>LR738713.1:768415945-768433788 GCA_902687465.1 Secale cereale
AATAGTTCCCAGTGGGGGTGGCTGAACAGGACCCCGTGGTGTTGCCTTTGCATGAACAGGACCCCATTCGAACGAGCAGGTTGGGGCTGCATGAACAGGACCCCGTGGAGGGCTCCATGAACAGGACCACCCCGTGGAGGGCTGCATGAACAGTAGACAGTGGAGGGCTGGATGAACAATAGCCGTGGAGGGGTGGTTGAACAGGAGCCCGTGGAGAGGGCTGGTTGAATAGTAGCCGGTGGAGTAGCGCACGGTGGAGGCTGGAGTAGGTCGACGGTGGATGAACAGTAGCCCGTGGAGGTTGGAGGGGGTCGACGGTGGTGATGAATAGTATCCCGTGGAGTCCCGTTTTGCGGTACACCACACCCCTCCCGATGAACAGGACCCCTGTTTCTACCATAGCACTCCAACACAAGTCTGTTTCCTTCGTTTTGCGGTACGCCACACCCCTCCCGATGAACAGGACCCCCGTTTCGACCGTAGCGCTCCAACACAAGTCCGTTTCCTCTGTTTTGCGGTACGCCACACCCTCCCGATCAACAGGACCCCCGTTTCGACCGTAGGAGGTCCGTTTCCTCCATTTTGCGGTACGCCAGAACCCTCCCAATGAACAGGATCCCGTTTCAAACATGGCCGGTCGAACACAAGGTAGTTTCCTCTGTTCTGCGGTACGCCATGCCTCGTTTCCATCGGCTGTTCCGTCGAAGCCCTCCCGATGAACACGACGACGCATTCTGTTCCGACCCAGCCGGTTGGCTCCCCATGAACACGACGACTACGCTGTTTCTCCGTTCCAACCCAGCCATGTACACGAGCCCTGGCCGTACGTATGCGCGAGTAGGCGTTCGAGACCCTGCCCGTATGTACGTACGTGGCCGTATTTTCTTTCGTGCACACTTGCCGCTGTACATACGTGTACATGCTACGTGCGCGCCTCTACTACGACACGTGCGCGCCTCTACATCGACCAGTATGTATGTACACGTTCACGACCAGAATAACAACGCTACGTACACTTCGACCAGGTGGGTCTCGACTGTCAGGCACTTCCTTGCCTGCGAAGATGTAACTGGTGGGTCCCAGCAGTCAGGGGGGCGAATCATTTTTTTTGCCCGGACGCACTTCCTTGCGTGCGAAGATGTAGCTGGTGGGTCCCAGCAGTTAGGGGGGCGAATCATTTTTTTTGCCCGGACGCACTTCCTTGCGTGCGAAGATGTAGCTGGTGGGTCCCAGCAGTCAGAGGAAAACATTTTTTTCGCGAAATACGGTGGCTCGTTCGGTGGGTCCCCCATGTCAGGTGGATGAATAATTATTTTGCGCGTAATAAGGAGGCACTTCCTTGCTGCAGCCGTGGACCCAGCTATCAGCCTCTCCACGTATAGTACTCTTCCGATGGAAGTCGTTCCTTGACCACGTTGACCACGCCGCGCCGAGAGCACCAGGGCGGTGAACAATGGCGAGGCCTAGGAAGGGGACGATGCGGAGCCAGGGAAGACACGACAGTGGAAGCCCGCGCAGAGAGGAGTATGAGGGTTCACTGGTTCGGCTGCGGCGTGAGACTGCCGTCGCCGCAGGGCCTGGCCAGCGGTGGGAATAGTAGGGGGCGGTGAGGCCTCCGTGGCAGCACATCGAGCCACGGGAGGCAGGAGCATCCGACACGACCGGCGCTGCTTTGGGCGGCTGGAGCAATGTAACACCCCAAAATTTTAACAATGTTTTATTAATTAAAATTTTGCCAGGAGATTAAAAATTTCACTTGCTAGTTTCTTCTTTTGATTTCAGGACCTCCTTTTCCTGTTATGTTGGAGTTTTTACCTCAAGTGATAGCTTTCCATTTATTGTTAGACTCCCTTGCCCTTCTAATGAAACTTTTCTGTTGTCTATAAATATTAATTATATTATAATTTCCCTAATCTCCTTCACTCTAAAATTGGTTTCCCCTGTAAATAAGGCCCCATTTGAACTACAACCCTTTGACAGGTTTATCTAAAATTCCAACTAAAATTTGGAGATGTCATGTGATGTTATTAGATCACTTTTATGCAGGAATATATTTGTTTGATTTAATATTTTGAGCTCCACAACATGATTCCCAATCTGATCCAATAGGCCAAATTGCACTACAACCCCATTAATTATTTCCCTAGTGCTTCCACAAAAATTATGGGATGTTCGTAGGAGTATATTATTCAACTTTATGCAAAAACCCTTTTGAGTCCTTTGGAAAAATTGAGTGAATCAACCTCTTTTCTGTTCTGGTCCAGATTGGTATTTTGCACTGCAACCCTAGTTTATCTTGCTCTAGTGCTCTTGAGTTTCCTCCTGCTTGTAGCCCATCTTGCAAAACCCTTAAGTCCAGAAGAGTGGACCCATTGGGACATTTTTAGTTCATGAAACAGGGCCTTCCATTTCCTGTCCAGAACTGTAGATTTGCAAAACTTGCACTAGCAAGTTTCTGGTCTTGCTCAACTAACTTTGCCATCATCACCTTCACCTAAAGAGACCCTGATCTAGAGATTTTGGCCACCAAAAGGAATGCCCACATGCTCATGGCATTCTGTCGAGCACTGGGTATGCATGGCCAGTTTTGGCATGAGTTTTGCCTTGCGCTGTGAACTTGACCCTCAGTGCCTAATGCCATGTCCACTAACCTCCCCTAAGGCCGTAACACAAACCTGCTAAACCCCAGCTCCAACCAGACTCTGTAACTAGCAGAGGCATTTCATCGAGCAACTCATGTGCGTGCTCTGGGCGCGCCCAGAGCGCACGTTTTGCACGCGCGCGCACCGAGCCGCCGCGTCCCTCTGCCGACGCCTCGCGCACGTTTTGGCCACCCCCCTTGCGCCGACAGCACGCCGCCTTATCCCTGCACCGCAGAGGCAGCACTGGAGCTCCACAGGACCGCCGTCAGGTCGGCCGCGGCGGCTAGCGGACAGCTCCGGCAGCTCCTGCTACGGACAGAGCCGCCCAAGCCACCAGCGCCCGCCACCTGCCCCCTGGAACAGCCCCAGTGCGTCAGCGAGCTTGTCCCAGAGCGTGCGTCGCCGCCACGTCGCCCTAAGCAACAGAACGTCGGTCGCCAGCGTCCTTATCCACGGCCGCCGCGGAACCGCCATCGTCCGCCTATTTAAGGCTGCCCCGAGCTCCTCCGCAGTCTCAGACGACCCCCAGCCGCCCCACAGAGCGCCCCCACAGCAGCAAATCGCCTCGAGGAGGTCCCTTCCCCAACTCCGGCGAGTGCTGTCGCCGCCGCTGTCCAGTTCGATACGTCTCAGTCCGAGCCCCTCCCTTCCAACCAGCATCACCATTCGACTCCATTTGACCTTGCGGAGCTGCCCAGCACCTCAAACAAGCTCGAGAGCAACCGTAGGACGGAACCCCTCTTCCACCCGAGACCGCCGTCCGCCGCGAAGCTCGTCGCCGACGATTTCCCCACCTCCGTCGCCCCCTCGACCACCGGGAGGACCGCCCCAGTCTGGCGGGTCCATCCCCGCACTCGAACGCCCTCGAGGCGCCACCGTTCGCCGGCGATGATCGCCGGAGCAGCGCTGCCATTCGGCCAGAGGAAGAAGGAGGTGGGGCGACTGGTCAAACCTGACCAGTGGGCCCCCGGGCCCCTCTGTCAGCGAGCCAGCGCCAACCCACGCGCGCATAAGTGGAGGCGCAAACCCGAGGGTACGTCTCCACTACTTCGAAAGCGTATTCCCAAGCGAAACGTTTTCCTTTTCTGTTTTTATTCTAAAACCAGATTTGACTAAACTTTGACTGGCAATATCATTTTAAATATAAATCGAAATGATTTGATTCTTTTTCTGTAGTTCCCCAAATATTGTCTAGTTTATTTTCATATTTAATTTATAAATTTCCAAGCAACTTTTTTGTGCTGCGTTTAGTCTATGTATTGATTAGGTATTATTTCAAATAGGATTTTTTTTGAAGAGGGAGAAACTTCCAAAAAGTATTGGAATGCATTTCTCCTCCCCTCTACTTGAAGGCAAGCATTATTGAACCCTGGTTTAACGCATGTGGTGCTTGTTGACACGTTTGCATTAATATGGAAGTGTTCATTTTCATATCATATGTGGTGACATGATCACACCCATGAGAGCATGAGGTACAACTCTTGCTGAGGATAACCTGTTTGCATGACGGTGATCCCCTCCGTATGCCTGTCAAGCCTAACGGAAGGAAGTCGTGAAAGTCGCCATCTTGTGTAGACGCGAGCTTGTCACTAGCTCCCCGTCGGGACGGTGGAATCCGGTACGACTTGTTAAGGCAGGACGGAAGGTGTTTTCCGATTGTTGTTGCAAAATATATCGGTTATGATTAATCATACTAGTAAATGCAGAAACCTCCTAAGTCGGCCATAGATCGAGCCTTGTTCCAGTAACCCCCATACTTGCTTGTGCTACCACTTGTCCCTGCCACGGGTAGGGTACGGTTCAGTAAGTTTTAACCCCTGTCCTAGCACACACCATACAGAGAGGCCAGGGTGGAAGATACCGGTTGCAACCGGTAGGCAGGCCACCTGGTCCGGGGGCATGGGTGTTTCCGGTTGGGACCGAGAGGGGGTCACCCCTTAGAGCGCGCGATAGAAATATGATCCCATGCTACGCGAGGTTGTAGCCTCCCCACTCAGAGTTTGCTTGACAAGTGTCGTGGGTGATTCCAGACACTGGTAAGTTAAGCTGGTGTGTGCAAGACAGGCGGGTTTTCGACTAAAAGACCGCAGACGGTATTAGTCCGATGGACTAAAGAAATCCGTCACTCGTGGGTAAAGAGTACACCCTCTGCAGAGATATAAAAACCTATTCGAATAGCCGTGTCCATGGTTAAGGACTACAGTCTGGGATGGGTCGAGTGTCGGTCTTAGTGTCGGTCTTCGGAGGAGAAATCTGTTTAAACCAGAATATTAATTATGATCTGTGGCAGGTAAAGATTTTGATTCATCATTATTATGGACTAACCTATCATCTTATTTGAGACAAGGAGTAGCCTTAGGACGGTTCTACTTCGTGGATATTCCCTATTATTTATTTTGCCTTATAAGCCCTTTCTGTGATGTCGCTCAGACGTCCGACTGTGGCATTCCTTTTATTTACAAGCCCTCTCTGTGATGTCGCTCAGACGTCCGACTGTGGCATTCTTTTTATTTATAAGCCCTTTATGTGATGTCGCTCAGACGTCCGACTGTGGCATTCCTTTTATTTACAAGCCCTCTCTGTGATGTCGCTCAGACGTCCGACTATGGCATTCTTTTTATTTATAAGCCCTTTATGTGATGTCGCTCAGACGTCCGACTGTGGCATTCTTGTCCTTTATTTTCTTTTCCCTATGAGCCCTTTCTGTGGTGTCGCTCAGACGCCCAACTGTGGCATGCCTGTTATTTACTTCATTACTACTTTCTGATTGCATATACCCTTTTACTCAAACGTCCTGCTTAAAGTTATATCCTATCACTTCATTATTATCAAAGTGATCCTAAATCATCCTTGAGGATGTTTATGTCTCACCCATGTTCTTAATCTTTGCGAGTACATTCAAAGTACTCACTGGCTTGTCCCTGGCTATTGTCTTGGCCAGATTCCTTGCGTGGGAAGGAACGATGCGATGACAGCCCCGGAATCTACGTATATGGAGATAGCAGCCTCGCGAAGATAGGAATTATCCTGGTCAGCTGTTCCTGTGGGAAATGGAGTCCCATAGTCACCTAAGAACCACAACCGCTTCTGCCATCAGCCACTAGAAGCCCTGAGTTGTACTCATAAGCCAGAATGGTCTTGTACTACATATCTGTACCTTGCTTGGAATTTCTGTAACCAGTTGGTGCCTCAACAGCTAACAGTAATCCTGGGGCTGGTGAGCACAAGGTCCGCCTTTTGGGAAATTAATATCCCGAAAATCCGGTCCTAAAAACCTTGGTATCAGAGCCAGGCTGACCATTGGCTAATCCTATCTTAGCCCGGTCAAAAAACTTAGGTAAACCAACCCACCAGACCTTAACCAAACCCCGGCGAAGCTTCTCATGTAAGATAGTCACACAGTGACCGACACCTAAATTGTCTCATTCGCAAGCATGCGAAGGAAGACTCCGTCCCCTTTTTCTATAAAAAGGGCACGCTAGCCTCAACCCAGCACGACACAGCCTCTACCCCACCAAGCCATAATGCCAGGACCCATCGTCCACAATGAAACCACATCAACCAACCTTGGAGGTCTTGTGACCATGCTCGCAAACCTCACCCGTCGTACCTTTGCGATGGAAGAGCCCCCAGAATATGTTGTGTACCAAGAGAACCGGCAATTCTGGGCCACCGTGCACGTCTATGGTAGGGGTCTATCGCCAGAACGCCCCTACAGGTTCACCGGAAGGACCACTTCCTTTGAGCCGCAAGCCCTCCAACTAGCTGCCCGAGAGGCTATAGTTCAACTCAGGCACTTGTCACCCAGAGTCAACTGTCGCCCATTCTACTACTACCCCAGCCGTGACGGGTATGGTAGGCCACCCCGAGTTGCCAACGGAGATCACGAGATGGATCCCGCATTATTGCATCTGGTGCGCTATGTAAGCGCACTAGAGGAACTGTTCGATCAGATCACCCTAGATCTGATCACGGCTCGTGGAGAACTGATCCGCAGAGCCCCAGCAAGAAGAGAAGACGAGCCCAACACCGACAACCCAGTCGTGTTGTTCGGACAACCGATCGAGACCCCGAGGCCTGCCCCAGCCATCGACCAAAGTGTTTCGGTGACCCCGGAAGTGATTCGTCGCCTCCTAGGAACTCGCTCCAGCGGGATTTGGGCCAACAACCCCCGCGATGGTCATCATCCTTACCCCGACCCTGCAGTCCCTCAACCCCCTCCAGCTAACCCCGATGGTGAAAACCGTGGAGAAGCCTCGACGTCCGCAAGGCACGCCCGCTTAGATGTAAACGAGGTGGACTAAATCGCTCGAGTAGCGCCAAGTCCTAGTATGTCCACGCCCGTCTTTATGTGACCTTGTACCGCTTATTTTAAATACGGTCTGCTCATGCGCCCCTTTCTCTTTTTATAGTCATGCATGAGTACGTCGGTGTACGGCTGCATTTTATTTACAGGTATAACCACCAAAACCACCTCAACAACACCCCAGTAATACGTCACTTTCACGGGACATGTGTGCCTGTGACATTGACCCCGACCCCATAGAGCAGAACCGACAAGATAGTTGCGCTCTCACGGTAGCTGTTCTTTTTCTTTTACTACGGGAATAGGATGATCATTTGTGTGATATTGCTCTGTGATAGTAGGATTATCTTTTTCTTTTCATTACAACCCTTAGCAAATCTCGAGGACGAGATTTTTCTTAAGGGGGGTAGTGTTGTAACACCCCAAAATTTTAACAATGTTTTATTAATTAAAATTTTGCCAGGAGATAAAAAATTTCACTTGCTAGTTTCTTCTTTTGATTTTAGGACCTCCTTTTCCTGTTATGTTGGAGTTTTTACCTCAAGTGATAGCTTTCCATTTATTGTTAGACTCCCTTGCCCTCCTAATGAAACTTTTCTATTGTCTATAAATATTAATTATATTATAATTTCCCTAATCTCCTTCACTCTAAAATTGGTTTCCCCTGTAAATAAGTCCCCATTTGAACTACAACCCTTTGACAGGTTTATTTAAAATTCCAACTAAAATTTGGAGATGTCATGTGATGTTATTAGATCACTTTTATGCAGGAATATATTTGTTTGATTTAATATTTTGAGCTCCACAACATGATTCCCAATCTGATCCAGTAGGCCAAATTGCACTACAACCCCATTAATTATTTCCCTAGTGCTTCCACAAAAATTATGGGATGTTCATAGGAGTATATTATTCAACTTTATGCAAAAGCCCTTTTGAGTCCTTTGGAAAAATTGAGTGAATCAACCTCTTTTCTGTTCTGGTCCAGTTTGGCATTTTGCACTGCAACCCTAGTTTATCTTGCTCCAGTGCTCTTGAGTTTCCTCCTACTTGTAGCCCATCTTGCAAAACCCTTAAGTCCTGAAGAGTGGACCCATTGGGACATTTTTAGTTCATGAAACAGGGCCTTCCATTTCCTGTCCAGAACTGTAGATTTGCAAAACTTGCACTGGCAAGTTTCTGGTCTTGCTCAACTAACTTTGCCATCATCACCTTCACCTAAAGAGACCCTGATCTGGAGATTTTGGCCACCAGAAGGAATGCCCACATGCTCATGGCATTCTGTCGAGCACTGGGTATGCATGGCCAGTTTTGGCATGAGTTTTGCCTTGCGCTGTGAACTTGACCCTCAGTGCCTAATGCCATGTCCACTAACCTCCCCTAAGGCCCTAACACATACCTGCTAAACCCCAGCTCCAACCAGACTCTGTAACTTGCAGAGGCATTTCGTCGAGTAACTCATGTGCGTGCTCTGGGCGCGCCCAGAGCGCACGTTTTGCACGCGCGCGCACCGAGCCGCCGCGTCCCTCTGCCGACGCCTCGCGCACGTTTTGGCCGCCCCCCTTGCGCCGACAGCACGCCGCCTTATCCTTGCACTGTAGAGGCAGCCCTAGAGCTCCACAGGACCACTGTCTGGTCGGCCGCGGCGGCTAGCGGACAGCTCCGGCAGCTCCTGCTGCGGACAGAGCCGCCCAAGCCACCAGCGCCCGCCACCTGCCCCCTGGAACAACCCCAGTGCGTCAGCGAGCTTGTCCCAGAGCGTGCGTCGCCGCCACGTCGCCCTGAGCAACAGAATGTCGGTCGCCGGCGTCCTTATCCACGGCCGCCGCGGAACCGCCATCGTCCGCCTATTTAAGGCTGCCCCGAGCTCCTCCGCAATCTCAGACGACCCCCGGCCGCCCCATAGAGCGCCCCCACAACAGCAAATCGCCTCGAGGAGGTCCCTTCCCCAACTCCGACGAGTGCAGCCGCCGCCGCTGTCCAGTTCGATACGCCTCAGTCTGAGCCCCTTCCTTCCAACCAGCGTCACCATTCGACTCCATTTGACCTTGCGAAGCTGCCCAGCACCTCAAACAAGCTCGAGAGCCACCGTAGGACGGAACCCCTCTGCCACCCGAGACCGCCGTCCTCCGCGAAGCTCGTCGTCGACGATATTCCCCACCTCCGTTGCCGCCTCGACCACCAGGAGGACCGCTCCAGTCTGGCGGGTCCATCCCCGCACTCGAACGCCCTCGAGGCGCCACCGTTCGCCGGCGTTGATCGCCGGAGCAGCGCTGCCATTCGGCCAGAGGAAGAAGGAGGCGGGGCCGACTGGTCAAACCTGACCAGTGGGCCCCCGGGCCCCTCTGTCAGCAAGCCAGCGCCAACCCACGCGCGCATAAGTGGAGGCGCAAACCCCAGGGTACGTCTCCACTAGTTCAAAAGCGTATTCCCAAGCGAAACATTTTCCTTTTCTGTTTTTATTCTAAAACCAGATTTGACTAAACTTTGACTGGCAATATCTTTTTAAATATAAATCCAAATGATTAGATTCTTTTTCTGTAGTTCCCCAAATATTGTCTAGTTTATTTTCATATTTAATTTATAAATTTCCAAGCAACTTTTTATGCTGCATTTAGTCTATGTATTGATTCGGTATTATTTCAAATAGGATTTTTTTGAAGAGGGAGAAACTTCCAAAAAGTATTGGAATGCATTTCTCCTCCCCTCTACTTGAAGGCAAGCATTATTGAAGCCTGGTTTAACGCATGTGGTGCTTGTTGACACGTTTGCATTAATATGGATGTGTTCATTTTCATATCATATGTGGTGACATGATCACACCCATGAGAGCATGAGATACAACTCTTGCTGAGGATAACCTGTTTGCATGACGGTGATCCCCTCCGTATGCCTGTCAAGCCTAACGGAAGGAAGTCATGAAAGTCGTGGTCTTGTGTAGACGCGAGCTTGTCACTAGCTCCCCGTCGGGACGGTGGAATCCGGTACGGCTTGTTAAGGCAGGACGGAAGGTGTTTTCCGACTGTTGTTGCAAAATATATCGGTTATGATTAATCATACTAGTAAATGCAGAAACCTCCTAAGTCGACCATAGATCGAGCCTGGTTCTAGTAACCCCCATACTTGCTTGTGCTACCACTTGTCCCTGCCACGGGTAGGGTACGGTTCAGTAAGTGTTAACCCCTGTCCTAGCACACACTGTACAGAGAGGCCAGGGTGGAAGATACCGGTTGCAACCGGTAGGCAGGCCACCTGGACCGGGGGCATGGGTGTTTCCGGTTGGGACCGAGAGGGGGGCACCCCTTAGAGCGCGCGATAGAAATATGATCCCATGCTACGCGAGGTTGTAGCCTCCCCACTCAGAGTTTGCTTGACAAGTGTCGTGGGTGATTCCAAACACTGGTAAGTTAAGCTGGTGTGTGCAAGACAGGCGGGTTTTCTACTAAAATACCACAGACGGTATTAGTCCGATGGACTAAAGAAATCCGTCACTCGTGGGTAAAGAGTACACCCTCTGCAGAGATATAAAAACCTATTTGAATAGCCGTGTCCATGGTTAAGGACTACAGTCTGGGATGGGTCGAGTGTCGGTCTTAGTGTCGGTCTTCGGAGGAGAAATCTGTTTAAACCAGAATATTAATTATGATCTGTGGCAGGTAAAGATTTTGATTCATCATTATTATGGACTAACCTATCATCTTATTTGAGACAAGGAGTATCCTTGGGACAGTTCTACCTCCTGGATATTCCCTATTATTTATTTTGCCTTCTAAGCCCTTTCTGTGATGTCGCTCAGACGTCCGACTGTGGCATTCCTTTTATTTACAAGCCCTCTCTGTGATGTCGCTCAGACGTCCGACTGTGGCATTCTTTTTATTTATAAGCCCTTTATGTGATGTCGCTCAGATGTCCGACTGTGGCATTCCTTTTATTTACAAGTTCTCTCTATGATGTCGCTCAGACGTCCGACTGTGGCATTCTTTTTATTTATAAGCCCTTTATGTGATGTCGCTCAGACGTCTGACTGTGGCATTCTTGTCCTTTATTTTCTTTTCCCTATGAGCCCTTTTTGTGGTGTCGCTCAGACGCCCGACTGTGGCATGCCTGTTATTTACTTCATTACTACTTTCTGATTGCATATACCCTTTTACTCGAACATCCTGCTTAAAGTTATATCCTATCGCTTCATTATTATCAAAGTGATCCTAAATCATCCTTGAGCATGTTTATGTCTCACCCATGTTCTTAATGTTTGCGAGTACATTCAAAGTACTCACTGGCTTGTCCCTGGCTATTGTCTTGGCCATATTCCTTGTGTGGGAAGGAACGATGCGATGACAGCCCCGGAATCTACGTATATGGATGTAGCAGCCTCGCGAAGATAGGAATTATCCTGGTCAGCTGTTCCTGTGGGAAATGGAGTCCCATAGTCACCGAAGAACCACAACCGCTTCTGCCATCAGCCACTAGAAGCCCTGAGTTGTACTCATAGGCCAGAATGGTCCTGTACTACATATCTGTACCTTGCTTGGAATTTATGTAACCAGTTGGTGCCTCATCAGCTAACAATAATCCTGGGGCTGGTGAGCACAAGGTCCGCTTTTTGGGAAATTAATATCCCGAAAATCCGGTCCTGACAAGCAAGAAGACCAGAGGTTGAAGAAGCACTATGGCCGTTGGATGTACATCGTACGGTCACTCGAGCTGGAATCGTTCATATTGACTAAGTTGACAAAGCACTCCATCCCCGTCAACTTAGTAGGCCCACAAGTCAGCCACCCACCAAGGTGGGTCCCAACTACCAGGGGGAGTATTCATTTTTTGTGCGTAATAAGGAGGCACTTCCAGTGGGTCCGTGCTGACAGCGGGGGGAACGTTTTTTTCGTGAAATACGGTGACCCGTCCGGTGGGTCCCAACAGTCAGGGGGAAATGTTTTCTTCGCAAAATACGGTGGCCCGTCTGGTGGGTCCCCGCTGTCAGGTGTAGGAATAAATATTTTGCGCGTAATAAGGAGGCACTTCCTTGCTACAGCCGTGGACCCAGCTGTCAGCCTCTCCACGTACAGTCCACGTCCGATGGAAGCCGTTCCTTGACCATGTTGACCACACCGCGCCGAGAGAACCAGGGCGAGGCCTAGTAAGGGGATGCCACGGAGCCTGGGAAGACGCGGCAGTGGATGCCCACGCGTAGAGGACTATGAGGGTTCACTGGTTCGCTGCGGTGTGAGGCTGCCGTCGCTGCAGAATAACAGGGGGTGTGGGTGAGTAGAGGGATGGCCTTGCCAGCGGTGGGAGTAGTAGGGGCGGCGAGGCCTCCGCGGCATCGCAGTCGGCCACGGGAGGTAGGAGCACGAGGCACCACCGGTGCTGGTTTGGGCGGCTGGAGAAAGAAGACCAGAGGTTGAAGAAGCACTACGGTCATTGGATGGACATCGTACGGTCAATGGAGATTGAATCGTGCATATTGACTAAGTTGACAAAGCCCTCCATCCCCGTCAACTTAGTAGGCCCACAAGTCAGCCTCCCAGTATACTGGGTCCCAGCTAGCAGGGGGATTATTCATTTTTTGTGTGCGTAATAAGGAGGCACTTCCGATGGGTCTGAGCTGACAGCGGGGGGAACGTTTTTTTCGCGAAATACGGTGGCCCGTCTGGTGGGTCCCAGCAGTCAGGGGGAAATGTTTTTTTGCCAAATACGGTGGCCCGTCCGGTGGGTCCCTGCTGTCAGGTGGAGGAATAATTATTTTCCGCATAATAAGGAGGCACTTCCTTGCGGCTGCCGTGGACCCAACTGTCAGCCTCTCCACGACAGTACTCTTCCGATGGAAGTCGTTCCTTGACCACGTTGACCACGCCGCGCCAAGAGCACCAGGGCGGTGGACAATGGCGAGACCTAGGAAGGGGACGACGCGGAGTTGGGGAAGACGCGACAGTGGATGCTCACGCAAAGAGGAGTACGAGGGTTCACTGGTTCGGCTGCGGTGTGAGGCTGCCGTCGCCGCAGAATAACAGGGGGTGTGGGTGAGTAGAGGGATGGCCTGGCCAGCTGTGGGAGTAGAAGGGGGTGGTGAGGCCTGTACGGGAGGCGGGAGTAGGCGGTCCCGCCGGTGCTGGATTTGGCGGCTGGACCAAGAAGATCAGAAATTGAAGAAACACGACGGCCGTTGGATTGACATCCAACGGTTACATCTGCTAGAATCGTTTGTTGACGTATATAATAACTAAAAAATCTTACATACGCGTCAACTTAATAGGCCCATAAGTCAGACCATTCCCTCTTTTTTTAATAATTTATATATAGCTCATTGCGAAATCTTATGCAATTTATTGCAGTCCGTTTTTTGGGTTGGCTAGGGCTAATTTCACATTTTTCCCTGGGTTCCAAACTATTTTTAATACCGAAATGTCGAGCCAGATTTAAAGTACTTTGAAGATATATTTAATTTATGTTAATACCCAGTGAAGTAGGAATCTGAAAATGTAAAAAAATTCAGAAATTATAAAGTAATTGCCAATTTTGGCATCTGTTTTTATATTTACAGCCAATTTCATATTACTTTCAATATTTCAAGGCGTCTTGAAAGAGTTGCAGCCCATTAGGGCGTAGAAAAATAAATAGGCCTGGATTGGGTATTCTTCAGAAAAAATAAACTGGGCTCATTTTCACAAGGAAAAAATAGCTGGGCTGGTCACATGGGGAACATAAAATATAAGCCTGGGCTAGACGGGCCACAGCCCAGTTCAAACCCTGCTCCGTCTCAACAATAACAAAAAAAATACTCCTCGAGCAGCTACGTCCCAGGTGTCAGCCGATCTTGTGTTGTTCTCTTGTCTATTGACTATATACACTCACAATGTCGTGGGTCCCAGATGTCAGGAAAACACTAGGAGGAAGCATTTTATTTTTCCATACGCTGACATGGTGGGCCCGTACTGTCATCCTCTCCACGTACTTCTGCCGATTCCTGTTGTTTGTTGACCATGTTGACAACGCAAGAGGGCGGCGCCGCGGTGCTACCTCTTGAGCTTGCGTTGTATTCCCTCGAAGAGGAAAGGGAGATGCAGCACAGTAGCGTAAGTATTTCCCTCAGTTTTCGAGAACCAAGGTATAAATCCAGTAGGAGACCACGCGCCAGTCCCTCGCAACCGCACAAACAAATAAGAACTTCGCAGCCAACGCGATAAGGGGTTGTCAATCCCTTTACGGTCACTTACGAGAGTGAGATATGATAGAGATGATAATTATTCTTATGGTATTTTTGGTTTAATAAAACAGCAAATAAAAGCAAGAAAAGTAAAGTAGATGTAGATTGATATGTTGAGAATAGACCCGGGGGCCATAGTTTTCTCTAGTGGCTTCTCTCATGATAGCGGTATTCTACGGCGGGTAAACAAATTACTGTCGAGCAATTGATAGAAAAGCAAATAATTATGACACTATCTAGGCATGATCATTGTATATAGGCATCACGCCCGAGACAAGTAGACCGAAACGATTCTGCATCTACTACTATTACTCCACACATCGATCGCTATCCAACATGCATCTAGTGTATTGAGTTCATATGAACAGAGTAACGCCTTAAGCAAGATGACATGATGTAGAGGGATAAACTCAAGCAATATGATGAAAACCCCATCTTTTTATCCTTGATGGCAACAATACAATACGTGCCTTGCTGCCCCTACTGTCACTGGGAAAGGACACCGCAAGATTGAACCCAAAGCCAAGCACTTCTCCCATTGCAAGAACTATAGATCTAGTAGGCCAAACCAAACCAATAATTCGAAGAGACTTGCAAGGATATTATGAGCACACATAAAAAGTTCAGAGAAGAACCAAATATCTTTCATAGATAACCTTGATCATATACTCACAATTCATCGGATCTCGACAAACACACCGCAAAAAGAGATTACATCGAATAGATCTCCTCGAAGACCAAGGAGAACTTTGTATTGAGATCCAGAGAAAGAGAGAAGAAGCCATCTAGATACTAGCTATTCACCCGAAGGTCTGAGGTAAACAACTCACAACTCATGGTGAGGGCGATGATGATGATGATGATGATGAAGGCCTCCGTGATGGATCCCCCTCCCGGAACAGGCTCCAAGATGGGATCTCCACGAGAACAGAAGCTACGGTGGTGGAATTAGGGTTTACTCTCTGCGTATGGAGTTTCTGGGGTACATAGGTATATATAGGAAGAAGTAGGGCACCGGGGGCCATGTGGGCCAGCCTCGAGGCAGGGGGCGCGCCCTGGGAAGGGGGGCGCGGCCCCACCCTCGAGGGCTGGCCCTTCGTCCCCTGACTTGGTCCTAGGGTTCCCGAGCGTGATTTCCTCCAAAAATATCTCTCGCGAAGGTTTCATTCCGTTTGGACTCCGTTTGATATTCTTTTTCTGCAAAACTCTGAAATAGGCAAAAAAAACAGCAATCTGGACTGGGCCTTTGGGTTTGTCGAGATCATTCATGGTGGTTTTGCTACAACTACGATGTCAACTACATGATCATTCATGGCACTATGACAATATGATGCGTGTCATATGGACGGAACGGTGGAAAGTTGCTTGGCAATATATCTCGGAATGGCTATGGAAATGCCATGATAGGTAGGTATGGTGGCTGTTTTGAGGAACAATATGGTTGCTGTTTTGAGGAAGGATATATTGTGGGTTTATGGTACCGGCGAAAGTTGCGCGGTACAAGAGAGGCTAGCAATGATGGAAAGGTGAGAGTGCGTATAATCCATGGACTCAAAATTAGTCATAAGAACTCATATACTTATTGCAAAAATCTACGAGTCATCAAAACAAAGTAATCAACGCATGCTCCTAGGGGGGAGGTTGGTAGGAGTTAACCATCGCGCGCCCCCGACCTCCACACAAAGGTTGGCACTCTACAAATACCTCATGCTCTAACTTTGTCACATAGCGTTTCACCATACGTGCATGATACGGTAATCACTAACCTTAACACAAGTATTCTTCAATTTCATAATAACTCCACTAGCATGAATCTAATATCACTATCCTCATGTCTCAAAACAATTATCAAGCATCCAACATCTCATTCTATTCAATGCACTTGGTGTGGAATTTTTACTACATTGACATTGGATGTTTATCATGTGAAGATTAGTTTCTTTAGCCTAAACACTTTACCATGCTGTTTCAATAGACTCTCAAATATATATAAGTGAAGCATGAGAGTTCAACAATTTCTACAAAATATAACCACTGCCATGCTCTAAAAGATATAAGTGAAGCACTAGAGCAAAAACTATTCAACTTAAAAGATATAAGTGAAGCACATAGAGTGTTCTAATAATTTCTAGGCCATATTTAACTCTCTCAAATAGGTGTGTCCAGCAAGGATGATTGTGGCAAACTAACAAGCAAAGACTCAAATTATACAAGACGCTCCAAGCAAAACACATAGCATGTTGCGAATAAAAATATAGGTCCAAGTATAGTTACCGATGGATGAAGACGAAAGAGGGGATGCCTTCCGGGGCATCCCCAAGATTAGGATTTTGATTATCTTTATTTTACTTGGGGTGCCATGGGCATCCCCAAGCTTGGGCCTTAGGAACTCCTTGTTCCATAGTCCATCAAAGCAATACTCAAAACTTGAAAACTTCACAACACAAAACTTAGACAAAAATTCTCGTGAGCTCCGTTATTAAGAGAAAGCAAACCACCACTCAAAGGTACAGCAAGGAATTCATTCATTGTTTATATTGGTGTTAAACCTACTGTACTCCAGTATTACTCATAGATGCATCGAAATAAGCAAACAACACACGAAAAACAGAATCTGTCAAAAACAGAACAGTCTGTAGTAATCTGCTGGGTTCGCCTACTTCTGGAACTCCAAAAACTTCAAACTAAAGTGGTAAATTTCAGAAATTTTTCTACCAATCAGCAGCAAAAAGAATCTACTAAAAATCTCATTCCAGTAAAATCTGAAGACTACTTTAGCGAGCGTTAACGATTCTGTTTTTCACAGCAAGATCAAATAAACTTCACACAAGTTCTACCAAAGGTTCTACTTGGCACAAACACTAAACAAAACATGAAACCACATCTAATCAGAGGCTAGATGCAATATTTATTCCCTAACAGCAACAAAAGCAAAAAACATAAAATTGGGTTGCCTCCCAACAAGCGCTATCGTTTTACGCCCCTAGCTAGGCACGATACAAGATAAATCTAGGTATTGCCATCCTTGGAAGGCAATTCATAAGTGGCTCTCATGATAGATTCATATGGTAATTTGATTTTATTTCTAGGAAATTGTTCCATGCCTTTCCTTAACGGAAATTGGAATATAATATTTCCTTCCTTCATATCAATAATTGCACCAATCGTTCTAAGGAAAGGTCTACCAAGAATAATAGGACATGAAGGATTGCAATCTATATCAAGAACAATGAAATCTACGGGCACATAATTTCTATTGGCAACAATAAGAACATCATTAATTCTTCCCATAGGTTTCTTAATAGTGGAATTCGCAAGATGCAAATTTAAGGAACAATCATCAAGCTCATGGAAACCTAGCAAATCACACAAAGTTTTTGGGATACACTACGGGAAACTGGAGATTCGCCATCAATACTGTTCTTTTCCGTCAGCATTTCGTCAGGCCAGACGGCAAAGACAAATTTTGCCGACAGTGGTTGACGGCAAAGAACAACTGACAGCAAATACATACTTTGTCGTTTGTAAAAAGAACACAGACGGCAAAGACGCTTTGCCGTCTGAGATATTTTTTTACAGACGGCAAAGAGCACTTTTTGCCTTCTCTAAAAGAAATCACAAACAGCAAAGACTTTGCCGTCTGCGATTTTTTTTACAGACGGCAAAGAGCTCTTTGCCGTCTGTAAAAAAA
>LR738713.1:768433893-768445703 GCA_902687465.1 Secale cereale
AAATCGCAGACGGCAAAGAGAAAGCACATCACCTGGATCGATCCCACGGATCGATGAGGTGGCACGATCTGGAGCGCAAGCACCTGCCTCCCTCCGTCTCTCACCACGCACGCCGCACCCACCCAACCCACCGCTCCCTCTCTCTCTCTTATCCCCAAGGCCCCACCACGATCTCTCTCCCACGCCGGCCCATCTCTCCCTCGATCCCTTCTCTGCCGCACAAACCCCACACGGTCCAGAGCTCCTCTTCGTCCCCTGCTTGTCAACCACCGCCAGTCAATCCCGCCTCGCCGTCGCCTGGGCCGAGGCCGACGCGGGATCTTCCTCCTCCTCCCCTGGTCGTGAACCACCCCTGCTCGACCCCGCCTCGCCGCCGCCAGAACCCAGGCCGACGCGGGATCTTCCTCCTTCTCCTCGTCCTCCCCGCCCGTGACCCGGCGCCTCCTCCTCCTCCCTTGCTCATCAACTGCCGCTGGTCGACCCCGACTTGCCGGCGCGGGATCTTCATCCTCCCAGCCCGCGACTCCGCATATCCTCCCCTGCTCGTCAACCGCCGCCGCCCTTCAACACGGCGGTGCCGTTGCTTTGTCAATGGCTCGCCGGAGCTCCTCTGCAGCACAGCCTCCCACCTGGTCGACCCCGCCTCGCCGCTGCCTGACTCGAAGGCCGCAGAGGGATCCTCTTCCTCCCGTCCGTGACCCCACACCTCCTCCCCATCCAATGGCTCCATGGCACCATGGTCAGCTCCACCGGAAGACCACCGTCCGCCCCCTCGAGCTCGACGCCCGTGCTCGGATCTGGATACTGGCAAGGGCCTGTTCGTCCATTTTGTAATAGTTTTTTTTTCTGTTGTTTCGTTCGTTCATTCTTCCTATAAATGGAGAACATTGTATTGTGTAAATACTGTGATGATAGATATAGTGTGTAAATAGAATACTTTTGTCTTGTAAAAATCCGTTTGTTCATCATTGCTGTGAAAGAATTTCCATACACCTTCGGCCATCTACGGCCTCTGCCCTTGTACTATTGTTTCATTTTTTTAAATAAGATATTTTCTTTGCTGTCTTGGCATACGAGGAAGACGGCAAAGACATAGCCTAGCTGACAGCAAAGTACTTGACGCCGTCCGTCAACATGGCCGCTTCGTCTGTTGGCATAATTTTGCCGTCTGGCTAGTCCCTTCACGGCAAACCCTATTGACAGACGGCAAACTCTTTGCCGTCATCCCGACAAATAGCAGACGGCAAAGTATTCTTTGCCGTCTGCTTCCTGACGGCAAAGTCATTGCCGTCTGGAATTAGGTCATTGCCGTCTGTGATCCACAGACGGCAAATTACCTGTTTCCTGTAGTGATACTGGAGACACTTGCACCCAAATCACACAAAGCATAGCATTCATGATCTTTTATTTTTATTTTTATAGTAGGTTCCCATTCATCATAAAGCTTTCTAGGTATAGAAACTTCCAACTCAAGTTTTTCTTCATAAGATAGCATCAAAGCATCAACTATATGTTTAGTGAAAGCTTTATTTTGACTATAAGCATGCGGAGAATTTAGCACGGATTGTAACAAGGAAATACAATCAATCAAAGAGAAGTTATCATAATTGAATCCCTTGAAATCCAAAGTAGTGGGTTCATCACTATGCAAAGTTTTAATCTCTTCAATCCCACTTTTAGCAATTTTAGCATCAAGATCTAAAAATCCGAATTATTGGGACACCTTAAAGCAGAATCATCTCGAATCCTATTCTCATCAAAATTAATACTAGCAAACAAGGATCTAATAGGAGACACGTCAATAACTTTCAGATCTTCATTTTTATTTTCATGCTCTTCTAGTTTGGCAGCCATCTTATTGATCAAGGTGGACTATTTATCGGAAATTTGGGAAATTAAGTTCTCAAGATGAGCAAACTGACATTTCAGACCATAAAATTCCTTAGACATATCATCAAGGTCTTTATTCATATATTCCATTAACTTTTTCTGTTCTTTAAGCTCACTTCTGAGAAAGTCATTATGCTCAAATTGTATAGTCATAAAATGTCTAACATTGTTTTCAATCTCCTCCAGCCTCTTGAGGTGAGGGTCAACACTAACAGGGAGAGCCATAGTGGCAAGAAAGCAATCCAACACACACAAGCAAACAAGAGACAAGCGAACGAAAAACACACGGCGGAAGAAGGAATAAAACGGCAGGGGTGAAGTGAGGGAGAGGAAAACGAGAGGCAAATAAATGTAATGTGAAGGATAAGGGTTTGTGATAGGTACTTGGTATAAGACTTTTGCGTAAGCCTCCCCGGCAACGGCGCCAGAAATTCTTCTTGCTACCTCTTGAGCTTGCGTTGTATTCCCTCGAAGAGCAAAGGGAGATGCAGCACAATAGCGTAAGTATTTCCCTCAGTTTTTGAGAACCAAGGTATAAATCCAGTAGGAGACCACGCGCCAGTCCCTCGCACCCGCACAAACAAATAAGAACTTCACAGCCAACGCGATAAGGGGTTGTCAATCCCTTTACGGTCACTTACGAGAGTGAGATATGATAGCGATGATAATTATTCTTTTGGTATTTTTGGTTTAATAAAACAGCAAATAAAAGCAAGAAAAGTAAAGTAGATGTAGATTGATATGTTGAGAATAGACCCGGGGGCCATAGTTTTCTCTAGTGGCTTCTCTCATAATAGCGGTATTCTACGGCGGGTAAACAAATTACTGTCGAGCAATTGATAGAAAAGCAAATAATTATGACACTATCTAGGAATGTTCATTGTATATAGGCATCACGCCCGAGACAAATAGACCAAAACGATTCTGCATCTACTACTATTACTCCACACATCGACCGCTATCCAGCATGCATCTAGTGTATTGAGTTCATACGAACAGAGTAACGCCTTAAGCAAGATGACACGATGTAGAGGGATAAACTCAAGCAATTTGATGAAAACCCCATCTTTTTATCCTCGATGGCAACAATACAATACGTGCCTTGCTGCCCCTACTGTCACTGGGAAAGGACACCGCAAGATTGAACCCAAAGCCAAGCACTTCTCCCATTGCAAGAACTATATATCTAGTAGGCCAAACAAAACCAATAATTCGAAGAGACTTGCAAGGATATTATGAGCACACATAAAAAGTTCAGAGAAGAACCAAATATCTTTCATAGATAACCTTCATCATAAACTCACAATTCATCGGATCTTGACAAACACACCGCAAAGAGAGATTACATCGAATAGATCTCCTCGAAGACCGAGGAGAACTTTGTATTGAGATCCAGAGAGAGAGAGAAGAAGCCATCTAGATACTAGCTATGGACCCGAAGGTCTAAGGTAAACTACTCACAACTCATGTTGAGGGCGATGATGATGATGATGAAGGCCTCCGTGATGGATCCCCCTCCCGGAACAGGCTCCAGGATGGGATCTCCACGGGAACAGAAGCTACAACGGTGGAATTAGGGTTTTCTCTCTGTGTATGAAGTTTTTGGGGTACGTAGGTATATATAGGAAGAAGGAGGGCACCGGGGGCCGTGTGGGCCAGCCTCGAGGCAGGGGGGCACGCCCTGGGAAGGGGGGCGTGCCCCCACCCTCGAGGGCTGGCCCTTCGTCCCGTGACTTGGTCCTGAAGGTTCCCGAGCGTGATTTCCTCCAAAAATATCTCCCGCGAAGGTTTCATTCCGTTTGGACTCCGTTTGATATTCCTTTTCTGCAAAACCCTGAAATAGGCAAAAAACAACAATCTGGACTGGGCCTTTGGGTTAGTAGGTTAGTCCCAAAAATGATATAAAAGTGAATGATAAAGCCCATTAAACATCCAAGACTTCATAAATAATAGCATGGAACAATAAAAAATTATAGATACGTTGGAGACGTATCACGCGGCGAGCGCACGAAAGCGCGCGGAGGACGACGACGAGGCCTCGGACGTCGGCGTCAACGATTTAGGAGACGGTGGGGCGGCGATGCGTGCGCTGAGGCACAGCCAGCCGTGGGAGGCGGAAGCAGGCGGCCCCGCCGACGCTGGTTTGGTTTTGGCGGCTGGAGGAAGACAGGACTGAAGAAACATGACAGACTGTAAAAGCAGCAGGAGTGCTTAACAACCTTAACTGAAATCAGCAGGGGCACTTAACAACCATAGCTGAAAGCAGTATAAGTACTTATACAGATTCAGCCGTACAAAGCACGCCTCGAACAGTGCTACTTTGCCTACAGTTAACCAAGGCTGAGGCCGCCAAGCCCCAGGACAAGGCCCAGGCGCCACCCCGTGCATCCACAACCTTCTGAAAGCGGCTTCATCTCGCAATGTGGTCAATAAACATGATATTCGCTTTAGAGCCATGGAAAAGGAGGAACATAATCTTCTGTCCTATTCTCCAAGATGGATGGGCCTTCATTATTTGAGACCACCCATGAATAAGTATCTTTTCACCTCCAAGGGGAATGGAGTAGGTCGACATAAACATCATGTTGTGACCAAGCGCAAGTCTGACCCGACCATGGTCGAGCATCTGTATAGGAACAATAGAACTGGGCAGTTTCTATTTCAAGAAGATCATAGCTGAAAACTGTGTATAAGCAATAGTTTATTAACAACATATATAACAGAAAATAGCTCGTACCATAAGTTTCTCGACACAGTTGGACATCTTCAATGAGTGCAGCAGTGGCACACATATCCCACGTGGCCTTCCACCATTGAAACGCCCCACAAGGACCTCAAGACGATCAATAAAGTGTAGGAACTTGTGGATGTCGTCCCAGTCAATTTCTGTGCCATCAGTAATAGCCGAGTTGTTACAGAATAACAAACGAGTAGCCTGCTTAACTCTGAAAAAACCTACACGTGCCACCAATTATAAGAAAATATTAGTTAGAGGTAGCATCTTCGTGAGAGATTCGTTGTTACTTCTAAAGTTAAATTGTGATTAGTTAGGCAGAATAGGTGGATTAAGAAGTAATCGAGGCAACAAGCAAGAACCAGATACTAACATGAATGAACAATTGGAACGACGTCGGGGTGGAGATCGCAGTGAAGATGAGACCAGGTTCTGCTATTTCCATCAACATTCATGCGCCAACTTTCAGTCCGTAACACTTGAGAAAGTTTATCCAAGTTCGGCCATAAAAAAAGCAGCGATCTTCTTGGTTCATGACCATTAAACTGGTGTATTCAGTTATGGCAAGGCCGAGCATCTTGAGTACATGTGTTCTGGCAGAGCAAATAATGCACTGCAGGAAAAGTGGTCTTTCGTGATTTGACGACTCATTTACTTGCTTCGGCGAAAACGCGCGGTAGGGCGTCCCACGTCAGGAAGAATATATGCGTGCACCACCCGGGAGGACCCCGAAACCTCGCGGTAGGGTGTGCCATGTCTCAGCATGGAGGAAAAATGTGCGTGTAAAAATTTACTGTATCAGACGTAGTACCTATGGTTCGACCTCGGGACCCAGCCAGTCGGTCGAAAACACCCCACTAGCCACACAACTTCATTATGCTAACATGGCACGGAGGATAGGTGTGGTTAGCTCCGTCTCGACCAGCCACAACGTCTCTTGTTCTAGGCGATTCTTCTATTTTCCAAGCTTTTTATTTTAGTTGTAATAACACCATGGCAAGCTAGTGCTGCTCTTCGTGTGTGCCCGTGCAAAGGTTAGATGATGGAGAGAATAGAGAGATCACAGACCTGGGACCCACCATTAAGTTAGTCAACGGTCATGCACGTGTTGACGAGGCACTCCCTCTACTCTACTCAACGTAATACTGTATAAAATCAAGTTATGGGACAAAGCCATTAATCATTGTTGTTTCAGGCTATCAACTTACGCTTTGTAGTCCAGGTTGCCAGTTCGAATCTCATCTTTCTTATTTGTTAGTTTTAGGTCCAAATTTGATTAATGACAAGTGTGACCCCGTGTTTTGTTCCGATATTTCAGTGTAGGATAGTATTTTTGAGCAAACACTTTGCACGGTTAGACAAGTAACGGCACAAGTTACACGTATTTTGCAAGTTTACGAACAAAAATGACAGCGGCATAGAATATCACATCCACCCTGCAGCTTAGATGCTATGGTGATACGAGTTTTTACATTGTTGGAAGTGAGATCCAATAGCTTGGGAGTAGTCTTTGTAATTATGCGCAATTTCCAAACTCTCCAAATTTTTTTTGCAAATAAAACATTCAAGCCTCGTGTGTGCCGCTGCATCTTGGATCCAACGGCTGCCCGTTGCTCATATTAGGTGCTCCCCGTAGCTTAATTACCCGCTACAGTGATATGAGCATCTAGGTCGTATGATCAGTGATCAGATGGCACATGCGTAGTACTTGTAGTTTCTGTGCAATTCCCAAACTATCTCAGCCGTATATTGCAAAAACATGCAAACCTCCTATTGTGGGCCGTTAGATCTCCATGAACTCGTACCACCATAGAATCTATGGTGCGGGAGCACCTCATATTATCCCGTGCGAGAAAACATAAGGTGCTCTCGCAGCTTGGATGCTACGGTGATACGAGCTTCGAGGTCGTTTGATAGAGATCTAATGGCATCTGAGCAGTCTTTGTGCTTGTAAGCAGTGGCCGAACTCTTTGGGGGCTTTTCTGCAAAAACATTCGAACCACCAAGGAGCTGTTGGGTCACAAATCCAACGGCTTCGAAGATCTTGTATCACCAAAGCATCTAAGGTGTGGTAGCACATGATATTCTTACATACAGGAGAATATGATGTCCTCCTTCATCTTAGATGCTACGGTGATACGAGCTTCGAGGTCGTTTGATCTGAGATCCAATGGCATGTGAGCAGTCTTTGTACTTGTAAGCAGTGGCCGAACTCTTTGGGGGCTTTTCTGGAAAAAACCATTCGAACCACCGAGGAGGTGTTGGGTCACATATCCAACGGCTCCAAAGAGCTTGTATCACCAAAGCATCTAAGGTGTGGTAGCGCATGATATTCTTACATATAGGAGAATATGATGTCCTCCATCTTAGATGCTACGGTGATACGAGCTTCGAGGTCGTTGGATATGGGATCCAAGGGCATCTGAGTAGTTTTTGTACAAATTGTGTGCAATTCTCAAACTCATTAAGGTTTCCTGTAAAAATATTAAGACATCATGTGAGCTGCTATATCTCAGATCTACAAGCTCCAAGCAACTCGTATCGGCATATCTAAGGTATGGGGGCACATGATATTCTCCTCGGGAGGAGGGGTGGGGGGTGCACAACCAATCCGTGGTTGGGAGGGTGGGGACAAATATAATATAAACAACCCTAAGCAGAGCTTCACAATTTTATCTAAAGTCGAGGGGGTGAACCCCGACAATCATAGCTCCGTCTAATTAAACACAACATTTGCATGTACTGTAGTACTAGACCTAATATTCATGTTTCAGTTTCATGTTCATTTTAAATATTGAATTGAGGACCATGCATGTCTTACATTTTACTCCCTTCGTTCCTAAATTCTAGTCTTTTTAGAGATTTCAAGTGGACTGGCACATACGGATGTATATAGACATATTTTAGAGTATAGATTCACTCATTTTGCTCCGTATGTAGTCGCTTGTTGAAATCTCTAAAAGACTAATATTTAGGAAAAGAAGGAGTATTTTTGAATTCGTTTCATACATGGATGGTTAGGAAAAATAGATGCACTATACTTATTGGATTGTTGTTGTGTTCCTGTGTGGGTCTCTCTCTCTCTCTCTCTCTGTGTGTGTGTGTGTGTGTGTGTGTGTGGGGGGGGGGGTCATATGCTTGATACATACAAAGTTTTCTCACCTCCATATTGTTCATCTTTTACATTTGAATTTGCACTGAAAAACTTACCGGGGATACCATGAAATGTGAAATCCATGTTGAGATCATTATATCACAAACTCACTCTAATTCAACAACTCATCATAAATCAATTACCACGTTGAGATTAGTATTTGCAAGGAAAATACGGGCATTGTTACACATAGATTAATTCGGCAATTTAAAAGGTTCCTTTCATATTCTCGAATGGTAGGACCCAACGGCGTACCAGCCAGACCTTGGCTCATGTTGGTCCTAAAAAAGTAAAAAATAAAAAAAAGGACTCGTGTCCTTCTGGTGGCATGCGGGTACGCACATTAGGCATCCCCAACCAGTCGAGCCTCCGTGTTTTGAATCGAAATATCTACCAGCCAGAATTCCAGCCCTAGGAAACTCCCCTCATGTCCCTAGTCCATAATGACTAGTACCGATGAACAACGGAGGGCTGCTTTAGTAACTAGACAACTTTACCTACCGTGCCGAGCACGGTTCAATTCCCTCGGTCGCCGCTCGCCAAGGTCACCCGTCAACTGCATTGCCTAGTACTACTACTACTACACCAGGATGAGCATAGAATTGAGCCCGTTTGTTCGTGCCTAGTACTTGGGTTAATATATCAGGCAATGCACTGGTACAGAGGGATTATCATTTTGCTCTGCATATATAACTTGTCTAAAGTCTAACTAAGCAAAATGTTTGACCAAATCCTTTCTTAAGAAATATAACAGGACAGATGTATGGCTTGAAAATTTATTGCATGATGGAGGTTATGATATTGTTTCGAATCCTGGATCTTAAATTTCAGAAAATCCAAAAGTGACCATAAATTCTTGAAATTGAGCACGGTCACGTGATATGGCACAAATATTAATTCGTATTTTTTTTCTTCAATTTGAGACAAGCTGCTTATGACAAGTTGCACAAATGAAGAGCCAAGGTATTTTGGAACAAAGATCTGTCACGTTAAATGCGAACGCTTTCACTATTAAAACCGTGGGCGTTTACGTGCCCCCACGAGTCCCGCTTCTCATCGGCAGGTGCCGTCCGAGCAAGCGTGTGAATCGACGGGAGGCGTGCGAGCAGACCGCTGCGCCGGCTAACAGGGAGGTGTGCGAGCAGACCGCTGTGCAGGCTCACCGGGAGGCGAGGCTTTTAACCAGGCTCCGCCGCCCACCTTCGTCCCAACTGCTCCCACTTTTAATGTTGCTGGTGCCATAGTTTAAAATCAACCCCGCACTACCCGGTATCGCTACAATCTTCTCTCTTCCTCTCCGATTCTCCTGTCGTCTACCTCCAACCAGCCTGACCTAAACGTACGCCATGCCGCATCACGATGGTCTGCCCTTAGTCTTCCAGTTTTCTGAGCAAGACACCCAGCCGGAGTCTCGAGAACATAAGGCGCTTTGGGACGAGCTTGAACTGGCCTTGCGGGAAGATGCCGCCCGTGCACCTGCCAGCGCATGCGCCTGCGCGTGCACTGGCGCGCATGCCCGTGCTGGCACCCGTGCACCTGCCAGCAGATGCGCCTGCGCATGCACTAACGTGCGCGCCCGTGTCGGTGCCCGTGCACACGAATGTCTTTGCCGCGCCGTTGACAGTGCATGTCCCCGCGCGGGTGCCAGTGCCCCCCTCAGCGACATGGAAGGCCGCCGTCGACCGCTTCCTTGCACCAACGCCAGTCGCCTCCTCCCGCCAGTTGAGTTGCTCCGAAGTCCAGAACATTTTGGCCTTCCTTGAAGCTAGGCCAACGTCCAGGAGTATGCCAACAAAGGCGCAAGGCGCCGCCGTCGCCGTCGGTCTGTGGCCCGAGGCAGAGGAGCCGCTTCCCACCGCAAGACGCCCCTGCCGCCGCTGCGTAATCTAAATTTTCCATGAAAAACTTTCGGATTACCATGCTTAAAATCTGAATGTTTATCATTTCCGTTTATTTTAGATCGATCGTCGTATAATTTAAAGTCGGAGTCAGACTGAACGAAATCTATGGTTTGATCGATTGAATGTTCTGCTAGAGCAGTATCAAATTAAATATAAAACATCATCAAGCCACATGTATTCCTTGTCATCCAACGACCTAGACTGCTTCAATGTCGAGCGCTCAACACGTTTAGCGTGCAGTTAATTTCATACCAAAAATAGTGCTAATCACATAATAACACGCAAATAATATCCTACTTAATATCCGCATGCACTTAATATACTTCCAAATTAACGTGCATTGCACATACACACTGACTAGTGCCGCTAGCACGTGAAACTGGTGCCGTAACTAGTGAACGCGTCCAGATATGGTCAACGGCAACATTGCCCGCGAGTTCTTCGTGTTTGCCCGTGCGTCTAAATGCGGAAGGGGAAGAGAGAGAGAGAGAGAGAGAGAGAGAGAGAGCACATGGAACCCACCAGTAAGTCAAGGCGAATAGTACTAAAAATAATATTACATGTTATTAATTAAATGGGTTATGGTAATATAAAAACATTATGTGAACAAAGGGAGATACAACAAACAGTGTTGTTCTACGTATGTTGCCTATTGACTTGCGGCTTGAAGGCCCTGGTCGCATGTTCGATCCTCGTCCTTTATTTTTTAATTTGTATATGGGTCCAAATTTGTTTCATGACATGTGGGCCCCTCGGTGTGTAGTTTGTAGCACTTTAATTTGTGGGTCGAAATTTATTCCATTCCAAGTGGACTATCGGTGTGTAGTTTTGTAGCTTATTTATAATAATTAAAGAGAACAACCGAGTTTTTTTGCAATAATACCATGGTGCGACGTTGAAGGCGAGAAAGGACGTGCGAGAGAGCGATGACCGTGCCACAGGGAAATCAACTAGGGGAGTTGCGGGGGTTGCAACGATGTTTTGAGTAGTTGTGGGCCGAATGCTACGAAAATATAATCTAAACCGACCGGAATAAATTCCTACACAAATTAATCCAAGGTTGGAGTGCCCCTTGCAATGTAAATAGCTCCGGCTTTGCGAGGGATGGAGAGGTAGCTTCAATGTGTGGAAGATACGGCATGAGAAAGCGAGGTCAATCGAGAGACATAAAGATAGAGAGACAAAGTGAGTGGTCCGACATTCATTGAACAAATATATATGCTCTGGAGAGATATTGTCCGATTGAGCTTTTGGCAAGGGTGAGGGCTGTAAGATAGAGCTTGAGAGATGATCCAGTCATGGACGTGGATATATTTTGTGCGTGGGAGGAATCAAGGTCAATCGATCACATAGGGTCGTCGTGCGATCGAAAGAGTGAGACGGGTTGGAGAGAGTGACCTAGATAGAAAATGTGTGTGAGAGAGTATACAATGTGAATAAGTCGAATTGGGCTCAAACATGGTGATATTTCGTTTTTCTCCGAGAAAGAGCGAGGTCAATCGAGACATACAAAGAGAGAGAGAGAGAGGGAGAGAGAGAGGGGGGAGAGAAAGAGATAGAGAGAGAGAGAGAGAGAGAGAGAGAGAGAGAGAGAGAGCATGGCTCACCATGAGGTCGAAAGAGTAGGCGCGGCTTCGATGGACTGACCTAGATAGACAATCTGCGTGAGAGAGTATAGAGTGTGTCGATCAAAGCCTGAACAGGGAGATATACCATTTGTGTGTGAAAGAAACCGAGGTTAAACGAGACTCAGATAAAGAGAGCGAGATTGAGCGAGTGTGGCCCGCCGTGCGGAAGAAAGAGTGAGACAGTCTCGAGGGAGTGACCTATATAGACAACGTGCGTGCGTGCTCACGAGAGGTTCGAGGGCTAGATAGGCAATGCATGTATTTAGCGCGAGAGGGTGAGAGGGAGAGGTTGAGAGAGAGAGCTCGGCATGGGGTGCAATGGCGGGTGTGTTAGGTAAATACATTTCGTAACAGAGTGGAAAAAGAGGGTTGTGTAGTTGAGAGAGTTAGAGATCTAAACATGGAGAGAAAAAATGGATGTGTGTTGGAAACCGATAGCTTCCTAAGGTGGTTAGGAGAGGAAGATTGACCGATACAGGAAGTATGTAGCGTGTGTGCGGGGG
>LR738713.1:768445831-768461059 GCA_902687465.1 Secale cereale
AAACAACATTTGAATGTAGATAGTACGAGACTTAATATCGACGTTTCAATTCGGTGTACATTGTAAGATTTGAACTGAGGACCATGCATATGGGTAATTATTTCGAATTCGTGCCATACTAGGTTTTGAAAAGCTAACATTGACTCGATTTGTTGTGCTATTTTGTAGGTCATATGTTTGAATCCATCCAAAAAAAATCTCACTACCATGGTGTTCATCATATACATATGAATTTGTATTAAAAAAGTAGCGTGGATATAGTGAAATGCGAAATCCATGTTAGAATTGGAGATCGCTATGTGACACACACTCTAATTCAAATAACTAATTATGTGACACACACTCTAATCCACGTTAGCGTGGATACCGTGGATACCGTTTCCATTTTTTTTAAATAACTCCTCATTAATTAATTTATAGTATCTCCTTTTGGATGACTAATTATTGCAAGGAAAACACGGGCATGGTAATACATACAAATTCGTTTGCAAAGGAAAGAAGATTCATTTGCATTCTCAAATGTAGGCGCACCAGGCATACCAGGGTCGTGTCGTGGTGGTCGTGTGTGTCGGACGGCAAAATAAGTTTGCGCTTCCATGTTTCGGATTGAAATATCTGGCGGTCCCAATTCCAGCCCTGCAAAATCTCCCTTCTCCACCGTCCCCGTCCGCGCCCAGATTGCTCAAATCCCTAATTCGCCGCCAACCCAAGAAAAGTTTGAATCGCCCCTCATCTCGTCTCTTTCCCCACCTCCGTGCCGGATGACGAGGACAAAGACGATGGTCGCGCTTCACCACCGCACCAGAGCTACCTCATCTACACCCTCGTCCACCGCACCGGGTGGTCCACCGACAACGTCGGCCGCCGCAGCCGACGTGCCTGAAAGCCACCGACTTCCACCGCATCAGGTGCGCTTCACCGACGCCGTATCCCAGCTCATCGGGGCTACTTCACCGAGCACATTGTCGCGCCTCCACCCCCGAGGCCGCTGGGGCTTCACCAACGGTCTCGTCCACCGCATCGTAGTGCTCCGCTGCCACTCAAGATCTGCATCCATGCGCGGCTAGCCAATGCCAGCGCATCACCCTCAACGGCTCTGAAGTGACACGCACTCTAGCTAGGCGAGCATGCCCAAACGCCGGCCCGAACTAGGTATCCACACATCACTCCCTTGTGCACTATTCCAACAATGTTTGGATATCCTTTCACTGGTCTCTTAGCTTACATGCCTATCCAACTCTGACTTCAACTCTTATTTTCTCTGGAGATATCATCTGAAACAAGCAAACCATTTTTTAGTGAAGCATGACGGCGCAACGGGATCTGGCACACATCCTGCACACCCGTATAACCTTGTAAGTATCTGTCCTACGGTACAACAGCAAGGTCGATTCCTCTTATCTGATCAGCCATTCACCATGTAAAAAATGCAGAGGGGGATGCAAGGAGCACAAGGCCTGCACATCCAAGCAAGTGGTAACATGGACTTGTACATGGAACATCCCAAGCGCAAGCAGAGCTGCAATGAGCATGTACAACGAGCTAGCGTAAGTCCCTGCATTTCATTTAATTCGTACTGGCATTCGTGTATGATTTGTGTGCAGTGGCGAATTCAAGTTACCAGGGGAGAACATTTAACTTAAAAAATACAAAGGCACTTGCACTCCGGAAATCAACATAACTTGAGAAATGTGGAGCTACATGCACTTTGAAAACCAGCTAAAGATCCAAAGTAGTTCAGATTATAAACACTAAATGATGCAAGCACCAAAAAACACAAAATGCAACATGGTGTACAAGGACTACAAACATGGTCTATACCTGCTTGAATTATTCGTTCTCTGGCTGAAAATATCAAAGTGTAATTGCACCTATAACCAGTGCGCAAACTGCATATCAATATATCTATCCTGCACAAGTATGCCAATAGTTTCAAACAACAGATTAGAAAAGTATTTATGCTACGTTGTCATGATACAGGGACTTTCTGGTAGATGGCCTCGACGTTTCCTCAAGGCATGAAAATGCACTATAATTTGCTTGTCATCAATGCCTGCAAATCTCTGTGTCTCTCTCAACATAGCAGATCATCATTAGAGACTAAGTCCTTCAATGGGAGCTTGCAAAATGCTTGCATTAGATGCCTCATTAGACACTATATGTTCATCACCAGGAGCATGTAAAATGTTTGCACCAAATCCTCCATTACCAGTCTGTTCATTAGACACTTCAGGCTCAAGAACAACATGAGCTTGGATGTTTGCACCGGAAACTTGACTAGATTCATCAGATTCAGTCAGTTCAGTATTGATTGGAGGAGTTATAAAATAAGTAGAAATTGGTTTCATTTTCTCATAGATTCCCTACATACAAGCAGTTTTACAACACCGCCAGGTTTAACTATTGGCCAAAAATTGAAGTGTTGAATTAGATATAATCAGGGATGTGATGTACCTGCTCCCAGCGCATGCTACTCTTGCAAGCTGTGACTGTCCGTTTGCGCAAACTCGATGCCATGCCCGTGCTGCCGTCGCTGCCTCCCACGGAGGCTACACCCAGGGTTGGATCTTCATCTTCTTGTCCTTCCGTTCGCTTGAAGCTCGACGACCGCCCTCCAATGAGGGCGCGAGGAAGTGTTGTGTTGGTCTGTCTAGCGGTGGCTAGGTTAGGAGCGAACCAGACCGGAGGCTGGAGCGGATGAATTGGGATTTTTCCTGCTGTCGATCGATATGGGAGGCGCTCGTTTGGGCCGCGAGCCTGCTATAGGGCCTGCCTTGCACTTATGTTATTGGCCTATCCAAATTCAAACATTTTTCTTCATTTTTTACATTGCATGCTCGTGCGTTGGGATGAACAAAACTAGCATGGGCCAACCTGGACGACTCAAACTAGGCGCACACTTTCAAGCCACCCGAGGCGGCCGCCCATACCAGCCCCTATAGTGGCGTCGCCCCTTTTTGCGTGTATGATAGGGGTAGTGAAAAATATCCCAGTGGCGCTTTTGATTTACCCACAGAATGGTTGAATTGCTTGTTTCTATGAACTGAGTTCGCCAATAATGTGAAGGATGCCAGTCTTTTCATCCTATTGTATATTTCTTAGATCTCGATATGCCAAAAGTAATCGCATGAAATGTACAGTAAAAGCCACTAGTCTGACTACACGTCCTCATATAACATATCAAGGACGCACCATCTTACCAGATTAACCATTCAACTTACCAATTCAGTGTGGGAAGAAAGAAGTATTGGGACTGCGTATCCAAGCAATTGATGCCATGGACTCCTTCGTACAACTTTCTAAGCGAAAAAGAAGTTGCAGTGTGCCTGTACAAAGAACTAGCGTAAGTTCAGTTACCTGCTTCTCGGAATTTTAGTTAGCCACTTATTGCAAAATTGTTCAATTATGTTGCTTGTCTTAATTCAGTTTGCTACTGATTACATAATGCCACAACCTGTTAATCCTATTACAGACTGCGCCTATCTATGTGTTTGATACTTACTGTTAAGAATTACCTGTTTGCCTGAACTTAAATAGCTACTTGTTTGTTTAACTGCTTTGCTGCTGCAACAACGGGTTACAATGATGTTAATAACTACTTTTCAGCATCGAATTGAAACTCTTTAATTCCTTGTTTGTTTAACTAGTTTGCTGTTATAACTCCCAGTTGAGATGTTTTGCTAACTTCAACTTTTCTGAATCCAATCGGAACTTTAATGGCAAAACAGGTTAGCCCAAGATCAAAGAACGAGGTCCCCATGGACGTTGTATCATCCCACAGCAGTGGCGCCGGCCCAATCATGCATTATGAATTGCCAACTGCTGATGCTCTAGAGGCTAAACTAGTGGTAGAAAGAGATTCTTCTTCTGCACTTAGATATGAAGTTGACATGTTGAGGAAGCAAACAACACAATCAGTAGCAGTACTCAAGACAACCATTAAATATTTGGTGAATTTCAAAACGAAGCAAGCTGAGACTGACCACATTGTTAAGGTCTTGAAGGAAAAAAGGAAATTAAATTCCCACTTGGTAAATCATAGGTGAAATGTTCTTTCCATCGTTGAATAACCTTTGTGTTGTTTGTTCATGTAATCAATCAAACCATTTGTTTTAGAGATCATGTAATAATTGTTTTTTGTTTTTTGTTTTTTGGTTTGTAATTTTATTTGAGCACAAGTCTGTATTAATTGATAAGACTCGGAGACATTTCATTTTGATTGCTGTGCCAGACCTACAAATATGCTAATCGGGCTGAATGTGCATTCAACAATAATATTAGTATAGATGGACCATAAGTGGCACACATCGGAAAGGGCCAAGATGTTGTAGTAGCTTGGCCAGAAAAAGGATGATGTTGTAGCAAAGAAAAGTACAGTGACCTGGCTTATGTATGTTAATTGATATTATTGATCCATATACTCTGTAAGTGTTTATATGTCTGTTAGTTCTGTACATTCTTAGTTGATTGACTCGGTATTTGAATCTTGATACATCGCTTGTGTACATATCTAAATGGGAGTACACATTATGCTGCGTGTGACATTTGAGTTGGACATGAAGTGTTCCAAATATTCGAATTCACCTTAAACTGGATTCTAGCTTCTGAATTTGAGTATCGGCATTTGTAAACCATATTCATAGATGACAGTGGAATACATCTTTGTCGTCCTTTTGAAGATATATAGAAACACATAGAATGATTTATAAAGATTCGTATAGGAATACAAAATGGATTCGAATTTAGTTGCCAGGGTAAACGTGGATGCTTATTGTCCCGAAATTCGAAAGAAGCGGCAAAATATCCACTCCCATGTCGGCTGCCCGAAGCCAAGTGTTTGGGAGATGGAAATTACTGTCTACCCATTACACGGACAATCCATCAGCCCGATTTCCACTTCTCTAAATAGGGGTAGGATAGTAACTTCAATTAGACGTGACACGACCGCTTCTGAGCCCATTCCGACACGGTGGGCGCCAAACATGGGTGGCAAAACACATTTGATTCAAGCTCGTCCGAAAGACCTCTGTTTCTCCCTCCATTTCCCCATTCATACACGGTGGGCGGCAAAACAAACTCGACTCGGCCGAAATCGATGTAGGCAAATATTTTCAATAGGTGCAGGTTTGTAACTTCACATAGACGTGACACAACCGCCCTACCTGTCAGCCCGTTCATACACCGTGGGCGCCAACCATGGGCGCCAACCACCGTCTCCTCGCCCGAAATCGCACTGGGCAAATATTGGCGAGATGCGAGATTACCGTCGTATCCCCAACCGACGAGACGTCCAAATTTTAAACGGGGTCTAAGTTCGTAACTTTCCCATATTTCAGACAGGCGCGTCCCATAAACATGGTTCCCCGTACCTCTCCCTCCATTTTCTCATTCATACACTGTCTGCGCTAGAACACCATCCCCACACCAGCCTCCGTGTCCGCCACCCCATCCATCGCCGCCGTCCTCCACCAAATCCATCGCCGCCGTCCTCCACCACATCCATCGCCACCGTCCTCCTACCAAGACCGCGTCGTCCACAGCTAGAGATGGACGTTTCTCATCCACGGCGACGGACCAAGAGCCTTGCATCACATCCTCTCGCTTCATCGGCGCCGTCATCCTCTTTGCCGGGGCTTCTCGCACGACCTTCTCTTCCGCCGCAACGGGACTTATCCCATGATGCACCTGTCTACCGTCGCAGATCTGCTTCAACGCCACCGACAGCCATCGCACCCCCGATGCCTACACGCGCCGCAAGAGAGGTGGTACTTCATATCTCCTCAACTTTTTGATCTCAACCAGAAAATAGATCTTAACTTGGTTACTCTACTTTCTTTTCAGCTCTTAGAATTTAGTTTTTAGTTCGAAGCAAACAATGGCTGCTAAATACCATTTCTCCGGTTTCCCCCTTTTACGATCACTATACGATTAGAATATGTGCTTCGTGTCATAATAGCACTGCTCGACCCATAAAGCTAAACAAGCTTAGTTGTTCAAATATGAATCTGATATTATTAAAACAGATTCGTTTAATTGGTCAGCTAAATGTTCCTAAATTAGTTTCGGAAATGCATGTTCGCCCCTCAAGTGTGTATCTCTACAGGGTGCCCACGGTGGGCCGGCCCACCCTGGGATTTTGGGTCGTCCCAGGCCCCGATTCCCCTATGTTCTGCCGCGCGCTTCTGATCTCTACTCGCCCCCAGCCGCCTGCCTTGCCGGCGACTTGCCGTCCCCGGACGGCATGACTCTAGGAGAAGACGTCGGACTAACAGGAGGTCAGGAGCCACTCGCCCAACAACGTCACTGCTGCTCGGGCGTGCCGCCGTGCCTACCTTCCTAGTCCGTTCAGGGCTCGGGCGTGCGGCACCCACTAAGCCAACCCGATTTATCCTGAGATAAGTCCTCAACACTCATCAACCACTCCTCATCACCCATTTTCTAATTGATTCATTACTCATTAGGCAGGACTGTCATTAGGGTTTGTTGTGTGCTCAGTGCTACCTACACTTAATGGTTCAGATGTATTTCGGTAATCTTTAGTACCTATAAAGTTCACAGGGTTTTCAAAATTCCGTGTCACATCCCTAGTTAGCATTTGCATTAGGACTAGCTAGAGTGTGCATCATGTTTACTTATCAAAGAAACTTGAAGTGGGAATGACAGAAACCCCAGCACCCCTCTTCTAACAACTAGGGTTTGATAAAATCTTTTCCAATGTACCCAAAATGCCCTTCAAAAATGTTCATCATTTCTGCCTTGGTCTTAAACCTCTGCCAAAAATGGTGCACAATTTTCTAGGACATCCAAGGTCTCTGGATTAAATCATATGGTATTTGCATTTGGGCATTTAAATGCTATAAAATATTTTAAATGCTCAAATAATCATAAACTATAATGTTCCATGATGTTCATATTATATACAGTGGGCATGACAAGTTTCATGAGTTATAAAAATGTTCTGGCATTTTTATTAATTAAACAAAGTTGCAAAAGAAATGAAACAGAAAAAGAAATAGGAAAAAGGAGAGAGAAAGGAGTTACCTGGCGCCCCACCCGGCCCACCTGTCGGCCCAGCCCACCTGCCGCTCCAGCGAGCTGCTTGGCTCGGCCAGGCAGGCAGGCAGGTGCTCGACGGCGGCCGCAGCGCGCGCCACGCAGCTGCCCGCCGCCCTGCTTCCTCCCCTCGCCGTCCTGGAGGGCTGGATCGGTCGTACACGTCGCCCCCGACCTCGCAGACACCTCCCCCTCTCCCCAGCTCCTCTCTTTCGCCCTCCCCGCACCATGGCCGACGCCGCCGTGCTCGCACCGTCGTAGTAGCTGCGCCCACCGTCGTCCCTGAGCCCCGTCGCCGTGTCCGTCATCTCCGCCGCCCTCGACTACTTCGAACAGGCCGAGCCCCGAGCGCTCGCCCGCCCTGGAGACGCCCCCGACCCCTTCTTCCCCAACTCCGGCCGCGGAGATCCCCCTCGCCGTCCCGCTCAGCTCCGACCACCCCCAGGCTCGCTCCGGCGTCTGCTGCAACCCCTGTGAGCCCAACTTCGTCCTCCCCCTCTCCGTTGGCTCTCTACTGCCCTGGAACGCACCGCACGAAGCTCACCTGCATGCACCGCCGCGGAGCTCGTCGCCGACGAGGCTCCGGCCATCCATTAGTCCGGCCACCGTGCCTATCAGCTTCACCGTCACGCGTAGGTGCTGTAGGACCACTTCACGCTCCTCTACGAGCACCGCACCATTGTTTTCGACTTCGCCGAACTCCGGCAGCCGCTGGACTCGTCGCCGGCGTCATCTCCGGCGACCCCGAGGCCAGCCACCACCTCCACTCGATGCGGTTTGCCTCCAGCTAACCGTAGGTGTGCTCCGCCGTTGTTTTGGCAGCCGGAGCATGAAACCTGCACCTCACCGCCGTGTTTGGCCTCGCTGGCGGCTAAACGCCGGCGAGTTGGACCTGTTTGACCACGGGTTTGACCCCCCCTGGGTCACTGACATGGGGGCCCTGCCTGCAAGTCAAACCTAGTTTAGGTGTTAATTTAATTCTAATTAGTTAATTAGTTAAACTATGACACTGACCAGTGGGTCCCACTGGTCAGGTTTGACTTGGACTAGCCCTGTTGACTGACTGACGTCAGCATGATGTCATGCTGATGCAGTAAAGGATTTTTAGATTTAAAAATAATTCAGGAAATTCCAGAAAATGCCTAAACTTCAAAGAATCATATAAATTCAACAGTAGCTCAGATGGAAAAGATTTATATATGAAAAATGATCAGAAAAATCCAATCTTTCCAATGGCAGTGGTTTCATGCATGTTTGAGCAAGTTAACCTTGCTGTATACATTAAAACATGATAATGCACTAATTTAAATAATAGCTAAAGTGCCAATTTGAATCTTTGATTCAAATAGGCTCAAACCCTTCTGGTTATAGTTGCATTAGCCCAACACACATGCATCTTGACATGTCATGAGCATGCATCATATTGTTGCATTTGTTTGTTTAATGATTGTATCGCCGGTATTCTCTGTGTTAGGTCCTGCTCCCGAGGATACTGCTGCGTATCCAGTTGAAGAGCAGTACCCGACAACCACTTTGTCAAGCAAGCAATCATTGATCATTACGATACAAACCCAATCTTCTCGCTCCTGCTCTCTTTTATTGCATTAAGGCAACAGCGTGTGAACTGCTACTTGCTGCGGTAGTTGAACCCTATTCCCTTGCATGACCTGTCATTACCACAGTAAATAGTTGAAACCCACTAGCATGTGTAGGAGTTGATTGAGCCATGTGATGTGTGATCCACCATGCTATTTACTTATGTTGCCTGCTATGCTTAGAGTTGTGTCTGGTCTGGTTCATCTGGGTGATGGATCAGAGTGAAACAATCTTTCGATAAAGAGAAGGGAGTGTGGAAAACGTTTGGTAAAGGTATCGATGAAAGGCCCTGTAGGAGTACATGGTGGGTTGTTTTATTGGAACCGTACATAGGACCCGAGATCTGTATGTGTGGTTCAAGTTCCAGTTACTACCATGCATTGGGCCCGAAACCAATGGACCCTCACGGCTTATTAATTACCCTCGATCTCTGTCCAGGAGTTGCAACTAGTTTCTGGTGTTTATAGTTTACTGGAGGTCGTGCACAGCGCTGACCCTCGGGGTGGGTTGTGATGCGATAGGTACGTGGCACGGTGTACCGGTTGCCCGTTTGGTGACTCGGGAACTATCGTGGAATTAGCACGGCAGTTGTCCGGTTTAGCGGACTTGATGATGGAACCATCGCACGGGTTATCTTGAAGGGGTTCATAGCACACAAAGGACACAGAGAGTTTATACTAGTTCGGCCCCTTCGATGAAGGTAAAAGCCTACGTCTAGTTGGTTTGGTATTGCTTGGGCGTCGGTTTACAGGGAGCGGATCGCTTGCCTGTAGTCTCGACGGGTTGATTCTTGCTTGTCCCTGAACCGTCGCCGGATCGTCCCTTTATATAGAGGCGACGCCTGGCCCGGTTTACAGAGTCCCGAGGCCGGCTCATACTTGTGTCCGCCTCGGTCTCTGTCCTTTTTTCCTTATCTCTCAAGTTACATCGCTTGGCGGTTTACAAACCATAATTCTATACATGGGCCCTAAGATCTTATGGGCCGTAGCCTTTACTGAATATTACAACCAAGTATAATATAACTAAGCCGGTTTACACTAGCCGGTTCATACCTGCTAGTCATATCCCTGACATTAGGCCCCAGAATGATTTGAACTTGTTCATATCAATCTCCCTTGTCTTGCATAATCTTCTTCTGTGTCTTCTTATTTTTGTAAACCGGCTCTGACGTCATCTTCGAGAATCATTGAATCTGACCGTGACATCATCTCCGCATTTAACGCTGCGAGCTATACTGTAGCTTTGTTTTAATGGTTATCCCGAAAATCGAGGCATCAAGGGATCTTTATCCAATCTTTGCTCCCTCGAATCCCGCACCTGTCGCTTTATATCTGTCCTTCTCTTATAAATACTGCTGTCCTCATTCGTTTTATCTCCTTCTCGCGTCTTCTTCCTCCGCCCGTCGCTCGAGCTTCAAGATTGCATTGACGTCCGAGCTTGACGCGCCGCCGCCACCCGCCGAGTCCGAGACCTCACTGGCCGCTGCATCAACCTGACTTGGACCAGAGAACTCCGCCGCTGTCCTCCACTGTTCCAGGTACGTCCTTTCTTCCTCAATATAGATCTGCATCCTCTAGGGTTCTTCCCTGTTCCTCCGCCATTAGGGCTTTTAACGAAAGCTTCCTCTTGTTCCTCTTAAACGCTCATTTCGCATAAAGTTTTTGACCTTTATGCCCAGTTATTAGATCTTCCACTAGTATTTGCTTTAGATCTCGCCACTTATACCTATCCTGTAGATTCATCTGCTCCGCATAAGACCCTTATGTTTCTTCCCGTATTTTCTTGCACTAATTTTTCTTTTCTTTGTGTGCCCAGATCTGTTCCACTTTAGCCGTTTACAAAGAAACTGTTTCTTCTCCTTTGTAGATCTATTAGGTATACTCCGGTTTATACTATAATGCCCTCTTCCTGTAAAAAAATTGAAGTTTGAACATGACGGTTTAGGTGTTCCTCTTTTGCTGTCGTGAAACGGTAATGACATAGCTCCCTGTTATTACCGGTTTAACCATATCATTAGTCCTCTGTCTAAACCGTTGCGTAATCTTTGTAGATATCTTCCGGTTTATACTGCTGTACCCGCATAATCCTTTTTTGCACTTTATCTTTTTCAGTACTTGTCCTTCTGTCACTATGGCCAAACAGTTTGTCTCTTGTGATTGGGTCCCTTCTATCATCACTGAAGAAGACTTGGTCAAAATTGCTGAAATTGGCACTTTAGGCCCTCGGTCCGTGTTGAAGTGGCGGGCTCCAGGAAACGAATGCCCTCCTACTCCTAGGCAAGGGGAGGTTATTGTTTTCTTTGATCACATAGCTCGAGGTTTCACCCCCACGGTTCAAAATTTTTCCGGGACGTTCTTGCTGCCTTCCAACTCCATCCTCAGGACAATGGGCCCAACTCTGTTTCAAATATCTGTGATTTTCAAGTCTTCTCGGAAGTATATTTGCAAGAAGAACCGTCTGTTGATCTATTCCGGGACTTCTTTCATCTGAACCGGCGTACGGAGTTCACTAGTGGACCGCATCAGGAACTAGGTGGGGTTAGCATCCAGAAAAGAAGAGACGCTGTCTTTCCCCATGCTGCTCTCCACACACACCCAAAAGAGTGGAACAAATCATGGTTTTATTGTGTTGACACTTCTCCTGAAGGGGAGAACTCCCTGCCGGGTTATCGCGAGCACCGTATTCCGGAGAATCATCCTCTGCCACCACGACTCAGCTCTGTCGAACGGACCCGGTTTGCATCTCAGCTCTATAAACTGAAAGCTTTCATGGCCACTGGTTTAATTGGAACCGACTTTATGCGCTGCTGGCTCTCTTGGAGTATCCTTCCCTTGAGCCAGCGATCACAGTTGATGTGCCAGTATTCTGGTAAACCGGACGACCCTCAACGGTTTACCAAGGAAAAACTCTCTGAATCAGAGGTTATAGAATCAGCTAAGAAGATGCTCAACGTCTCCTTAGCAGACTGCGGCAAAGTCGGGTTAGCCCCGTATTATAAGAAGAATAAGCTGCCTGCGGTAAGTTTTGCTTTTCACATATGCTTTTGATCCGTTTATTTAAACCGTCTTGTAACTGTCTCTGTCTGAATAGGCCGATGACCCTTTCTGGAAAAGAAAACCTCAGGAGAAAACCGGCAAACAGCCACGCCGAAAAACCCTTGCAAATAAGAAGAGGAAAGCGGCCGGAGGCTCTAGTTCTCATGCTGAGGAGGACGATCTGGACTCTGAGGTATGAACTAATCCGGCTTTAATTTGCTTGCATGTACTCATATCTGTATCTAATAATAACTTTCCACAGGAAATGGCTGAAGGTGATAATCCGGCTGAAGTCGAGGTAACTATCCTTTCTTCCGATTCAGAACCTCTTCCACAAAAAAGTCGTCGGACCGTCCGGAAATACCAATTTTCTCACCCTTATGCTCAATTGGATCCTAATTTTCTTTTGAAGAAACAACAACATGAAGCTCTTCGCCGGACCACTCGCCATAGTGGCCTGGCAGTGGAATCATCCGGGATTTCACTAACTCCGGCTCATAAGCGCCGCACTGAGGTGATACTTTCTCCGACTCTCCTTCATCCCAAGGCCGGGCTTATCCGAAAACCTCTTAAGCCGTCTGATCCTGATTATCAGGAGACTCCATTATCCTCCTCTGGTGAATCGACTGCTACACAACTTCCCCCATTGAAGACTGTCCCAGGGTAAGTCTTTTTAACATTTCCGGTTTATGATTATCTTTTTGCTTCACAATGTTAACTCATTCTGCAAACTTTTTTCAGCAAGCCAAAGCCTAGCAAGAGACAAAAGGCAAACAAACCTCCTGCTGAGACTTCTGCAGATGATCCGGCGGTTGATCCGGCAACAATCGTTCCTCCAGAAGGCGAGCCCATAGCTCCTCTTGAAGATCCTGCACCTACGGATTATATCTCAGTACCCGAGAATCCTACTGCTGAAGATGTCCACAATCCGTCAAGTCCTACCCGGGCCAACTCTCCTCAAGTTAATCCGGCATCTCCAAATCCGGTTCACACTGCGACTCCACCAACTGCACCTGCTTCTCCAGAAGTTGTAGTGACTGGGGCTGCTTTCGTTGCTCCGGCTGAGCCTACCGTTTTAGCCAAGCATACGGCTAAAACGGAGAAACTATATAAGGAGAAAGGTAAATGGAGTACTGAATTATCCAATCTTGCAGATATGAGTGCCCAAGAAATCTATTATGGGTACTTAAACCGGCTCCACAGCAGCCGAGACTACGAAGCGAGTTTGGTTAACTTGATGAAAGAGAAATATGAGGTAATCCTTTCCTTCTGACTTTGTGCTTTTGATATGCTTCTATCTCATAGTAGCCCCCAAGTTCCGGTTTAGCTGCATTTTGAAGGTGATCCGGAACTTATAACTTGAACAATTTTGACCTTACATTAGCCCCCATGTATCAAGTAGATAACTTGGTTATGTATTTGATACTTGTAAAAATTTCTGCTGATACTTCAATTATCCATTAGCCCCCAAGTGTCAAGTAGACAACTTGTTTGTGTGCTTGAGACTTGTAACTTTGAATTGCTACTGTTTATTGCTTCAACTGCCATTAGCCCCCAAGTGTCAAGTAGACAACTTGTTTGTGTGCTTGAGACTTGCCTGATTTTTGCTTCTTGTCACTTGATTATGCTTGCAGGCTGACTTAAACCGGAACGCTGATGAGATCAATGAACTTCGGAGCCGTCTTGCTGAGACAGAATCTGCCGCTTCGAAAGCTAAGAAAGATCTTCAGGCAAGTTTAAAGATTGCTGAAGATCTGAAAAAATTCTTTGAAGAAGAGCGAACCACTTTTGAGGTTCAGAAGAAAGAGCTGGAGAAAAGGGTTCAGGACGCTGAAGGGGCGCTTAATCCGGTTACAGAAGAGTTAACCGGTTTAAAGCAGCAAATTGAGTTGATGACCTCTGCAATCTTTGGTAAGTATACTCTGAATTCCTGTTTTACCCTTGTAATCTTCCATCTGTGCCGGTTTAACCGTGATATTTATATGCAGGGCGCCGTGTCACCCATCTTGGGGATGACCTTCGGAAGAAACTTAAGGCATGTTACACTTTGGTCGAGCAGCTGTATTCCGGCGCTTAGAGGATCATTAGTGCAACATCCTTCGGTAAACCGGCCCCCACAACTATTCAAGGCACGTTGGAGAAGTTATCTGTTCTGCCGGTTCGTCTTGAAGAAGTTAAAAAATCTGCTGCTCGGGGCAGTGCCCTTCTGGCACTTACCAGGGCTAAGGCCTGGGTCCCGGATCTTGATCCGGAAGAAGCTTTAACTGGATTTCCTGACACAAAAGACGACGGTTCCACCTTTACCGCAAAGGATCTCCATGCCTTGACGAAGGAGATGCGCCCCCTCGCCAGCAAGCTTGCAGCTGAATCCGATTTATCCAGGTATCATCCGAGGTACGACTTGCAAAACAAGCGGGTGGAGCGGCCGGTTTATGACACCGTCAATTTAATCCCGCCGGTTCGTCCTCATACCTTCGCTCCAGATATCGAACCTTCTGAACTTATCAACGAAGAGATGTATTTCCGGGCTTTGACGAAGATTGATTGGCGTGTTCCGGACTTCCAACCGCTTCAAGAGGACGAAGATATTCCGGATCAAGGTGATGGCCAGCCGTCTCAGCAAGAAGGAGCATAACTCAGAATTTATTGTTGTAACTGCAGTCTCTGCTTTACCAAACAATCTTTTTAATCCGTCAGGCTTGCTATGCCTTGTAATAGGATAGCTGAAACATGATCCACTTTAATCCGGATATTCTGTCTTTCTTGTGTGAGATATTTGCTAATTTAAATGTTGTCTGATGTCGCTTATCTTGCGTATCATCTGCTCTTGCAGAAATAATATTGAAAATATGTCCTAGCGGTTTACCACTGGACGGATTAAATTGTTCTCTCAAAATGTCAAACAAGTACATACTTATACCAGAAATAAAGTTATACCTGAGATTATATATGCTCAATACTCTTAATCCGGTAGAACTTTAAAGCCTCTTGATCAAGATCTTCATGGATCCAATTAGAAACCCGGGCTTTGATGATAGACTCTGGTTTATCTCGTTCTGAAATTTTGTTCAGATATTTGTGGCTTGTTGCCTGATGGATGATCCGGGTTATAATGAACACCGGTTTATTCATGCTGGTATTCATGACCCAGACTTTTCACTTTATAGATATGTGGTCAGCTTCTGTAGCTGTTCCACTCCGGTTTAAAGGGTTACAAAACACAAATACCAAAAGGATGCAAATTTTGCAAATAAGACCATGTAGTCGAGGCTTTTTAAGAGCTGCCAGGCTCAAAGCAAGGTTCAGCCAATCACTGGATGTGGATTATCCATCTTTCCAGAGGGCCTAGCCAATCACTGAATGTGGATTATCCATCTTTTCAGAGGGCCGTTAGAACCGCAAAAAAAATTGAGCCAATCACTGGATGTGGATTATCCATCTTTCCAGAGGGCCTAGCCAATCACTGAATGTGGATTATCCATCTTTTCAGAGGGCCGATAGATACTTAATAAACCATCATTAACAATGTAGCCAATCACTGGAT
>LR738713.1:768461069-768493840 GCA_902687465.1 Secale cereale
GCTCAAAGCAAGGTTCAGCCAATCACTGGATGTGGATTATCCATCTTTCCAGAGGGCCTAGCCAATCACTGAATGTGGATTATCCATCTTTTCAGAGGGCCGTTAGAACCGCAAAAAAAAAATTGAGCCAATCACTGGATGTGGATTATCCATCTTTCCAGAGGGCCTAGCCAATCACTGAATGTGGATTATCCATCTTTTCAGAGGGCCGATAGATACTTAATAAACCATCATTAACAATGTAGCCAATCACTGGATGTGGATTATCCATCTTTCCAGAGGGCCTAGCCAATCACTGAATGTGGATTATCCATCTTTTCAGAGGGCCGATCGATGGTGCAGAAGAAAAACTTTAGCCAATCACTGGATGTGGATTATCCATCTTTCCAGAGGGCCTCCATGGTTCCTCGAACCTGTGGGTAAATCCGGCTGTCCATAAGAACTTTAGCCAATCACTGAATGCGGGTGAACCCGACTATCCAGAGGGCCTCCATGGTTCCTCGAACCTGTGGGTAAATCTTGAAGCGTCCTCTCTTGAACCGGATGTGATCTCATGCTCTTTAGAGAGTTTTATTGCTTCTGTGTATACTCTGCAAAAAATCAACTTTAAACCGGCCAATATGTTGAAATATAATATCTGATAAAACTTGCATGGTTGTCCTCACAAGATACTTGTATTTGGAAAAAGGGCTAAGCCCCCAGTTTACCGAGGGTGCCGGTTTATTCATTAATCATAATATATACATAGGATACAGTGGAGCTCATAACTCAAGTATAGTATGGCCGTAAATGGGCGATGTTCCATGGCCTCTTCGTCTCCTCTTCTGATGTCCGTGAGTCCTTGTGTTCTCGAACGTCCACCAAGTAATATGAACCGTTGTGTAGGTTCTTACTGACCACAAAGGGCCCTTCCCAAGGTGGGGATAGCTTGTGCATATCTGTTTGATCTTGGATGAGCCGGAGTACCAAGTCGCCCTCCTGGAACGTCCTTGTTTTGATCCGGCGGCTATGATATCTGCGTAAGTCTTGTTGATAAATTGCAGATCGTGCCGCAGCTATATCACGCTCTTCGTCCAGCCGGTCTAAACTGTCTTGCCTTGCTCTCTCGTTGGCTGCTTCAACATAAGCCGTTACCCTTGGTGAATCATGACGGATATCGCTTGGAAGGACTGCTTCAGCACCATAGACCATGAAGAAAGGTGTGTAACCTGTAGACCGGTTTGGTGTAGTGTAGATACTCCACATAACAGATGGTAATTCCTCAACCCAACATCCTGGGGTTCTCTGCAATGGAGTCATAAGCCGGGGCTTGATACCTCATAAAATCTCCTGATTTGCCCTTTCAGCCTGACCATTGGATTGGGGGTGGGCCACAGAAGACACGTCCAAGCGAATATGTTCTCGTTGACAGAATTCTTCCATCTCACCCTGAGATAAATTGGTGCCATTGTCTGTAATGATGCTGTGTGGAAAGCCAAACCGGAAAATTACTTTTTTGATGAATTTGACTGCCGTTGCCGCATCACACTTGCTTATAGGCTCTGCCTCAACCCACTTTGTAAACTTATCTACTGCTACTAGTAGATGAGTTTTCTGATCTTGGGATCGCTTGAAGGGTCCAACCATATCAAGCCCCCAAGTCGCAAACGGCCAAGTTATTGGTATCATCCGGAGCTCTTGCGCCGGAACCAGAGCACGCCTCGAAAATTTCTGACAAGCATCACACTTCCGGACCAGATCCGCCGCATCAGCATGAGCGGTTAACCAATAGAAACCATGCCGGAACGCCTTAGCCACCAATGATTTTGAACCGGCATGATGACCACAATCCCCTTCATGGATCTCGCGAAGAATTTCAGAACCTTCCTCAGCTGATACACAACGCTGAAATACACCAGAAGTACTGCGATGGTGAAGCTCTCCATTTGCAATTGTCATGGACTTAGAACGCCGGGTTATCTGCCGTGCTTCTTCTTCATCGTCCGGTAGCTCTCCCCGGCTCAGATATGCCAAATAAGGCAGCGTCCAATCTGGAATAACATGAAGCGCTGCAACTAACTGTGCCTCCGGATCAGGAACAGCTAGGTCTTCCTCCGTTGGTATCTGAACCGAAGGACTGTGCAATTCATCCAAAAAAGTGTTTGGTGGCACCGGTTTACGTTGAGAACCCAACCGGCTTAGAGCGTCGGCCGCTTCGTTCCTTCGCCGGTCTATATGGTCCACCTGATACCCTTTGAAGTATCCTGCGACTGCTTCAACCTCTCGTCTATAAGCTGCCATGAGGGGATCTCTTGAATCCCACTTGCCGGAAACTTGTTGTGCCACCAAATCTGAGTCGCCAAAGCACTTAACCCGGCTCAAGTTCATCTCCTTTGCCAGCCGCAAGCCATGAAGTAATGCTTCATATTCCGCTGCATTATTAGTACAAGGAAACAATAGGCGGAGGACGTAACAAAATTTATCACCTCAGGGGGAAGTTAAGACAACTCCAGCCCCCGAGCCCTCCAACTGTCTTGAACCGTCAAAGTGAATCGTCCAGTAAGTAAGATCCGGCTTCTCCTCAGGGGTTTGCAACTCTGTCCAATCATTGATGAAATCCACCAATGCCTGAGATTTTATAGCGGTGCGTGGTACATACTTCAACTCATGTGGGCTGAGCTCTATGGCCCACTTCGCCACTCTACCTGTAGCTTCCCTGTTCTGGATTATATCCCCCAATGGTGCTGAACTAACCACAGTTATTGGATGACCTTGAAAATAGTGCTTCAGCTTCTAATTTGCCATGAACACACCATATACCAACTTCTGCCAATGAGGGTACCTCTGCTTGGATTCAATGAGTACTTCACTCACGTAGTAAACCGGGCGTTGAACCGGGTATTCTTTCCCTGCTTCCTTGCGCTCAACCACGATTGCAACGCTGACTGCCCGTGCATTGGCAGCGATGTATAACAGCAACGGCTCCTTGTCAATAGGGGCAGCTAGGACCGGCGGCTCTGCCAATTGCCGTTTTAGATCCTCAAACGTTGCATTTGCCTCATCACTCCATATAAACCGGTATGTTTTCCTCAGCATCTGATAAAGAGGGATCGCCTTCTCTCCCAAACGGCTGATGAACCGGCTTAATGCTGTGGTCCGGCCAGCGATACACTGAACATCGTTGATGCAAACCGGCTTAGTCAAAGATGTGATGGCCTTGATTTTCTCTGGATTTGCTTCTATTCCTCTGTTTGAGACCAAGAATCCCAGTAGTTTACTTGCCGGAACACCGAAGGCACACTTCTCCGGATTAAGCATCATCTTATAAGCTCGAAGATTATCAAAAGTCTCCTTAAGATCCTCTATCATTGTCTCCTCTTTCCTCGATTTAACCACAATGTCATCCACGTAGGCATGAACCTTCCTCCCTATCTGCCCTTTCAGACAATTCTGAACGCAACGCTGATAAGCTGCTTGAGCACTCTTTAGCCCAAAGGGCATAGACACATAGCAAAAAGCACCAAAAGGGGTTATGAAAGCTGTCTTCTCTTGGTCTTTAACTGCCATCTTGATCTGCTGATATCCTGAATATGCATCCAAAAAGCTTAGCCGCTCACATCCCGCTGTGGCATCGATGATCTGATCAATGCGGGGGAGAGCAAAGGGATCAATTGGGCAAGCTTTATTGAGGTCTGTGTAATCCACACACATTCTCCACTTCCCATTCTTCTTTAACACCAGCACCGGATAAGCCAACCACTCCGGATGAAAAACTTCCACTATGAATCCCGCGGCCAAAAGCCTGGCCACTTCTTCTCCTATAGCCTTGCGCCTCTCTTCGTTGAAGCGGCGCAAATATTGTTTAACCGGTTTATATTTCAGATCAATGTTAAGGCTATGCTCAGCGAGTTCCCTCGGTATACCTGGCATGTCAGAAGGTTTCCATGCAAAGATATCCCGGTTCTCACGGATGAACTCGATGAGCGCGCTTTCCTATTTGGGATCAAGGTTAGCGCTGATAGTGAACTGCTTGGACGAATCTCCAGGCACAAAATCAACTTGCTTGGTCTCCTCTGCTGATTTAAACTTTAACGCCGGATCATGCTCTATAGTTGGCTTCTTCAGCGGAGTCATATCTGCCGAATCAACATTATCTTTATAAAATTTCAACTCTTCGGTGGCACATACCGCCTCCGCATAAGCTGCATCTCCTTCTTCACATTCCACCGCTATCTTGCGGCTTCCATGAACTGTAATCGCGCCCTTATGACCCGGCATTTTGAGCTGCAGATAAACATAACATGGCCTAGCCATAAACTTAGCATAAACCGTCCTCCCAAACAGAGCGTGATAAGGGCTTTTGATCTTGACGACTTCGAAAGTTATCATCTCTGACCTGGAATCATGCTCATCTCCAAAGGTAACTTCCAAGTCAATCTTTCCAACCGGATAGGCCGACTTACCTAGGACCACCCCATGGAACACCGTGTTCGATTGTCTTAGCTTCTTATCCGTCAGGCCCATACGATGGAAAGTCTCATAGTACAAGATGTTGATGCTGCTTCCACCGTCCATGAGAACCTTAGTGAATTTATAACCTCCCACCTGAGGTGCCACCACCAAGGCCAAGTGGCCCGGATTATCCACCCGCATTGGGTGGTCTTCCCTACTCCATACAATGGGATGTTCTGACCAGCGCAGAAATTGCGGTGTTGCCGGTTCAACCGCGTTAACTGCCTGCTTCAAAACCTTCTGATCTTGCTTACACAGACTTGTGGTGAAAACATGATATTGCCCACTGCTCAATTCCTTTGGATTACTCTGATATCCGGATTGCGGCTGTTGTTGCTGATGCTGTTGATTTCCCTGATTATTGTAACTCCCTTGGCCCTGCTGTTGATTGCCTTGGTTATTGTAATTACCTTGGCCCTGCTGCTGACTGCCTTGGTTGTTGTAACCACCCTGGTTACGCGGCTGATCACTCTGGTTGTTATAACCTCCTTGATTATTTTGATTGCTGGCCCGGTTTTGATAACCATTGTTATTGCCCCTATATCCTGATCCGGAGCTGCTCCCCTGATGACCCGGACCATAAAACCCAGAGCCTGAACCGCCATTCGGAGGCCTGTTATGAGGATTAAAGCGGCCCGCCATTGCTTCCATAAGGGGCCTGCACTCTCTTATGGTGTGTTTTGCTGGTCGATTTCTCGTGCCATGCTTCGGACAAGGCTGATCTAATTCTTGGTCCCACCTAACAGTCCCTCCGCCGGTTTGTGGAGGTGGGTTTCCCATGCTATGCTGAAAGCCCCCTTGAACTTGAGTATTGGCCACGAAGTCAGAGCCACCTTCTGCCTTCCGTTTGCCCAAAAAACTCGCAGTAGCCGGATTAACTTGCGCCGGTTTACCAGACTTGCTAACCTTCCCCGCCTTGTATCCTTCAGCTTCTGGATACTTGGTATTATCAGAGTCCCCATATTTTACCAAGGCACTCATGAGAGTTCCCATATCATTACAATCCCTTTTAAGCCGCCCGAGCTTTAACTTTAAAGATTCAAACCGGCAATTGTTTTCCAAAGTCACTATCGCCGTACTAGGATTGATACCATTCGAAGAGTGCAAGATCTCCGCTACTCTCCGTACCCAAGCAGCCGTAGACTCCTGCTCTCCTTGCACACAAGCTGCTAGATCCACCACTGACATCGGCTGCTTGCATGTATCTTTGAAGTTTTTGATAAACTGGCTGCCTAGTTCCCCCCATGATCCGATAGAGTTCGGGGGCAAACCCTTCAGCCAGGTCCGGGCTGTACCCTCAAGCATCATAGTAAAATACTTTGCACAAGCCGATTCATCCACGTCCAGCATCTCCATGGCCATCTCATAACTTTCAACCCAAGCTTCTGGAGCTAAATCTGCTGTATAATTAGGTACCTTGCGGGGCCCCTTAAAATCTTTAGGCAGCTTGACACCCCGTAAAGCGGGGATAAGACATTGCACCCCAAAAGAACTCGTCGTAACTCCTGTTTCTGCTGTAGCTGTGTGAACCGGCGTCGTTTAACGAACCTCCTCCCGGGTTCCTGACCTAACCCAGTTTGTATCCGGAGCTGGTGCCGCTGCGCCTGCCGGATTATCCTGTCTGCGCTGATGTCGCCTGCGTTCACTGCTAGATACCTCTGGCTCCTCCCAATGCCTAGTGTAACTCCGTCTGGGACGTGGTGTTGAATGTAGCCTTTCCCTGCTATGAGAGTACGCTTGCTGCTGTATTAACGCCGTATTAAGCAGCTCCTTGACCCTGCGTGCCTCCAATGCCACCGGAGACGTCTCCTCCACGGGTAAAGCGGCCAAACATGCAGCAGCTCCAGCGATGTTATCCAAAGGATTTGAATAATGACCTGGAGGGGTTGGAACGTGAGGTGCAGACGTGATCCGACGGTCTTGCTCTGCGGTGGGCTGCTGAACCGGCTCCTCCCTGGCTGGGGGTGCCCTCCGGTTTGAAGCCGGATTATTACTAGTCCCAGCCCCAGGTGTCCTGAATAGATTCATTGCTTCATAAACCGGCGGCAGACGAGATTGGTACTTTCGTCCCCTTACTCCTTCCATAGAAGCTTGCTCCATCCTTAGGTGAAAAGCCTGATCATTCAGCTCTGCTTGTCTCACCGCTATCATTGCCCTCTCTGCCTTCAGATCCTCCTTTAATTGATCAATCCGGCCTTTCAACTGGAGGAGCTCTGCATCATGATGTGCCTTGTCTGCTGGAGCTACTATTTCCACCGCTTTAGCTGTGAACTCCTCGATCAAGGTGGATAGAACTTCAGTAGGTGAGAGGTCCGAGCCACTCCCTCCTACACCAGCTTCTGCTGTCGTCCCGTTCACTAGGGGCTGTGAACCGGCCATAAAGACAGCCACCCGGTTTGGCGGGTCGAAGGGGTCCGGAATACTGTCTCCATCGGACTCGCCCTCATACCGACCGTCCTGCAACTGATACAGAGACTCAGTTTCTCAAGATGAAGATTCGTCGTCGGAGTAGACAACGGTTGCACCATCGGATTCCGATCCGTCTGCGGCTCGAACTCCGTGAATTGCTCCAACGAACACGTGCTTCTTGGCGGGCTGAATCCATGCTGATCTCGCACGCTAAGCCGGCTCGACGATGTTGGGGAAGATGTCCGGCTCAGGTCCCGGTTCGCCGATTTTGCCAATGAAGACTTGGATGCCACCGAAGGGAACCCGGTACCCGTATTCGATTGAATCGGCCTCCGGTCCCCAACCCGCATCGTCGATGTAGATCCGGCCGCGGCGACTCTTGGTCATCCGGCCGACCGCGTAACCTTTGAGCCCTTCAAAGCTGCCGTTCAAGAACTCGAAACCCTCGTGCGGAGGCCCCACGGTGGGCGCCAACTGTCGTGGAATTAGCACGGCAGTTGTCTGGTTTAGCGGACTTGATGATGGAACCATCGCACGGGTTATCTTGAAGGGGTTCATAGCACACAAAGGACACAGAGAGTTTATACTAGTTCGGCCCCTTCGATGAAGGTAAAAGCCTACGTCTAGTTGGTTTGGTATTGCTTGGGCATCGGTTTACAGGGAGCGGATCGCTTGCCTGTAGTCTCGACGGGTTGATTCTTGCTTGTCCCTGAACCGTCGCCGGGTCGTCCCTTTATATAGAGGCGACGCCTGGCCCGGTTAACAGAGTCCCGAGGCCGGCTCATACTTGTGTCCGCCTCGGTCTCTGTCCTTTTTTCCTTATCTCTCAAGTTACATCGCTTGGCGGTTTACAAACCATAATTCTATACATGGGCCCTAAGATCTTATGGGCCGTAGCCTTTACTGAATATTACAACCAAGTATAATATAACTAAGCCGGTTTACACTAGCCGGTTCATACCTGCTAGTCATATCCCTGACAGGAACCCTGTACACATCGTTTGGGGCCGTGAGCGACACCCCGGCCGGATCTCCCCACGGATGGAACCCAAATAGGCGATAAACCTAGACGAGAGACTTGTGTAGTTAGTCAGGTCGTGGCCGACACCCTCGCTGGGCTTCCGCTTGAAGGTTGCCGAGTACATGTCGAGTAAACGGCGATAAGTGGTGGGAGCGTGTGTGAAGAGGTACACCCCTGCAGGGTTATCAATCTATTCGAATAGCCGTTGTTGGCGGTACGGACTACTTGGTTACTTTTACAGTTCATAGACAAGTTGATGGATTCTACTAAAAGCCTCAAGATAAGTGTGAGTGTCGTGGATGGCCCTTCCGTAGGATGACGGAAGAGGATCCTCGGTAGTGTATTGTTGTGGTGAGTAGAGGACTCGTGTTCGTAATAACATCTTGCAATCTGTAGAGAGTTGTAGAATAGGTTAGCCATGAGTCAAAGCTGGCTTTCTGCTATGAACTCCACTACACCCTTTGATAATGTTGCATGTATGATAGGTTCTGTGGTAAGACTTGCTGAGTACCTTTGTACTCATGTTTGCTTAATAACTGTTGCAGAGGAGAACCCTGCCCCAGCTGATGGGTTCTACATAGACGTTGACGTCGACGAGTAGCTTGACACCCAGACGGAGATCTGGAGCTTGTGAAGGGCCTTGTAGATAGTCAGGCTACACCAAGCCTGTTTTACTTTCTAAGTTGTCTATACTCAGACATGTAGCTTCCGCTTGTGCTTGTATGACTGTATGACTTGAGTGTTGGGTCATGTGACCCCTACCTGTATGGATATGTTATGTATGGCTCTTGGAGCCTTTTAAATAAAGTACCTTGAGTCATAGAGTTCTGTTGTGATGCAATGTTGTATTTGCACATATTGAGCATATTGTGTGTATGGTTGAAATGCTTGGTATGTGTGGGATCCGACACCTAGTTGTTTTCCTTTGGTAGCCTACCTTACAGGGAAATGCCTCCTAGTGATTCCAATGAGCCTTGGTAGCTTGCTACTGCTCGGAACACGTAGGCTGGCCGGCATGTGTCCTTCTTCGTTCCTGTGTCTGTCCCTTAGGGCAAATGTCACGCGTTGTTCCTTTAAGTCCATGTAGCTTGCTACGACTTGGGTTCATACGTTGATGACCGACACGTTCGTTGCTGGGTCATGGATGTCTGTCTTTGTAATTTAGTGCCACTTTTGGTTTATAACTAGCCATGTCGGCCCGGGTTCTCTGTCATATGGATGCTAGCGACACCGTCATATACGTGTGCCAAAATGCGCAAACGGTCCCGGGCCAGGTAAGGTGGCACCCGTGGGGTTACCGTGCGTGAGCCCGCAAAGTGATATGACGTGTTACAGCTAGATCGGTGTGACTTAGGATCGGGGTCCTGACAATATTGGCATCAGAGCTGGACTGCCTGTAGGTTTCTCAAGCCAAACTAGTCGATGTTGAGTCTAGAAAAATTCTTAGTTATATGTAGGGGAATTGATTGTGGAAGGGAACGTAAGGCTCTTTTTACTCCTTTACCTTATGCCCTTCTGATCTGAGTCAGTCTATTCTTTCTACGGGGATTTAGGACTAGGCCTCTTATCCTTACTAGGTTCACGTGTTACTAATCCGTAGACTCTTAGGATTGTTGGTTTCAAGCCTCAGTTCAGTTTCTATCCTTTTAGTATGATGATTGTTGGACCCAGAACCTTGATATGGAATTGTTGAGTGGCTATGCTATCATTTGTATGATGTCTCAAATCTTTGTTTGAGCATTTACAGTTGTTATGCTGCCCGATTTCTTCCAGAAACACTAATGCCTTTGCATTACTTCGTGTTTCAGATGTCTGGCCGCACCCCTCACCAAGTGGTTCGTTTGACTCGGTGCATTAATGTGCCCGGTCACACGGCCATGCTAGTCCGTGTGCTGAATGAGACCGGTTATCGCTGGTATCCTGAGTACACCGTGGTGGAACAGTACCGGGATTTCAATCAGAGTCAGTATTTCTGCACAGTCCGGATATACCCCTCATATCCCGGAGCTAACGACCCCATCCATTGGTCTTATGGACTCGGGGTTACCATCGAGATGGCAGTGCAGGATGCCGCCTATTCGATGATGACCATTCTCCGGGCTAGGCATGCCCTGTTGCTGAACACTGAGTTCTGTTACATGCCAGCCTCACTTCCCGGAGAGGAAGGCTACTACACTGGTCTGTATACTGATGCTGCTCATGAAGAGCCACTGCTTCAGACTACTGTTCAGATGCTGGAGGATAGGGACCGTGAGGTCCGTGCCCTCCGAATGGAGCTGTATAACACTCGAGCCGCCCACTGGACTACTTTGACACGGCTTGCACCTGCTGTGCACGCGGGATATCTGGACATGCGGGATTTGTACCCCGTGCGGACTCGTCTGCCTGGTCGCATGGATTGGCGTGACGTTGGGGGTATTACACCTCCACGTGGGCGTCGGTTACCACCAGCATCGGGACCGAGGCCACATCCATGTCCCTATGGTCCACAGCCTTCGAGCGCTCGCGAGTTTCAAGATCCATCAGTTCCACTTCCAGGCTACGGTGGTAATCTTTACGAAGATTACTACGGGAATGTCTGAGCTGGACCGTGGTAGTAGTAGTATTGTAGTAGTTGTATTCCCACAGTCCTGCGCGTCTTGTGGAATATGACTTAGTGTGTACTGAGTTCCGGAGGTGTAGTTAAATAATGTATAGGAGCTTGGAATGCCTCTGATGGGATGTATCGTCTTCCACCGCAGTTGTACTTTAGCCTTGACTTGTACTAAACTATGTATGGTGTGTATGACCACTGGTGTGTATGACCACTGGTGTATATATAGTAGTTTCTATATTACCATGTCATACGGATGAACATCTTTGCATTCCGTGTCATCCATTACATTCTGCACTTCTATGTCAAATTTTTGCCATCCTTGTCTAAACCGTGGTTTTGTTTTCCTAGGATGGTCAACACTCGCAACACTCCTGCTGCTCAGGAGCAGGGTGAGGCTAGTGGGGCTAGAGATGGGAATCTGCCCCAGCCACCCTCCTTGGCGGAAGTTATGCTCGAGGCAGAACGGAACAAGAGAGAGACCAACCATCTGCTGGAACGCATAGAGCAGAACACTGGGTTCCGTCAGAGGAATGACGTGGTGTCAATCAATGACTTTATCAAGATGTGCCCACCGAAGTTCCATCACACCACTGAACCTCTGGATGCGGATGACTGGCTACGTAGTATCACCCATAAGCTACACTCTGCCCGTGTGGCCGAAGCTGACAAGGTTACCTATGCCGCCTACCATCTTGAGGGCCCTGCCAGTCTTTGGTGGGAAAACTTTGAAGCTATGTGTCCTGCTGGCCAAATCACTACTTGGGTTGAGTTCAGTGAGGCATTCCGTGAACATCACATTCCGAAAGGTCTCATGGATCGCAAGCGGGAGGAATTCTGCAATTTCACCCAGGGCCGGTTAACTGTGGATGGCTATAGTCGTGAGTTTGGCAACTTGGCACGCTATGCACCTGAGGAAGTATCCACCGATGCCAAGAAGCAGGCGAGGTTCCGCAAGGGACTCAGCCCTGAACTCTGCCGAGATCTACGTCTGCACGAGTGCACTTCCTTCCAGAAGTTGGTAAACAAGGCTATCAGTGCTGAAACGGGCCAGACCGACTTCGAGGCCACACGCAAGCATACTCGAGACTTTGGTTCCTCATCCGGCTCTGGCTCTCACAAGCGCCGTGTGTGGGTTCCTAACACTGCTCTGCCACCCAAGTACACACCGAGGCCATCCTATGAGGCGCCTCGCCCAACACAACAGTATGCACCTGCTAAGACCTATGGAGGACCACCTTCCAACTTTGCTCCACGCACTAACACTGTGACCTGCTTCAAGTGCGGAGAACCGGGACACTACATGCGTGAGTGTCCCCAGAACCAACCAGGAAAACCCGTTGGCCGTGGTAAGCCAACCGGCAAGGTGAATTATGTCAAGCCAATCCCCACTGCACGTGGTCATGTCAACTATGTCTCTGCTGAGGAAGCTTATGAGGATCCTAACGTCGTCCTTGGTACGCTTCTCGTTAACTGCCATCCGGCATCTGTTCTTTTCGATACTGGAGCACCCATTCGTTCATATCTGAGAGCTATGCTCGATTGCACAACATGACTTTTTGTGACATGCCTACTTCCATGGTTATTCAAACTCCTGGTTCAAAGTGGCAAACCTCTAGGGTAAGCCATGGAAATGAAATCCTTGTCGATATACTTGTTTTCCTAGCATCTCTAATCGCTCTCAAGTCCTCGGACATAAACATCATTTTGGGTATGGATTGGATGTCAACTCATTACGCCAAGATTGATTGCTATACTAGGACCGTTCAACTTACACACCCATCCGGCAAGATAGTCAATGTCTTGACTCGAATGGCTGAGCGTCAGCTCTACTCTCTTAATGCCAGCCCTCTACCAGAACTCGAAGATATCCCAGTAGTCCGTGACTTTCCGGATGTTTTTCCAGAAGAACTTCGAGGAGTTCCACCTGACAGAGATGTCGAGTTCGTGATAGATCTTATCCCTGGAACTGTCCCAATCTCTAGGAGACCCTATAAGATGGCACCACTAGAATTAGCTGAGCTAAAGAAACAACTCGATGAGTCCTTGCAAAAAGGTTTCATCCGTCCTAGTCCTTCCCCTTGGGCTTGTCCCGTCCTCTTCGTCAAGAAGAATGATGGAACAGAGCGGATGGTTGTAGATTACCGACCTGTCAATCTGGTCACCATAAAGAACAAGTAGCCGCTTCCCAGGATCAATGACCTGTATGATCAGCTCGCTGGATCCTCAGTCTTCTCTAAGATGGATTTGAGGTTGGGTTACCATCAAATCAAAATCAAGAACCGGGACATTCCTAAAACGGCTTTTGTTACTCGTTATGGCCAATATGAGTACACCGTCATGTCCTTCGGATTAACCAATGCCCCAGCTACTTTTTCTCGGTTAATGAATTCTATATTCATGGAGTACTTGGATAAATTCGTTGTGGTATACCTCGATGATATACTCATTTACTCCAAGAACAAGGAGGATCATGCCGAGCATTTAAGGCTGGTATTGACGAAACTTTGAGAGCACCGCCTTTATGCCAAATTCTCTAAATGTGAATTTTGGTTGCCGGAAGTAACCTATCTAGGTCATGTGATCTCTGGCAAGGGTATTGCTGTCAATCTCGAGCGAGTTCAAGCCGTCCTTGATTGGACTCCCCCTGAATCGGTCAAGTAAGTTAGGAGTTTTCTTGGCTTAGTGAGCTATTGCCGACGCTTCGTCGAGAATTTCTCCAAGGTTGCTAAACCTCTAACTGAACTCCTCAAGAAAGATAAAAAGTTTGAGTGGACCCCACAGTGCGAGTCCAGTTTTCAGGAACTGAAAAGACGCCTGATATCTGCACCTGTACTGGTACCACCAGACTTTTCCAAGGATTTTATTATCTACTGCGACGCCTCGCGACAAGGACTAGGTTGCATACTCATGCAAGACCGTCAAGTGATTGCATACGCATCCCGACAGTTGCGTCCACATGAGGATAACTATCCTACTCATGATCTAGAGCTTGCAGCTGTAGTCCATGCACTCAAAACATGGCGACATTACCTCCTTGGTAATCGCTGTGAAATCTTCACTGATCATCAAAGTTTGAAGTACATCTTCACCCAACCGGATCTAAATCTCAGGCAAAGACGTTGGGTTGAGTTGCTCACAGACTACGACTTAGGAATCACCTATACCCCTGGAAAGGCCAATGTCATGGCTGATGCACTAAGTCGTAAGTCTTATTGTAACAACTTGATGTTACAACAAGGACAACCACTTCTCCACGAGGAATTTCGTAAGCTTAACCTTCACATTGTTCCTCGAGGATTCCTTTCCACCTTGGTGGCGGAACCTACCCTTACGGATCAGGTCATCAAAGCACAGAAGGTTGATCCGGGAATTTCCCGTATTAAGAGGAACATCAAGAAAGGAGTTGCGGGATGTTTCTCAATTGATGATCAAGGAATTGTATTCTTTAGCAACCGTTTAGTGGTTCCTAAAGTACGAAACCTGGGACGTTTGATCCTTAAGGAGGCTCATGAATCTCCTCTCACAATTCATCCCGGTAGTACCAAAATGTATCAGGACCTACGTCAGAGATTCTGGTGGACTAGGATGAAGAGAGAAATCGCTCAATTCATTGCTAACTGCGACGTTTGTCGTCGAGTCAAAGCAGAGCATCAACGGCCTGCTGGCACCCTTCAACCTTTAGCTATTCCTGAATGGAAATGGGACAAAGTCGGTATGGACTTAATTATTGGGTTTCCCAGGACCAGCAAAGGGAATAATGCTATCTTCGTCGTTATCGACCGCCTCTCTAAAGTAGCTCATTTCCTGCCTGTTCGAGAGAGTATTACCGCTAGCCAGCTAGCAGACTTGTGTGTCTCTCGGATAGTATCACTTCATGGTGTGCCATTGGAGATTAACTCAGACCGTGGAAGTCTTTTCACTTCATGATTTTGGGAAAGTTTCCAGAATGCTATGGGAACTCATCTCTCTTTCAGTACCGCCTTCCATCCCCAGTCAAGTGGTCAAGTGGAACGAGTCAATCAAATTCTGGAAGACATGCTTCGAGCCTCTGTCATTTCTTTCGGTATGGAATGGGAAAAGTGTCTTCCATTTGCCGAATTCGCTTATAACAATAGTTATCAAGCCAGCTTGGGTAAAGCCCCCTTCGAAGTTCTATATGGACGAAGGTGTCGGACACCTCTTAACTGGTCAGAAACCGGGGAAAGACAATTCTTTGGCCCGGATATGATTCAGGAAGCAGAAGAGCAAGTTCGCATCGTTCGTGAGAGATTGAAAACAGCCCAGTCTCGCCAGAAGAGCCAATATGATAGTCAACATAAGGCTGTGACTTTTGAAGTCGGCGATAAGGCTTACCTTCGGGTTACTCCTCTTAAGGGAACCCATCGCTTCGGTATCAAAGGCAAATTGGCCCCTCGTTACATCGGTCCTTTTCGCATTCTTGCCAAACGAGGAGAAGTTGCCTACCAATTGGAACTACCTCCGCACCTATCCAGAGTTCATGACGTGTTCCACGTTTCTCAACTCAGGCGTTGCTTCTCGGATCCTATCCGCGGAGTGGACAACGAAACGCTTGATCTCCAGGACAATCTCACATATCGAGAATACCCCGTTCGTATTCTTGATCAAATCGAGCGCACCACTCGACGCCACAATATCAAGTTGCTCAAGGTTCAATGGTTACATCATTCCGAGAGTGAAGCTACTTGGGAAAGGGAGGATCGTCTTCGACTTGAGTACCCCACCCTCTTTCCGGAGGAACCCGAATCTCGGGACGCGATTCTTTTAAGTGGGGGTGAGTTGTCACATCCCTAGTTAGCATTTGCATTAGGACTAGCTAGAGTGTGCATCATGTTTACTTATCAAAGAAACTTGGAATGGGAATGACAGAAACCCCAGCACCCCTCTTCTAACAACTAGGGTTTGATAAAATCTTTTCCAATGTACCCAAAATGCCCTTCAAAAATGTTCATCATTTCTGCCTTGGTCTTAAACCTCTGCCAAAAATGGTGCACAATTTTCTAGGACATCCAAGGTCTCTGGATTAAATCATATGGTATTTGCATTTGGGCATTTAAATGCTATAAAATATTTTAAATGCTCAAATAATCATAAACTGTAATGTTCCATGTTGTTCATATTATATACAGTGGGATGACAAGTTTCATGAGTTATAAAAATGTTCTGGCATTTTTATTAATTAAACAAAGTTGCAAAAGAAATGAAACAGAAAAAGAAATAGGAAAAAGGAGAGAGAAAGGAGTTATCTGGCGCCCCACCTGGCCCACCTGCCGGCCCAGCCCAGCTGCCGCTCCAGCGAGCTGCTTGGCTCGGCCAGGCAGGCAGGCAGGTGCTCGACGGTGGCCGCAGCGCGCGCCACGCAGCTGCCCGCCGCCCTGCTTCCTCCCCTCGCCGTCCTGGAGGGCTGGATCGGTCGTACACGTCGCCCCCGACCTCGCAGACACCTCCCCCTCTCCCCAGCTCCTCTCTTTCGCCCTCCCCACACCATGGCCGACGCCGCCGTGCTCGCACCGTCGTAGTAGCCGCGCCCACCGTCGTCCCTGAGCCCCGTCGCCGTGTCCGTCGTCTCCGCCGCCCTCGACTACTTCGAACAGGCCGAGCCCCGAGCACTCGCCCGCCCTGGAGACGCCCCCGACCCCTTCTTCCCCAACTCCGGCCGCGGAGATCCCCCTCGCTGTCCCGCTCAGCTCCGACCACCCCCAGGCTCGCTCCGGCGTCTGCTGCAACCCATGTGAGCCCAGCTTCGTCCTCCCCCTCTCCGTTGGCTCTCTACTGCCCTAGAACGCACCGCACGAAGCTCACCTGCACGCACTGCCGTGGAGCTCGTCGCCGACGAGGCTCCGGCCATCCATTGGTCCGGCCACCGTGCCTATCAGCTTCATCGTCACGCGTAGGTGCTGTAGGACCACTTCACGCTCCTCTACGAGCACCGCACCGTCGTTTTCGACTTCGCCGAACTCCGGCAGCCGCTGCAATCGTCGCCGGCGTCATCTCCGGCGACCCCGAGGCCAGCCACCACATCCACTCGATGCGGTTTGCCTCCAGCTAACCGTAGGTGTGCTCCGCCGTCGTTTTGGCAGCCGGAGCACGAAACCCGCACCTCACCGCCGTGTTTGGCCTCGCCGGCGGCTAAACGCCGGCGAGTTGGACCTGTTTGACCACGGGTTTGACCCCCCTGGGTCACTGACATGTGGGCCCTGCCTCCAAGTCAAACCTAGTTTAGGTGTTAATTTAATTCTAATTAGTTAATTAGTTAAAATGTGACACTGACCAGTGGGTCCCACTGGTCATGTTTGACTTGGACTAGCCCTGTTGACTGACTGACGTCATCATGATGTCATGCTGACGCAGTAAAGGATTTTCTGGGATTTTTAGATTTAAAAATAATTCAGGAAATTCCAGAAAATGCCTAAACTTCAAAAAATCATATAAATTCAATAGTAGCTCAGATGGAAAAGATTTATATATGAAAAATGATCAGAAAAATCCAATCTTTCCAATGGCACTGGTTTCATGCATGTTTGAGCAAGTTAACCTTGCTGTATACATTAAAACATGATAATGCACTTATTTAAATAATAGCTAAAGTGCCAATTTGAATCTTTGATTCAAATAGGCTCAAACCCTTCTGGTTATAGTTGCATTATCCCAACACACATGCATCTTGCCATGTCATGAGCATGCATCATATTGTTGCATTTGTTTGTTTAATGATTGTATCGCCGGTATTCTCTGTGTTAGGTCCTGCTCCCGAGGATACTGCTGCGTATCGAGTTGAAGAGCAGTACCCGACAACCACTTTGTCAAGCAAGCAATCATTGATCATTCCGATACAAACCCAATCTTCTCGCTCCTGCTCTCTTTTACTGCATTAAGGCAACAGCGTGTGAACTGCTACTTGCTGCGGTAGTTGAACCCTATGCCCTTGCATGACCTGTCATTGCCACAGTAAATAGTTGAAACCCACTAGCATGTGTAGGAGTTGATTGAGCCATGTGATGTGTGATCCACCATGCTATTTAATTATGTTGCCTGCTATGCTTAGAGTTGTGTCTGGTCTGGTTCATCTGGGTGATGGATCAGAGTGAAACAATCTTTCGATAAAGAGAAGGAAGTGTGGAATACGCTTGGTAAAGGTATCGACGAAAGGCCATGTAGGAGTACGTGGTGGGTTGTTTCATTGGAACGGTACATAGGACCCGAGATCTGTATGTGTGGTTCAAGTTCCAGTTACTACCATGCATTGGGCCCGAAACCAATGGACCCTCACGGCTTATTAATTACCCTCGATCTCTGTCCAGGAGTTGCAACTAGTTTCTGGTGTTTATAGTTTACTGGAGGTCGTGCACAACGCTGACCCTCGGGGTGGGTTGTGATGCGACAGGTACGTGGCACGGTGTACCGGTTGCCCGTTTGGTGACTCGGGAATCCTGTACACATCGTTTGGGGCCGTGAGCGACACCCCGGCCGGATCTCCCCGCGGATGGAACCCAAATAGGCGATAAACCTGGACGAGAGACTTGTGTAGTTAGTCAGGTCGTGGCCGACACCCTTGCTGGGCTTCCGCTTGAAGGTTGCCGAGTACATGTCGAGTAAACGGCGATAAGTGGTGGGAGCATGTGTGAAGAGGTACACACCTGCAGGGTTATCAATCTATTCGAATAGCCGTTGTTCGCGGTACGGACTACTTGGTTACTCTTACAGTTCATAGACAAGTTGATGGATTCTACTAAAAGCCTCAAGATAAGTGTGAGTGCCGTGGATGGCCCTTCCGTAGGATGACGGAAGAGGATCCTCGATAGTGTATTGTTGTGGTGAGTAGAGGACTCGTGTTCGTAATAACATCTTGCAATCTGTAGAGAGTTGTAGAATAGGTTAGCCATGAGTCAAAGCTGGATTTCTGCTATGAACTCCACTACCCCCTTTGATAATGTTGCATGTATGATAGGTTCTGTGGTAAGACTTGCTGAGTACCTTTGTACTCATGTTTGCTTAATAACTGTTGCAGAGGAGAACCCTGCCCCAGCTGATGTGTTCTACATAGACGTTGACGTCGACGAGTAGCTTGACACCCAGACGGAGATCTGGAGCTTGTGAAGGGCCTTGTAGATAGTCAGGCTACACCAAGCATGTTTTGCTTTCTAAGTTGTCTGTACTCAGACATGTAGCTTCCGCTTGTGCTTGTATGATTGTATGACTTGAGTGTTGGGTCATGTGACCCCTACCTGTATGGATATGTTATGTATGGCTCTTGGAGCCTTTTAAATAAAGTACCTTGAGTCATAGAGTTCTGTTGTGATGCAATGTTGTTTGCACATATTGAGCATATTGTGTGTATGGTTGAAATGCTTGGTATGTGTGGGATCCGACACCTTGTTGTTTTCCTTTGGCAGCCTACCTTATAGGGAAATGCCTCCTAGTGATTCCAATGAGCCTTGGTAGCTTGCTACTGCTCGGAACACGTAGGCTGGCCGGCATTTGTCCTTCTTCATTCCTGTGTCTGTCCCTTAGGGGAAATGTCAAGCGTTGTTCCTTTAAGTCCATGTAGCTTGCTACGACTTGGGTTCATACGTTGATGACCGACACGTTCGTTGCTGGGTCATGGATGCCTGTCTCTATAATTTAGTGCCACTTTTGGTTTATAACTAGCCATGTCGGCCCGGGTTCTCTGTCATATGGATGCTAGCGACACCGTCATATACGTGTGCCAAAATGCGCAAACGGTCCCGGGCCAGGTAAGGTGGCACCCATGGGGTTACCGTGTGTGAGGCCGCAAAGTGATATGACGTGTTACAACTAGATCGGTGTGACTTAGGATCGGGGTCCTGACATTCCGGCCCTAGGAACAGACACTAGTCATTTTGGATTGTTGGTCGTAGTGACATTGATCCAGATTACTACTGCAAGCCAGGTTTGTTGGCAATTTTACTTGTATTTCTTACTCATTCGATATAATATCCAATTATTCACGTCGATTAGTTGCAAACAATAAGTGCTAGACAAACTTCTTGATTTAGATTTTGGACGGTCTCTTACTGCAGTTACAATTCTGCATACTTGTCCTAGTAAGCTCACAAGTAAATGATTGATTCACTACATGTATGCTTGCCTTGTCATATTTGTTGTAAATATTCTTTTAGGGTGGACCACCCTGTTTCTAAATACTGCAACCGTAGACATGAGTGAATAGTATTTCTCTATGTGATCTCTTCCATCATGTGTGGGCAACGAACACTGCATTGTATAGAAAGAAAGTGTCATTTCTGGCTTTTACATAGGCTTCGATCTTTTACATGGAATACAATCTGCCTACTTGCTTTGTGTCGCACTATCAACACTCCACCCTTGAAGCTAAACATTATGCCACTCATAATTCCTTAGTTTATTTGTTCAAATACGAATTTCATATGATTCTAATGTTCCTACTTCAGTTTTGAAATGTGTGTCTGCCTGTTATAGAGACATAAGGGTTTGTATTTCTGTGTGTGGTCTGGTCAGCATGGTTCGGGGGTGAACTTTGCATATGCAGGGGTTTATAGGGAGACACTCTTCGAGTTGAATCCGCAATGCATTCCATAGATAATATGACTATTTTTTATGTTTTCATGAATCTCAGATTCTAAACAGCATCATAATGATTATGAGCTTGCACGCATGAAAAGAATAAAGCAGAACAATGACATCGCTGTCAAACTTGGCATTAAGGGACTGAAATCAAGTATGGATGCAATGCAATGCAAACTCTCTCCACCTACAGATTCATGCTCAGAATATGATCCTAACAGTGATTCTGAGCTAGAGGGAGACCTAAGTCAATGTAGCTCCCTAGTGGAGGGGTCAGAGGAAGATGCCCTATCTTATTCACCCATCAAGGTGCTTGCTTTAATTTTCCAAGGTTATATTTGTCGCACATATCTTGCAATGCTTTGCATTGCTTCTACTTTGTTGAACTGCCATTAGCTTAGTTTACACATCGTGTATGTGAATACGCCCTGCCTATCCATTTTCAGTACATATTCCATCTGTCATCATACCATATTTATCCATTCAAATGATGTTCTTGTGTATCAGACATTCAAAAGGAAGAGGGCGATTGCTCATCGTGGACGAGCACAAGCAAAGTATTTGGAAAAGGTAGTGGCACCTGATAAATCAAATAGCCCATTAGGTGTAGTTGCAATATCACCTGACCCACAAAACACCCCAACTCTAGCAGACTCGAGCCCTACTACACTGGTCATTTCTGATGCCCCAACTCAGCAGACCCCGACTGCAGCAAACATTATGATTATGCCAGTTGACATAGCACCAGCTCTACGACGCAAAACCCCCATTCCAGCAAAGAGTACACCAAATCTAGTTGCCAAATCCCTTTTCGAACCAGAGAGAGCCCCAATTGCAGCAAATAGGACCCCTGTTCCATTTCTTCCCAGTTTAGAAGACAAAGCTTATATTGTTGTCAGGAACTTTGTGCGCATCTTTCCTTCATGGAAAGATTATACCGCAGACACAGAACAATTTCCAGTCTTCCTCCGTAACTTACGCGTAAGTAATGTACTAATGTTATTCATGGTCATTGCTGCATATGTTTCGGCTGACAGAAGACACAAGATTTCATTCTTTTAAATAGGCGAGGACCAAACTGCATTGTGAATACGAGCAAGGGTTGGTAGCGCTTTTCAAGTACTCGTTGATGAAGTATCGTTCCTACCTGAGGCAAGCGCACTTCGATGGCAAGCCTCTAAACAAAATTTCTGTAAAGTCTCCGGTGCTACATTTATCCGACGGTGACTGGAATAATCTTGTTACACATTGGTCTCGGCTGCAGTGTAAGGTACTATCTATGATATCACATCACAATTTGAACTACATTTCTGCATTTGCCTTAATGTCTCACTTGTACGAAAACTGTTAGCAGAAGAACATTCATTCTCAAGGGACCACAGAATCTCGCAACTATACTGCACACTGCATTGCTCTTGTGAGTACCTCTTGCCCTGTATGACCATACTTACTTTCATAGATGTGTATCCCATTGCTCTTCCAGGGATTGGTAGTTGATTATGTAGCATCAATCTACATCTTATCTTCATTATCCTCTATCCCTTCCAGTATTATCATATCTATAATTACTCTCTACAAAATGTAGAGTACATGCAATGCTTATGAAGAAGATTCTGTGCTGAAATTCTTGAGTTGTCCTTCCCTTGACATGGAGAAGGGCATTCTAAAGCCGGTGTTAACTGTTAATGTAAGTCAGTCCTTCTAAAGACTTTATCCTCAACTGCTGTTTAATTTGCTCATACTCCCTATCGTTTACTGCTGTTTAGTTTGATGTTTCTACCAAAATGCATGTTCGCAAGAACCGTAGGTTCTAAGTTTTACTGGTAAAACCAAATTCCTTATTCATACCATGCACATTACTCAATACTCCCTATATGTATGCTTGTTTTTTTGGATCTATAATCCAGTGTGTGGTGAAGCAGCCCACGTTTGCACCCTGTCATCTCCTGTTTTATCTTACTGATGTGGCTGATGGTATGAACAAAATGCGATGCACATTAACCAAAATAGATACAATGATTTTCTTTGCCCTTCATCTATGCTTGTTATTTTGACATGGTAATCCAGTAGTGTGGTGAAGCTGCCCGCATTATGAACAATGCCAAATTATGCTATTGATATTTTGAACTTACTCTTTATTTTCTAATTTGAAATTGGATGGAATTGACATCACAGTTATCATCTTTGTTTATACACGTGCAAAACCTGTCATCTCTCTGCTTTGTTTCAGGGTGATATGCCTGATGGCATGCACAAGTTTGCTGAAGGCTGTGAGACAAACCCAACATTAATTGCAGCAAAGAAGGCAAAACATCTTGAAGATAGCGAGACAACCGCAAAGTCTTGTCTTGATGCAGTGTTCAAGTTACTTGAGACTAGCAGTCAGAAAAGCTCACAGAATTCGTTGTCTGAATCAGTTTGACTTCTTCAGTCCCAAGTTCTAGCAGAAAGGCATTCTGCAACTCAACTTTGACTTGAAGTCCTATCTCTAAGAAAGATTGCGGAGAACACCAATGAGAACCTCATCATTGAACAGCTACACCTGGAAGCTATGACCAACATGCTAGGCCGGTCCCACAGCCATGCTCAGCAGCTTGCGCAGCAGTTCCCGCGCAAGGCTAACCTTTCTTGAACTGTCTTGGAAGTGATCTTGGTTCAATATTATTTTGTTACCCTGCAATGGTGCCCAGTTTTTGTAACCTGCCGCTTCGTTGCGCGTTATGATCACTGGTGGCGAACTTCGGTGCCCAGTGGATGTAATATACCACAAATCCTTTATTGTATATTGTAGGTTTGTTCTTAATTCTTACTAATTACTGCCATCATTCGCTATCTGAAAAAAAATCAGATGTAGTCGACCGGGCCGAAACATTCGCCTGTAACGGGCCTGGTGTTTAGCGGGCCACAATTGGGTGGGCCTGCATCTTTCTTGGGCCCGAATCATTGGGGCCTTCACACTTTGCGCGAGGCCCACAACTTACACCGGCATATATTTTAGTTGGGCCTTTTGTGGACCCAGCGCTTAATTTGTTCTAGGTAGCGTTGGGCCATTAACATGCTGAATATTGTACTGGCCTGTTACGGCCCAGATGAAACCACGGGCCTTTAGCAGGCCGAAATGCATATTGGGCCTCAATTTTCACTAGTCGTCGATGGGCCTTCAGTAGGCTGAAATGTAGAGGGGGCATTTTTGGGCCCAATTATATCATGGGCAGTTAACAGGCCGAAACATATCTCGAGCCATAGTTGGCCCACTGATATCATGGGCCTTTAAGAGGCCCAAAGTCACGTTGGGCTTAGTTGTTGCCACCTTTATCATGGGTCGTTAGTGGGCCCGATGTCCTATCGGACCATATATGGCCCATGGGCAGCACATGCCATTCCCAGGCCAAAAGTCACACCGGGCTGAAATGGGCCCATGTCTACATTGGGCCTCTAACAGGCTGAAAGTCACTGGGCTATATTTGGGCCCAAATATTCGGCGAACAATTAACAGGCCAGATGTGGCTTCGGGCCGTAAATGGGCCCAAATATTCGGCGAACAATTAACGGGCCAGGTGTGGCTTCGGTCCGTAAATGGGCCTTTATTAAGCAGGCCGTTATTGGGCTGGCCCACTAGTACCTGAGTAAGTACTGCAGCCTTTGACTGGGCCGGCCTTTTTAACCTATATGGGCCTTTGTTGGGCCGTGCCACGTGTCGACGTATCATAGGCCGAAATACGTCATGGGCCATACATGGGCCGGAAGTTAAAACGGGCTGGAATTATACTGGATGGCCCAAATGACGCTAATGGGCCTAATTCAAATAGGCCGTAAATGGGCCCTGGGTTAGCGGGCTGTAAATGGGCTATATGTGAATAGGCAGTTAATAGGCTTGCCATGGGCCGACCCGCTATCTGTTGACCAAGTCAAATGGGCCGGCCTTTTCATAGGAATGGGCCTCTGTTGGGCCGTGCCACGTGTCGACGTATCATAGGCGCTTTGTGTCCAATGAGTGGATGACATCAGTACCAACGGTGAGCCGACACGTGTTTCCCCCAGCCAATGATGATTTTATACGTGGAAAATCCCCATTGGTCGGGGCTGTTAACGAGTTATCGGATCCAAAATCGGACCCGATAGCTTAACGGCGTTCCGTTACGGTGGATGCCATGTGTCGGTCACCCTTGAAGAAAGCACTTCTGTGACGCGCGATTTATCGTCATGGAAGTGGACACTTCCGTGATGATAATTTTGGTAATGTCATGGAACACTTCTACGACGGCACATGTATGACTATCTTGATTCTGTCATAAAATCGTCATGGATGTACATGCATGACAGAAAACGTGACCTACTGTGACAAACACGTATCATCACGGAAGTGTAATTTTTTGTAGTGTTAACGTTGTCGCCGTCGGCGAGGGAGGGAATCCACTACCGGCGCAGCTGTTCACTTTCACCCAGCGGCGGCGCGGGAGGGCCTCCGACCCCTTCTTCTTCGCCGCCGTACATAGTGTGGGTCGAATGGTCCGGTCGCCCACCGAACCACACCCCAAGAAACTTAAGGTATAATTTACTTATTCCACATGCATTGCTCTAGCTGCATGTGGGCTTTTTCTGCTTCTGCACTCGAATCTAGGTGTTGGATCAAACAGGAAAGTAGTGGGGAAAGTTGTATACCATGAATCTAGGACGTGGTTCAAAGAGGAAAGGAATGGGGGAAAGTAGTGGGAAAAGTTGTATAACATGAATCTAGGACATGGTTCAAAAAGGAAAGGAAGGGGGAAAGTAGTGGGGAAAGTTGTATCGCATGAATCTAAGACGTGGTTCAAAGAGGACAGGAATGGGGGAAAGTAGTGGGGAAAGTTGTATAGCATAAATCTAGGACGTGGTTCATAGAGGAAATGAAGTGGGGAAAGTACTAGTAGAGACTAGCTATTTAACACCTACGTTGGTCGAAAAGGGAAAACAATGACAAACGCAGTACACACATCTGTAACGAACTGATCTTTTGTTTTGGGGGACAAGGCTGTAGAGTTTGAGTAGGACTAGATTTGCTGCGCTCACATAGGGAATGGTGTCTAAAGATAACAAAACTGGGACCAACACAAATATGCTCCTTGGTTGTTTGTTCTTTGTTGCAACAGACTGTGCATCACCCCAGTACATCGGTAGATGCACATGCTGCTGGTGCGTCCACTGTCCCGTGTAACTCTTTAGCTGTTGTTAATCTAAGGCCCTATTTGGTTAAATCTCCCTAGTCCCTACTTGCTTGGTTCCAGGGACTAAACATGGACTACAGGTTATTAAATGACATGCTAAAAGACCATGTTACCCCCAGTAATGAACTAATAGATACAAGGTGCCATGCGTGGTAGGGAAACTGCTGGAAAAAGTCCCAAAAAGACTCTCCCTCGGGGTCTTCTTTCTTTAGTCCCAAATGCCCACTTTTAGTCCCTAAAAGTCCCTCCTATTTGGTTTAGATGGGACTGACACGGAGTTTTTTTAGTCCCTCCACCAAAATGTCCCTATAAACAAGCACCCTCTAATAATGCCGCTGGAAAATTGATGCAATGCCACAGTTAAAAGAAAACTACATGTTTAACGAATTTTATTGTTAATATAATCTCTCTGTTAATATTAATCAATGCCACCGTTTGAGAAATGCTACCGTCTTGCTTTCTTTCCCATTTAGATAAGGTAGATGCTTCTTTTTGTTGGCTTATGTGTCATCCACCGTTATTGACCACTAGTTGCTTCCTTTGCACCTCTGTGTAAACAGGGTTATCTACTTCACCTCATTGCCATTGTGACATTTTGTTGCACTGCACAAAACACTTTTGTTTTAAGAGTGTTTTGTGCAGTTCAACCAAAATGTCACACCGACAATGTTGCTTGATTGCTTGATCTTAGTGGAACTGCACAAGAGGAGATCTTACTTCCTATCCGTGTTGGCAAATTTGGTTCAGATCTTCTTCTTGTGAGTTGTTTGAATTCCGCGTCATGAGAGGTCAGTACTAACCTTCTTTCACATTGAAGGAGAAGCTTGTCTGTTATTGAACCAAGTGATGAAGGGGAAGAACAAGCGGATGAAAAACAAAAATCAACTCCTGGTGGTGTAAAGAAGCACTGGAACTGTGATGACACAAGTAATGATATAGTTTTGCATCTTAATTTATTGCTATGGATGGAACGAGCAATTGTTTTGCCACTGATTTGATGCCACTCTTAATGTAATACATAATTATCTCTACTTGTGCAAACAGGGATCTTCTTTGAAGATACCATATATTTTAGTGGAAATGCACAAGAAGATGTTGGAAACGTTAATCTAATCAAGGAGTATATAGTAAGCATGGCCACCAGAGTAGATAGCAATAGATTGTTCCGGAGAAGTGCTTCATCTGTATGCTCTACACAATAAGCCTCCTGAAAAAGGTTGGTACTCACCCACTGATTTCATCCATATGATTGAGCTTTGTCATCTCTATTGGTGTTGTGCTACTGTTTAGATACTGTCATCAAAAAGTGGTATTGTCCTTGAGAAGTGCTTCATCTATGCTATTTTAAATATTTCCTTTCCTTTTTTAGAGCAAACAGGGATGCTAGCATTTAATTATCGTCTTGTCTTTGCACAACAGGATCATCCTCCTCTGAGGCCTTGTTCGATTGAGGTGGTTTTTGAAGAGGAATGGCAGGGTTTGAGGGGGAGTAGATCCCCTACAAGCCAAAATCCTCTCCAATCCACTCCAATCCCCTTGGGAGGAGGATTAAACGAACAAGGCCTGAAGAAAAATATGGAGTACGTGAAGTGACTAGTTCCGATTATGCCAGGATGAAGAAGCCCTGTCTATCTTCTCATCAGAAGGGGCAGTTGAAGGATGGTTACATTACCCCCACAAGAACAAACTAACTTCAGCTTAAAAGGACTGACAAATCTTCATTTTCTTGCTGTGATGCACGAGTACAATGTTGTTTTAGGATTCTTTCTGGCGAGTTCCATTTTTTCTAAAAGTGTGCTCTACATGGACCATGTAGGTGCCTGTTTAAACTGTCAATTCATAGTACAGTTTGCTTTATACTAATCACTTTTTTTATTTGTGCAACCAGGGGTGCTCAGCTTGATTTCAATGGGAACTACACAAAATTTTCATGAATACATCGAATCATTCATTTCCACCACAAGAAAGGAGGTGCTGATAAGTTCAAGGCATTGCAACATATAAGGGCGAAATCATACAAGCTACGCACGAATTTGGTTGATTTTGGTGGAACTGCACAAAAAGAATAGCTGGTTTATTTAGCACGAGGTGCCATGTCAATGTCTGAACTGATGGCAAACCCTGCCCATTCCGCAATTGTAGGCATTTGATATTTTGGAATGGGAAAACCTTGTCAAATTTTACTCATTGATTTTAGCAAGAAGACATGTGTTTGATATTTTCTAATGGGACGCCCTTTGCTGTCAGCAGTGTCGATCCATTTTTTCTTTATTCTTTAGTTGTTATTGGCTCTGACATGTGAATCGCTGAGATGCATAATCATCGATTGTTTTGAATGTTCTCTATGAATTGCCAGGCATGTGTGTTTGATTGCAATGTACATGAACGCTAAAAAGCTGCTCAAACTCTTTGTACTCCTTTTGTTCCTTTTTACTTCGCACATTGTGAAAGTGCATACTTTTTCCTATAAGATTGGTCAAAGTAGAGATACTTTGACTGCAGATATAACTTGTATGCAGACTAGAAAGGACCGGAGGGAGTACATGTGAAACAACTGCAAACGAGGTGATTACCCTGGGAATAATGCTAGTACGTATTGTTTTGCATGTTCATCCAATACCAGTGATACACGAATTTGAACTAATCGAAATAAATTCATTCATACACGGTCGGATTTCATATAAACATGTCGGATTTCATTACATTTCATACATTCTTAAACTAAAAAGATGTGTGCTGGAGGTATAATTAATTAACCGAAGCTACCCACGTGTGTCCGGCTGAGCCGAAGAGAAGCTTCAGTGACTTAACTGCAGGTGCAGTTGCGTAACTGACATGTGGCCCAGATGCCTGTTGGGCCCACGTGTCAGTCAGCCAACTGCACCAGCAGTTAAGTAGAAGCAGCGTCCTTCTCCAACATAGCTCTCCGGCTCCACGTTGCCGCCAAGAAGCTAACCGGCCATCAGTGGTCAACCCGCCTAGATTGTCATAGCGATTAGGGCAGCGATGGCCTTACTTGGACCCGAGCGGCGGTGACCTACCGTGTTCTACTCTTCCTCATTTTCTTTGTGGCACGGCCTTGTTGCAGCGGGGCGGGGCCTCGACGGAGCTGGCGATGTCCTCTGTCTCGTTGCCGGCAGGCGGCGCCTCGGCGGAGCGGGGGAAATCCTCCCCCTCGTTGCCGGCAGGGTGGGGCCTCGGCGGAGCCGGCGGTGTCCTCTGCCTCGTTGTTGGCGCTGTGGGGCCTGGGCGGAGCAGGGCCTCGTCGACGCCAGCGGAGCGGGGACTCGTCAGAGCCGGCATTGTCCTCTGCCTCGTCCTCGGTCTCGCCAAACAGCGCCTTGCCCGCTTCATCGCCCTCTTTGTAGGCGGCCACAGCCTCCGGCACCCGCATGCGGTACCGCCAGTGCTCGAGGCGGCCCTCGCGAGCGGAGCGGTACGAGTCGAGCAGTGCCTCCTTCTCCGTCCGCTCCGCGGTGATCTGCTCCTTCGACTGCAGGTGCTCCTGGAGGAGATGGTGGTTGTAGGCGGCGTCGGCCTGCGCCTCCCGGAACTGCTCCTCACACTTCTGCCTCACCATGTCCATATATTGGGCACGGGCCTCGCCGATGGTCATGGTGCAATGCCCCGACGAGGATGGCGCGGAGGAGGGGTTGGCGCCGGATCGTCCACTACCATGTTCTCCATTGGGACGTCGTCATTCTCCGGCTTCCTGCCGACCAGCCAGTCGGCTGCAATGGCTACTGTCTGGGATATACCCCGCGGTATGAACCGGCCAGAATTATAACCCGGCCGGACTTGGTATTCTACTTAAGACGGTTTATATTTGGCAAGTTACTAGTGACCCGGCAGGCGGATCATGGATGACAAGGCCCAAGGCCTAGAAGGCCGGATCATATTAATAGTGGGCCGGTTTATGAAGAAAGCATAAGGAATATTCTCTTACAAAGGAAGCAAGAGTAGGACTCCTTGTAATAGATCAATCCTAGTCCTACTAGGATTAGTCATGTAACCCGCCCCTTCAACATATATAAGGAGGGGCAGGGCTTCCCAAAGGGACAAGTTCTGACAAGTTAGATAAGTTTAGACATGTTTTAGAGGAGAAGTTCTCACAAGTTTCTAGGGTTAGACACAAAGAGCCGGTTTACCGGCGACACCACGAGGATCATAATGAGACCTAGCCTCAAACAACACGTAGAGTTATTACCGGATGATGTTTCCCGGGGCCCGAAGCTGTCTAAATCCGTGTCTTACATCGCGTCTCTCGATTCTGCTCAACCCCTCTCAAGCTACTACATAGATGCGCGGCCTCACCACTAAGTCCGCTAAACCGGACATCTGACGTGTTAATTCCACGACAGTTGGCGCCCACCGTGGGGCCAGCGCACGGTGGTGTTGAGTTCTTGGAGGGATCTTTTTTCAGGGTTTCGAGAAGTTCACAATTGGCCAGATGAAGAAAAACTTGGCAGGAGACAGTCTTCGGCAGAGCCGGCAAATCCTGTCTTGATGATCAAAATTGTTGTTAACTTTGGAGCTGGCCGAATTATACTACAACCGTTGTGCGCCGCGTCAGATCAATCAACAAGCATATGGACATACACGGGTGAAACCCCGAGGCGGTTTCGTAAAGCAATACTCCGTGGGAGTTGTTCGTATAATGTGGTCCATCGGGTACTTAGGTACTGTTTACATGAAAGCTGATGTTTTGGGAGTTAATCTGTTTAGCGAAAGAAAAAGGCCACGACCCGTGGTTGGTCTGGATTCCATCTTTTCGTCCGAGTCGTCATCAAGCTTCCGGGTGGCAGTCGCGCCTTGTCTCTGGTCCGGTCCATGTCCGACAAACCGCCTCGGCAGCGTTTGCCTTGGAGAGCCGCCGCCTGCTGCGTTCAGCTCACATGACTACGCCTCGCTCCGGCCTTGAGAAGCATAATTTCTGCCATGGTCCGGCGATTCGTCAAGTATGAAAACAATGGTTCTATGGTACAATCAAAAAACAAAGCATCGATTAGACCCAGATGTTTAGAGAGATCCGGCTGATTGCTACTCACCAATAATAGGCAGCGTGGAGGGTCAAAACAACTACAACCCGGATTCAGTTGCCTCTCCCTCGCCTCGCAGAGCCGCCCGAAGCACGCCTCGTCCGCACCTCCGAGCCGCCACCGTTTGGCCACACGCCGCAGCTGCGGCCGCCTCATTCCATCTCCGCCAGGACTCGCCGCCCGCCGTCCGAGTTGTGCCCCGAGTCGCTCTCCACGCAGCTCGCCCTCCACGCAGCTCGCCCTCCACTCAGCAGCTCATGGCACCGACAGGAGAATCAAGCGGACCCCCGCGATGCAGACCGTCGCAGTGCAGCCGCTGCGCGACACGCGGCTGGTGCACGAGGCCCTGCGAACCTCCGCCATCGCCGAGGCCGTCGCCCCCGCGGCCCTGGAGGCGCCCGCACCCGCGCTCGAGGCCGTCGCCCCCGCGGCACTGGAGGCGCCCGTCCCCGCGCTCGAGGGCTTCCTCTGCCTCGAGGAAGTGGAGGGGCGGCGGTGGAAGAAAGTTTGTTCAGATCGGGCCATGAGCCGGAGAAAGACCAAGTACGGGATCGGATTCCTTTACCCGCAGCCTTAAGCTGTACAAGGAGACACGAGCAGCGAGGTTCAATGAGCAGCATTGATAGAAAAGTCAAACATGACTCTGGAGTGGATTTGGACGTGGGTAACCAGCTGCAACCCGGAAACGAACACCAACCGTGGGTTTTTTTTTCATCTTTTGACCACGCCGCCCGTCTCCACTGACCAATACATGGTGGAGAAACCAAAAGGAAAATACTACTCATCAAAATACTAGATGGCGGAGAAACCAACGGGAGTAGTACTAGTACGTGATGTGAAGCAACACATCAGAATTGTTTCTTCAATTACCACTTCTGACATACGGCCAGGAGCATCAATGCAAGCCACAAGAATTCAACCTACTGGATACTACGAGCTGGTATACAACGCATCAACGTGCGGAAGGCCGCATCTGTTCATCCGACGAAAAATACCAGGACGACTATTAGAAGAAAAAGGAGGGTGTTGCTACGGGTGCATGCTCAGTTGTGTTATGCGGCTTCACGAACATACGTGTCGTAGTCCGTTTTTACATCAACGCGTCGGCCAACTCGTCCGTCTGCACCCGCGCGCGCTGGTCTCCGACGCCGCGGCTGACTCCTTCGCCAATGGACGTGCTCACACCATCGCTTTCGCGGTCCGGTTTATATTAAACACGCCGGTGACGCACCTGTCCTCATAAACTGCCCGGCGGATACGCGTGCAAGTCGCTGCCTCCACGTCAAACGGATCATCCGTCGTCCGGGCAAATCAGGTGATGTCTATCCTATTTATTTCTTAATGCGTAGTATTTCGTCCGAGCAAAAAATCCCTTGCCCTGCCATATTTTATACGCAGGAAAATTATTTATCGCAAAGCGGTGATAAGCCATGGAGAGGGAGGCACACCAAACATTATTCGACACGAGTGATCGTCGTGATTCCACGGATTCAAGCGTCGGTTTACAACGCCGTGACCATCTCTACGACTACGCCGGTTCACAACGGGGAAGGCAACTAGCCCGTCAGTGCCGGCCGACCCGTCAACCATTCGAGCAAATCAGGTGTTATCCCTCCTATATATTTTATCATTTTATTTCCTATGAGCACCGTTATACTGCCCCATTGGTGTTTTCTATATACAGGTAAAATCATTATTATACTGCGGATATGAAACATGCACTGGCAACGTTCTCCAAATGGCATTTTTCATCTATGTCACATTACTTGATGAACGGACGGCCGATTCACACATCCGCACCGGTTTACCGCCAGGAGGACAACTTGTTCATCTCCGCCGGTTTACAACTACGGCCGATTCATATATCTGTGGTGCCACTGATGTTGTGGTCGTTTTACTGTCCACACTGTGATCCGATCTATTCAACATACTGGTTCAAATTTACTCAGGTGATATCCATCTACAGTATTATTTCTCTGAATATATACTATTTTTTAAGAAAATAAGATGCTTTGATCAGTCTATCTGGTTGTGCAGAATATATACTCAGAAGCAATGAAACTCCCTGAAGAGCATGAGGTCACATCCGGCTCAAAGAGGACGCTTCACGCAAACCTTCTGGATGGTAATCCATCCAGTGATTGGTTCAAAATTTTCCCATGGTTTCAAGGAACCATGGAGGCCCTCTGGACAGACGGTTTACCCGCATCCAGTGATTGGCTAAAAATCTTATGGACAGACGGGATAATCCGCATCCATCAACCGGCCCTCTGGACAGACGGGTTTACCCTCATCCAGTGATTGGCTAAAATTCTTATGGACAGACGGGTTTACCCGCATCCATCGATCGGCCCTCTGGACAGACGGGTTAACCCGCATCCAGTGATTGGCTAAAATTCTTATGGACAGACGGGTTTACCTGCATCCAT
>LR738713.1:768493908-768523458 GCA_902687465.1 Secale cereale
ATGGAGAGACGGGTTTACCCGCATCCATCAATCGGCCCTCTAGACAGACGGGTTTACCCGCATCCAGTGATTGGCTAAAATTCTTATGGACAGACGGGATTCCCGCATCCATCAACCGGCCCTCTGGACAGACGGGTTTACCCGCATCCAGTGATTGGCTAATTTTTTTCTTCTTATGGTTCCTATGGACAGACGGATAATCCGCATCCACCGGCCCTCTGGACAGACGGGATTCCCGCATCCAGTGATTGGCTGAACCTTGCTTTGAGCCTGGCAGCACGTAAAAAGCCTCGACTACATGGTTTTATTTGCAAATTTGCGTTTTCTGATCTTTATGTGTTATGATTCTTTAATCCGGAGTGGGACAATTCAAGAGATTGACCACGCATCTACAAAGTTAAAAGTCTGGGTCATGAATACCAACATGAGATAAACCGGTGCTCATTATAACCCGGATCATCCATCAGGAAAAAAGCCAGGTATGAAGTATCTTGTTTTTAAATACATATTGGCAGTACAGGATCAGTTATAATGACCGGTGTTTATTAAACCGGCCTGGTTTTGACTATAAGTCGCCAGTATGAGACAAAATAATGACCGGTGTTTATTAACCCGGCCCGATTGTGATCAAACATCATTGGAACCGGTCTTCAAACCGGATTGTATTCTTCAATAGCCAACATGGCTGGATTCTTATTATGCTTATAAATATTATGATTGAGGTTTTCAAAGTCGCTTTAAGCGCAATGGATATTATTTCATCAATGAAAGTGATTTATTCTATAAAGGAAAAGTCCCGAGTCGCTGCAGGCTTACAACCCGGCACTTGGGGGCTACATTATTCAGACTGAGATTACATCAAATACACAAGTCTCAAGCACACAAGCAAGTTGTCTACTTGACACTTGGGGGCTAATGGAAAGATCATTTGCTTCATCTGGAAGTACCGGTTCACCTTCTAAATGTAGCAAAACCAGAACTTGGGGGCTACCAATCGCTCCTGTCAACAATTCAAGGTACACAAGTATTCATTCATTATATTGAAGGGTCCACTGCTCAGTTGGTAAAGCACAAAAGCTCTTAACCTTGTGGACGTGGGTTCAAACCCCACGATGGAAGTTACATCATATAATGTTGTCTTCAATGATTATATCTACAAAGTCCCTGCTCATTATTGCATAATAACCCGGCACTTGGGGGCTACATAAATATGGAATATTCAGTTTCATAGTGATTGGGATGAATGATCCGGATTTCTTCTTGATTATACAAGGCTATTTTCAATGAAGTATATATAAAGTCCCTGCTCATTATTACATAATGACCCGGCACTTGGGGGCTATAGGTAATATGCATATAAAGGAGGAACATATGCATATAAAGGAGGAACATCTTCAAATTTTCAGTTCTGGCAAATCAGATTAATTGTGTGACCCGGCAATTTTGGCAATCATAAACCGGCAAATTCTACATCTTCAAGCCGGCTGGATATCAGTTGAATATTTCAAAGACCAATATTTTTGTCAAATCAGAGCATTAAAGGACGATTCAAATGGATTCTTGATTTACAATACTTCTTATGCAAGCAAGTTGATTATGAAGTTGGACTATTGACCCGGATTTTTTAGAAGAAGGAAATGACAAGGAATTAAAGATGATCCGGTGCCGGTTTACAAGAATTCTTAACCTGGAGCACAACCTGTCAAATTTATTCTTGTGGTTATTTTGCAGCATAAGTTTACCATGCATAAATCCAAGCTAAACTTGGGGGCTAATGTCAGGGATATACCCCGTGGTATGAACCGGCCGGAATTATAACCCGGCCGGACTTGGCATTCTACTTAAGATGGTTTATATTTGGCAAGTTACTAGTGACCCAGCAGGCGGATCATGGATGACAAGGCCCAAGGCCCAGAAGGCCGGTTCATATTAATAGTGGGCCGGTTTATGAAGAAAGCATAAGGAATATTCTCTTACAAAGGAAGCAAGAGTAGGACTCCTTGTAATAGATCACTCCTAGTCCTACTAGGATTAGTCATGTAACCCGCCCCTTCAACATATATAAGGAGGGGCAGGGCTCCCCAAAGGGACAAGTTCTGACAAGTTAGATAAGTTTAGACAGGTTTTAGAGGAGAAGTTCTCACAAGTTTCTAGGGTTAGACACAAAGAGCCGGTTTACCGGCGACACCACGAGGATCATAATGAGACCTAGCCTCAAACAGCACGTAGGGTTATTACCGGATGATGTTTCCCGGGGCCCGAAGCTGTCTAAATCCGTGTCTTACATCGCGTCTCTCGATTCCGCTCAACCCCTCTCAAGCTACTACATAGATGCGCGGCCTCACCACTAAGTCCGCTAAACCGGACATCTGACGTGTTAATTCCACGACAGCTACCATCTCCTTGTGGTCCGTCGTCCGCCCGCCCCGAAGAGCGCTGGAGCACGAGGAACCCATGGTGGGCAGTAGTGGTGTGGACATGAGAATAGGAACGGATGCGGATGACTGTGGCTATGGCCGGCGCAGCAGATTATATAGCAATGGTGGGATGGACGTGTGGCGCCGGAGTAGCCGCCTTGGCAACCGCGTATCATTAATGTGGGCGGCAGAAGGACGGACGGACAGCACTTGTGTCGTTTGAAGGCGGAGCAATCGCATGCACCGGGAAGCGGGGCGGGTGGCGCTGACCGTTTCGGGCGGGACGGGTGGCGCTGACCGTTTCGGGCGGAAAGCGCGCACGCGCGAGGGAGGCGGTCTGAGTTGGCCAGGGCAGTCAGACTCGTGCTTGGCAGTGGGTCGGTCCAGCAGCCGGACATGCTGGCTCGCCAGCTACCTCACCGAGCTGAGCGATGACAATCAGATGATGGACGTAGCTTCCGACCAGGAGCAGGCGCAACTGTCCAAGCTGGTTCATGTCGTGTTCACCATAGAGCAGGTGCGGCCGCACTTCGACGCCCTAATGGAGGAAGAGCTACCAGCGCAGGAGGACTTGTGCTGCAACCTCCATCTCCTCAATGAGCACCGGTGAACAATCGAAAGACAATGTTGTCGCAGACATGTGGCCCTATGATCCTGGCTTCCCGAATGAGCAGCAGGCGCTGTATCAGACCATCCGTAGGGCCCGCGAGGCCCTCTCCGTCGTCCTTCGAGTTGTTGCGCTCGTTGTGGCGCCGCCGTCTCGCGTTGTCAACATGGTCAACGGACATGAGGATGAGGAGATGACTTTACTTGGAGAGGATGATAGTGGGGACCCACCAGGGCCATAACCGCACGTACGCAAGTGCCTCCTTATTAGTTTATAAAACTTTTTTGCTTCCTCCTGGTTTCCTGACATCACGGTCCCACACCATTGTCAACCTTTGTAGTCAATAAACGAGAGAATTGCACAAGAAGCGGCCGATAGCTGGGACCAAGCAGCTTGAGCAGTATTTGTGTTTTTCAGGTGTGAGCACTGCAGAGTTTTTCTTGAGCGATGTTTAGCCGAGATATTATTTTTTCTTCTTTGAACAACAACGAAAACATCGCTGCAGCTATTAACTAAGCGGGCTGTGGCCCGTCTAGCCCAGGCCAGATATATTATTTTTCAAGATCAAAATGGCTAGCCCAACTATACTTTTTTTAGGAATACCCAGGCAAGGTCAAGTTATTATTCTCCGCCCCGCTGGGCTGCAAATCTTTCCTAGGAGGGATGCATTAGGCTTAACAAGAAAATGGGCTTTAAAAAAATAATAAATGGGATGTAATTATAAAAACTGGGCAGTAACTATAAAAAATGCACCAAACACGTAATTACTTTATAAATATTATTTTTGGATATTGAAAATTTTAATTTCATTAATTGTTGTGAGCGCAATGTTTCGTTGGATTTTTACGTAATATAAATTTATATTGAAATTGTATTTAGTCTGACTAGAAATTTCGGGATAAAAATATTTCGGATCCCATCAAAATGTGGGAAATTTTATTGAATTCTGTTTTGAACGGTTGGTTGAAATGGGATGTACTTTTAATAAACTGTAAATGGGATGTAGTAAATTCCATTAGAAGTCAAAAATTGGCTGCACATTCTTACAAATCTCAAATGGGCTATAAGTTCTCTGCCACACACTTGTGGCCTTACTAAGTTGACGCGTCCCCTAAAAAAAGAGTTGACGCGTATGCAAGGCTTTGTCAACTTATAGTCAACACACGGTTCTAGCAGCAGTGGCCGTTGGATGTCCATCCAACGGATGCCGTCCTTCTTCTTCAATCTCGGATATTCTAGGTTCACCCGCCCAAAAAATGATTCCTCCCCCTGACATCTGGGGCGCACCATTTCGGAAGCTAACCTGTCGGCCTACTAAGTTGACGTGTACCAAGGGCTTTGTCAACTTAGTCAATATAAATGATTCTAGCTGCAGTGACTGTACGATGTCCATCCAATGGTCATGGTGCTTCTTCAACCTCTGGTCTTCTTGCTCCAGCCGCCCAAAGCAGCGCCGGTCGTGCTGCCTGCTCCTACCTCTCGTGGCCGGCTGTGCTGCCGCGCAGGCCTCACCGCCACCTACTACTCCCACCGCTAGCCAGGCCATCCCTCTATTCATCCACACCCCCTGTTATTCCGCGGCGACGGCAGCCTCACACCGCAGCCAAACCAGTGAACCCTCGTACTCCTCTCAGCGCGGGTTTCCACTATCGCGTCTTCCCCAGTTCCGCGTTGTCCCCTTCTTAGGCCTCGCCGTCGTCCACCGCCCTGGTGCTCTCGGCGCGGCGTGGTCAACATGGTCAAGGAACGGCTTCCATCGGACGTGGACTGTACGAGGAGAGGCTGACAGCTGGGTCCACGACGGCAACAAGGAAGTGCCTCCTTATTACACGGAAAATAATAATTCCTACACCTCACAGCACGGACCCACCGGACGAGCCACCGTATTTCGCGAAAAAATGTTTCCCCCCTGACTGCTGGGACCCACCGGACAAGCCACCGTATTGCGTGAAAAAACATTCCCCCTGCTGTCAGCTCGGGCCCACCGGAAGTGCCTCCTTATTACGCACAAAAATTGAATACTCCCCCTATTGGTTGGGACCCACCTTGGTGGGAGGCTGACTTGTGGAACTACTAAGTTGACGGGGACGGTGTGCTTTGATAACTTAGTCAATATGAACGATTCTAGCTCTAGTGATTGTACGATGTCCATTCAACGGCCGTGGTGCTTCTTCAACCTCTGGTCTTGTTGCTCCAGACGCCCAAAGCAGCGCCAGTCGTGCCGCATGCTTCTGCCTCCCGTGGCCGGGTGTGCTGCCGCAGAGGCCTCACCGCCCCCTACTATTCCCAGCGCTGGCCAGGACATCCCTCTACTCACGCACACCCCCTGTTATTCTGCGGAGACGGCAGCCTCACACCGCAGCGGACCAGTGAACCCTCGTACTCCTCTACGCGTGGGCATCCATTGCCGCGTCTTCCCCGGCTCCGCGTCGTCCCCTTCCTAGGCCTCGCCGTCGTCCACCACCCTGGTGCTCTCGGCGCGGCGTGGTCAACGTGGTCAAGTAACGGCTTCCATCGGACATGGACTGTACGTGGAGAGGCTGACAGCTGGGTCCACGGCCGTAACAAGGAAGTGCCTCCTTATTACGCGCAAAATAATTATTCCTCCACCTGATAGCGGGGACCCACCGGACGGGCCACCGTATTTCACGAAAAGAAACGTTTCCTCCTGACTGCTGGGACCCACCAGCTACATCTTCGCATGCAAGGAAGTGCGTCCGGGCAAAAAAACGATTTGCCCCTGGCTGCTGGGACCCACCAGCTACATCTTCGCACGCAAGGAAGTGACTGACAGTCGGGACCCACCTGGTCGAAGCGTACATAGCATTGTCATTCTGGTCGCGAACGTGTACGAACATACTGGTCAATGTAGAGGCGTGCACGTGTCGTAGTAGAGGAGCGCACGTAGCATGTACACGTACGTATAGCGGCCAGGGTGAAATAAAGTAAATACGGCCACATACGTACATACGGGCGGGGTCTCGAACGCCTACTGGCACGTACGTACGGCCAGGGCTCGTGTACATGTCTGGGTCGGAACGGAGAAACAACGTCGTCGTCATGTTCATGGGGAGCCAATCGGCTGGGTCGGAACAAAATGTGTCGTCATGTTCATCGGGAGGGCTTGGACGGAACAGCCAATGGAAACGAGACCTGGCGTATCGTAGAACGGAGGAAACGGCCTTGTGTTCGACCGGCCACGTTCGAAACGGGATCCTGTTCATCGGGAGGGGTCTGGCATACCGTAAAACGAAGGAAACAGACCTCCTACGGTCGAAACGGGGGTCATGTTGATCGGGAGGGGTGTGGCGTACCGCAAAACGGACGAAACAGACTTGTGTTGGCGCGCTACAGTCGAAACGGGGGTCCTGTTCATCGGGAGGGGTGCGGCGTACCGAAAAACGGGACTCCATGGGATATTGTTCATCTCCATCGTCGACCCCCTCCAGCCTCCATGGGCTACTGTTCATCCACCGTCGACCTCCTCCTGCCTCCACCTGCGACTGTTCAGCCTCCACCGCACGCTACTCCACCGACTACTATTCAACCAGCCCTCTCGACGGGCTCCTGTTCAACCACCCCTCCATGGGCTACTGTACATTCAGCCCTCCATCATCCACTGTTCATCCAGCCCTCCATGGGGTGCTCCTGTTCATCCAGCCCTCCACGGTGTCCTGTTCATGCAGCCCCAACCGGCTCGATCGATCGGGCTCCTGTTCATCCAGAGGCAACACCACGGGGTCCTGTTCATCCACCCCCACCGGGAACTGTTCATCCAACTCCCCCCCCCCTACAGCAACGCTCACTGTTCATCCACAGGCAGCATTGATCGACTTCAGTTAGCAGCAGTAGCGAAGGAATCGCTCGATCGGGTTAAGTTAACAGCCATCGATCGATCGCACGGGTTTAGTAACGCGTAGCCTGCAGTGCAATTGCTCAGGTTCAGTTAGAGCCCAACTCCTCGCTCAGGTTCAGTTAGAGCCCAATGCCTCGCACCCACGCGCGTGCATGTACGAGAGAAACGCGCATTGATACGTCTCCAACGTATCTCTAATTTTTTATTGTTCCATGCTATTATATTATCCTTCTAGGATGTTTTATGGGCTTTTATATACACTTTTATATGATTTTTGGGACTAACCTATTAACCTAGAGCCCAGTGCCAGTTTCTGTTTTTTTCCTTGTTTTTGAGTTTTACAGAAAAGGAATATCAAACGGAGTCCAATTGACGTGCCAATTTTTGATGATTTTTTCTGGACCAAAAAAGCCCCCAAAGTAAAAGAGTTGGCCCAGGAGAGCCACGGGCTGCCCACGAGGGTGGGGTGTGCGCCCTGGGCAGGGGGGCGCGCCCTCCTATCTCGTGGAGAGCCCAGAAGCCCCCCTGACTTGTGCCCTACGCCAAAAATTCTTATAAATACTGAAACCTTCGGAAATTAACCTAGATCGGGAGTTCCGCCGCCGAAAGCCTCTGTAGCCACCGAAAACCAATCTAGACCCTGTTCTGGCACCTTGTCGGAGGTGGGAACCCTCACCGGTGGCCATCTTCATCATCCCGGCGCTCTCCATGACGAGGCGGGAGTAGTCCACCCTCGGGGCTGAGGGTATGCACCAGTAGCTATGTGTTTGATCTCTCTCTCTCTCTCTCTCTCTCTCTTTCTCTCTCTCTCTCTCTCTCTCTCTCTCTCTCTCTCTCTCTCTCTCTCTATCTCTCTCTCGTGTTCTTGAGATGGCACGATCTTGATGTATCGCGAGCTTTGCTATTCTAGTTGGATCTAATGATGCTTCTCCCCCTCTACTCTCTTTTAATGGATTGAGTTTTCCCTTTGAAGTTATCTTATCGAATTGAGTCTTTAAGGATTTGAGAACACTTGATGTATGTCTTGCATGTGCTTATCTGTGGTGACAATGGGATATCATGTGATCTATTTGATGTATGTTTTGGTGATCAACTTGTGGGTTCCGTGACCTTGGGAATCTATGCATAGGGGTTGGCACACGTTTTCGTCTTGACTCTCCGGTAGAAACTTCGGGGCACTTTTGAAGTTCTATGTGTTGGTTGAATAGATGTTTCTGAGATTGTGTGATGCATATCGTATAATAATGCCCACGGATACTTGAGGTGACAATGGAGTATCTAGGTGACATTAGGGTTTTGGTTGATTTGTGTCTTAAGGTGTTATTCTAGTACGAACTCTATGATAGATTGAACGTTACTACGGACTCTTGAATAGATCGATCAGAAAGAATAACTTTGAGGTGGTTTCGTACCCTACCATAATCTCTTCTTTTGTTCTCCGCTATTAGTGACTTTGGAGTGACTCTTTGTTGCATGTTGAGGTCTAGTAATATGATCCAATTATATTATCCTTGTTGAGAGAACTTGCACTAGTGAAAGTATGAACCCTAGGCCTTGTTTCCTATCATTGCAACACCGTTTATGCTCACATTTACCACTTTCTACCTTGTTGTTTTTATATTTTTGTATTACAAAAACCTATATCTACCATCCATATTGCACTTGTATCACCATCTCTTCGCCGAATTAGTGCACCTATACAATTTACCATTGTATTGGGTGTGTTGGGGACACAAGAAACTCTTTGTTATTTGGTTGCAGGGTTGCTTGAGAGAGACCATCTTCATCCTACGCCTCCCACGGATTGATAAACCTTAGGTCATCCACTTGACGGAAATTTGCTACTGTCCTACAAATCTCTGCACTCGGAGGCCCAACAACGTCTACAAGAAGAAGGTTGTGTAGTACACATCAAGCTCTTTTCTGGCGCCGTTGCCGGGGAGGTTAGTGCTTGAAGGTATATCTTTAGATCTTGCAATCGAATCTTTTAGTTTCTTGTTTTATCACTAGTTTATATTATAAAAGAAAACTACAAAAAAATGGAATTAAGGTTACCTCATATGCTTCATCTTTTTAATATCTTTCGTGAAAATGATGGGAAGGAAAATTGTGCTCAAGTACTAGAAGAAGAATTACATAGAATGTTTTGCACTAAAGACTTGAATGATGCGCATGCTTGCAATATTTTTAGTGTGAATCCTTTGAATATCCATGGTACCAATGATGATTGCACTAGTCATGATGAAAATATCTCATATAAGCATGTTGATTTATGTGGAGTGCATAGAGTTTGCAAGTACATAGCAGATAGGGAAGATAGATTTTGCAAGAGGCATAAGTATTTAGAAACTAAATGGTTGCTACAGATGCTAGATGATTGTGCTGAAAATTTAAAATGTCTTAGCCGTACTTGTGAACTTTGCAATAAACGTGGTCATTTCATTACCCAGTGTGAATTGTTTCATGATCGAATTGTGTCCAAAAATTGTGATGACTTGATTTCCCTTGCACATCATAATGAACTTATCTTGCTTTTGTGTTATGAAGAAATTAGATGTAGAACTAAGTTTCTTCCAGGATTTGCCATTGATAAACTTCTTGATTTTGATATAGAGGAAATATATATGTATTGTGCGGTGAATTGCATTGAAAATCCTTATATTGCCAATTACCTTAAGTCAAGAAAACAAATATGAGATGAAGAGAATACTAATGAAAGGGAAGAGATTTCCCAATATCCTCCTGTTATTTCTTATGATGAATCAGGTAACGAGGAGGAGCCTCCCATTCTACCAATCTCATTAATAAGGAGCTCCAAAAAGAAGACTAAACCCATACTTAATGTGAAGAAGAAAAAGGAAAGACGGAGAAGCAAAGACAAAAAGGTATCCCTTCCAAATGATGTTGCTTCTATTACTCATTGTGATGATGATAATTGCTATACTATCGGTGCTATCCATACTGTTAACGATGAGAGTAATTATGCTTATGATATGGAAGGGCCCAAGCTTGGGGATGCTATGTTTCATGATAATGATATATTTGAGAATTTATTTGCTGCAATTAATATTTGTCCCAAGCTTGGGGATGCTACGCTTGATGAAGATGATATTTTTAGCCTCCCAAGTCTTGATATGCAAATCTATTATGATGAAAGCATACCTCCTATTTACGATGATTATTGTGATGACACTTATGCTATAAAAAGTAGTGATGATTATACTTATAAAACTTGTCATGATTATGATTACCCTCTCTCTGAACATTACTCTTTTAATGTGGAAACAATCTATAATATCCAAGTCTCTTATGATACTCCCTCTATTCCGAATGAGAAGAATTTTGCTTATGTGGAGAGTAGTAACATTTCTATGCAAGTAAATCATGCAAAGAATGCTTTATGTGCTGGTTATATTGTTGAATTCATTCATGATGCTACTGAAAATTATTATGAGAGAGGATCATATGCTTGTAGGATTTGCAATAATATCAAGTTTCCTCTCTATGTGCTTAAACTTTGAAGCTATGCTTGTTTTGCTTCCCTATGCTAGTTGATTATTGTTCCCATATGTTGTTTGCTCACAAAATCCCTATGCATAGGAAGTGGGTTAGACTTAAATGTGCTAGCAATATTCTTCATGATGCTCCCCTTATGTTTAAATTCTTATATTTTATGCGAGCATCATTGAAATCATCATGCCTAGCTAGGGGCGTTAAACGATAGCGCTTGTTGGGAGGCAACCCAACTTTATTTTTATTTTCTTTACTTTTGCTTCTGTTTAGGAATAAATAGTGCATCTAGCTTCTGTTCAGATGTGGTTTTGTGTTTTAATTAGTGTTTGTGCCAAGTAGAACCTTTGGGAAGACTTGTGTGAAGTTTATATGATCTTGGTATGAAAAAAACAGAATCGTTAGCGCTCGCTAGAATGGTCATCAGATTTTACTGGAGCTTGCTATTTAGTTGATTCTTTTTGCAGATGATTAATAGACAAATTCCTCACGTTTACCAATTTAGTTTGACTTTTTTGGAGTTATGGAAGTATGCGAAACCTGCAGATTACTTCAGACTGTTCTGTTTACGACAGATTCTGTTTTTCGTCTGTTGTTTGCTTATTTCAATGCATCTATGAGTAGTATTGGGAAGTATGAATCATAGAGAAGTTGGAATACAGTAGGTTTAACACCAATATAAACAAAGAATAGGTTCATTACTGTACCTTCGAGTAGTGGTTTGTTTTCATATACTAACGGAGCTCACGAGATTTTTGTCTAAGTTTTGTGTTGTGAAGTTTTCAAGTTTTGAGTATTGCCTTGATGGACCATGGAACAAAGAGTGGCAAGAGCCTAAGCTTGGGGATGCCCATGGCACCCCAAGGTAAAATTCAAGGACAACCAAAAGCCTAAGCTTGGGGATGCCCCGGGAAGGCATCCCCTCTTTTGTCTTCATCCATCGGTAACTATACTCAGAGCTATATTTTTATTCACCACATGATATGTGTTTTGCTTGGAGCGTCAATTTAGTTTATTTTGTTTTTCTTCCTGTTTCAATAATATCCCAAGATCTGAAGTTCTTAAATGTTAGAGAGTCTTCACATAGTTACATAATTATTCAACTACTCATTGATCTTCACTTATATCTTTCGGAGTAGTTTGTTGTTTGCTCTAATGCTTCACTTATATCTTTTAGAGCAAGGTGGTGATTATATTTTGTAGAAATTGTTGATCTCTCATGATTCACATATATCCTTTTGAGAGTCTATTAAAACAGCATGGTAATGTGTTTAGGCTATAAACTAGTCTTCACATGATAGACATCCAATATCAATGTAGTAAAAACTTTCACACTAAGTACATTGAATATGATGAGAAGTTGGATTCTTGATAAATGTTTTGAGATATGAGGATAGTGATATTAGAGTCATGCTAGTGGAGTTATTATGAAATTGAGAAATGCTTGTGTTAAGGTTAGTGATTCTAGTAGCATGCACGTATGGTGAACCGCTATGTGACGAAGTTAGAGCATGAGGTATTTGTAAAGTGTCAACCTTTGTGTGGAGGTCGGGGGCGCACGATGGTTAACTCCTACCAACCTCCCCCCCCTAGGAGCATGCGTTGATTGCTTTGTTTTGATGACTCGTAGATTTTTGTAATAAGTATATGAGTTCTTTATGACTAATGATGAGTCCATGAATTATACGCAGTCTCACCCTTCCACCATTGCTAGCCTCTCTTGTATCGCGCAACTTTCGCCGGTACCATACACCCACTATATATCCTTCCTCAAAACAGCCACCATATATATTCCTCAAAACATCCACCATACCTACCTATCATGGCATTTCCATAGCCATTCCGTGATATATTGCCATGCAACTTTCCACCGTTCCGTTCATATGACACGCTTCATATTGTCATATTTCCATGCATGATCATGTATTTGACATCGTATTTGTGGCAAGGCCACCATGCATAACTTTTCATACATGTCACTCTTGTTTCATTGTACAAACCGGTACACCGTCGGAGGCATTCATATACAGTCATACTTTGTTGTAGTATCGAGTTGTAATGAAAGTGTGATGATCATCATTATTAGAGCATTGCCCCATGGGAGGAAAGGCTAAATCAATAAAGCCCCTCCGCAAAGAAAAGAAAAAAAAGAAAGGCCAAAGAAAAAAACGAAAGGCCCAAAAAAAGAAAAAAAGGGACAATTGCTACTATCTTTTTTTCCACACGTGTGCTTCAAAGTAGCACCATGTTCTTCATGATAGGGAGTCTCATGTTTAGTCACTTTCATATACTAGTGGGAATTTTCATTATAGAACTTGGCTTGTATATTCCAATGATGGGCTTCCTCAAATGCCCTAGGTCTTCGTGAGCAAGCAACTTGGATGCACACCCACTAGTTTCTTTTGTTGAGCTTTCATACTTTTTTAGCTCTAGTGCATCCGTTGCATGGCAATCCCTACTCACTCACATTGATATCTATTGATGGGCATCTCCATAGCCTGTTGATACGCCTAGTCGATGTGAGACTATCTCCCTCCTTTTTGTCTTCTCCACAACCACCTCTCTATTCCACCCATAGTGCTATGTCCATGGCTCACGCTCATGTATTGCATGAAGTTTGAAAGGTTTGAAATAATAGAGTATGAAAACAAGTGCTTGGCTGAAACCGGGGTTGTGCATGATATGAATATTTTGTGTGATGAAGAGGGAGCATAGCTAGACTATATGATTTTGTAGGGATAACTTTCTTTAGCCATAGTATTTTGAGCAGACATGATTGGTTTGTTAGTATGCTTGAAGTATTATTATTTGTTATGTCAATATAGACTTTTGTCTTGAATCTTTCAGATCTGAACATTCATGCCACAATTAAAAGAATTACATTGAAATTGATGTTGGTTAGCATTCCACATCAAAAAATTTGTTTTTATCATTTACCTACTCGAGGACGAGCAGGAATTAAGCTTGGGGATGCTGATACGTCTCCAACGTATCTATTTTTTTTATTGTTCCATGCTATTATATTATCCTTCTAGGATATTTTATGGGCTTTTATATACACTTTTATATGATTTTTGGGACTAACCTATTAACCTAGAGCCCAGTGCCAATTTCTGTTTTTCCTTGTTTTTGAGTTTTACAGAAAAGGAATATCAAACGGAGTCCAATTGACATGCCAATTTTTGATGATTTTTTCTGGACCAAAAGAAGCCCCCGAAGTGAAAGAGTTGGGCCAGGAGAGCCACGGGCTGCCCACGAGGGTGGGGGCGCGCCCTCCTATCTCCTGGACAGCCCATAAGCCCCCCTGACTTGTGCCCTACGCCAAAAATTCCTATAAATACTGAAACCTTCGAAAATTGACCTAGATCGGGAGTTCCGCCACCGAAAGCCTCTATAGCCACCAAAAACCAATCTAGACCCTGTTCCGGCACCCTGCCGGAGGGGGGGACCCTCACCGGTGGCCATCTTCATCATCCCGGCGCTCTCCATGACGAGGAGGGAGTAGTCCACCCTCGGGGCTGAGGGTATGTACCAGTAGCTATGTGTTTGATCTCTCTCTGTCTCGTGTTCTTGAGATGGCATGATCTTGATGTATCGCGAGCTTTGCTATTCTAGTTGGATCTTATGATGCTTCTCCCCCTCTACTCTCTTGTAATGGATTGAGTTTTCCCTTTAAAGTTATCTTATTGGATTGAGTCTTTAAGGATTTGAGAACACTTGATGTATGTCTTGCACGTGCTTATCTGTGGTGACAATGGGATATCATGTGATCTACTTGATGTATGTTTGGGTGATCAACTTGCGGGTTCCGTGACATTGGGAATCTATACATAGGGGATGGCACACGTTTTCGTCTTGACTCTCTGGTGAAAACTTCGGGGCACTCTTTGAAGTTCTATGTGTTGGTTGAATAGATGTTTCTGAGATTGTGTGATGCATATCGTATAATCATGCCCACGGATACTTGAGGTGACAATGGAGTATCTAGGTGACATTAGGGTTTTGGTTGATTTGTGTCTTAAGGTGTTATTCTAGTACGAACTCTATGATAGATTGAACGTTACTACGGACTCTTGAATAGATCGATCAGAAAGAATAACTTTGAGGTGGTTAAATACCCTACCATAATCTCTTCGTTTGCTCTCCGCTATTAGTGACTTTGGAGTGACTCTTTGTTGCATGTTGAGGGCTAGTAATATGATCCAATTATATTATCCTTGTTGAGAGAACTTGCACTAGTGAAAGTATGAACCCTAGGCCTTGTTTCCTATCATTGCAACACCGTTTATGCTCATGTTTACCACTTGCTACCTTGCTGTTTTTTATATTTACGTATTACAAAAACCTATATCTACCATCCATATTGCACTTGTATCAACATCTCTTCGCCGAACTAGTGCACCTATACAATTTACCATTGTATTGGGTGTGTTGGGGACACAAGAGACTCTTTGCTATTTGGTTGCAGGGTTTCTTGAGAGAGACCATCTTCATCCTACGCCTCCCACGGGTTGATAAACCTTAGGTCATCCACTTGAGGGAAATTTGCTACTGTCCTACAAACCTCTGCAGTTGGAGGCCCAACAACGTCTACAAGAAGAATGTTGTGTAGTAGACATAACGCATCGCTCGGCCCCGACCACCCACCGTAACCGGGAACACCCCGATATTTTCCTCGCCCTCGCTTCTACCACGGTTTTTTCCGTCATGGATAGCCCAAAGAATGTCATGCAGCTGCGTCTCCGGCCCACCCAGGACGAAAAGCCCATTTTCTGTCATGATTTTTTGTCATAGAAGTAGGACCCCACCACATCTATGATGATACTGTGTTTTGTCACAATTATTGTCATAGAAGTGTCATAAGTATGATAGAAAAAAATCGTTTGGCCCAAAATGTCACGGATGTGTCTTTTTTTGTAGTGATACTAATCATGCAGAGCCGGACATAGTTCCTTTGTGCAGGAAATAACACTTCAATATGTTCGGAGGGAGGAACCCGCCTTGCAATGCCGAAGATAGTATGCGTGCCAGACTCAATGTCATCGAAGACTGGTTCAGGGGCTACTGAGGGAGTCCTGGATTAAGGGGTCCTCGGGTGGCCGGATCACTCGTTATGGGCCGGACTGGTGGGCCATGAAGCTCATCGCGAAGATTATCTCCCGTATCTGGATATGACTCCTATATGTGTAGAATGGCAAGTTTAAAGTCTGGGTTTAATGTTTCCTTTCTTTGCAAGATGATCGTGTACAACCCTAGGTCCCTCCGGTGCATATATAAACCGGAGTGTTTAGTCCGTAGAATCACAACATCATAGGCTCGACTTCTAGGATTTAGCCATTATGATCTTGAGGTAGATCAACTCTTGTAACCCTATATTCATCAAGATCAATCAAGCATGAAGTACGGTATTACCTCGATAGAGAGGGCCTGAACCTGGGTAAAACATCGTGTCACCAGTCCCTTGTTATCATCGATCCTCAGACACACAGTTCAGGACCCCCTACCCGAGATCTGCCGGTTTTGACACCGACAACATGCATATGTGGCAGAGGATAATTTTTGTAATCTTCTTATTTACCATGCCCCCACAACGCGCATTGAATGCAGGACGTGTGAGAGGTGGAATGAAACAACTGCAGGAGGTAGTGCGCCTGAAAAAGCGCATCCACGTTGTACAATATAGAGCTAGCCCCTGCACCTTCCCCATAAAAAGATCTGCGGTGAGCGTTGCTCATTTACCCCCTCTCCTTTCCAATCTCGAAACACCCATCTTCTTGTTCCTCACTTCAGAGTAGATAAATTTCCTTCTGCTGTTTCTTCAACACCACCGCCCAACTCCATCTTCCCCTCTGACCTAGCCGCAATGGCACACAAGAAAGTGCAAGGCCAAGACAAGCTAGAGAAATGGAAGGGCCCGGTGAAGCCAGAGAAGCCAGAGAAGCCGATTGACCCGGAGGCGGAGGCGATGAAAGAGGCCATGTGGAGCTGCGGAGGAATAATGTCATCTTCACTCTGGTGCTCAACAAGAGCGACTTGGTGGAGCAGTACGCCTACATGTGGGAGAGAGACAAAAGCTCACCCCGCACCACACATTCTTCCTGGCTCCGTCAGGGGCGGCGCAGATAAATTCCCCTTCTTTACCGCATATTTCTACTGTGGTCTTTGCTTCCATTTTCCGATTTATTCAATGATATCATGTACTCATACGACTTCCACCCATCTGTGCGAAAAATTTGCCCATCTGTGACTTGCATGTCAATTTTCGCTCATCCGTGCAAAAAAATCACTAGAGTAGCCCCCAACACTACCCTTTTCTGCCATTATTATTCCACGCGTCGAGGCGGGGGATGCCCTTTCTGGCTCCATCACTTGGATCCCTAGAGGATGGAACAAGGATATCTACCCGGAGGGGAAAGGCCACATGAAGTGGGAAGATTGGCGGGATGAGTGGTGCTGGATCAAGGAGAAGGATTATTTGCCATTCTATGCCCACGACAAGCAAAGGCGGTCTGCGACGAGGATTGGAGCGACACCGACAAGGTTGACGATAAGAAGCTCATAATTGCCATCACCCGGATTCAACGCCTCAAGGCTACGGGCCTCACCGTTGAGATGGTGGGCGATGAGTTCCTCCTTCGCTGGATTGCCCCTCTTCAAAACAGGGGAAGACCTGCTTGGGAGTTCAGAAATGCTTCTCACATCGTGAGGCTGCAGCCTGGCCTGAGCGACAACCTAACTGTTTTAGAGCACACATCCCTTTGCCATCAGCTATTTAGAGTGGATGGCAAGTTCAAGCTGCCGTCAAACATAATTCCACCGAGTAACAACTCTGCTCTGAGCAAAATCATAGCATTTTCCAGAAAGCAATGCTCACGGTGTCGTCAAAGACTAGGCCGAGCCAACCGCATAGAGTGCACAAGAATGGTACGATTCCTTGGCGGAAGTGGCCATCAGGAAGGAAGAAAATCTTGTTTGCTCAACTACTGATGCAGAAGTGGCTTTGTCACAACCCTAGTCAATGCATGCATTAGAGTGTTTGCATCATGTTTAAATTTCTCAGAAACTTGAAATGGGGATGACAGAAACCCCCAACACCACTTAAGTAAACTAGGGTTACCAAAATACTTTTTCAATGAACCTGAAATGCCCTTCAAAAATGTTCATCATCTTTGCCTTGGTCTAGAACCTCTGACAAAAATGGTTCACATTTTTCTAGGACAATATTGGGTCACTGAATTAAATCATACCTTATTTGCATTTGGGCATTTAAATTTTATACATTATTTTAAATGTCCAAATATTCATGAACTGACATGTTTGCTATTGGAAATAATCCAAATAGTGGCCACAAGCAGTCTCATGACTTTTGGAAATGCTCTGGCATTTTTAATAAAGCCAACACAATTACAGAAAATAGAAAACAGAAATAAAAGAGAGAGAGAGAGAGAGAGAGAGAGAGAGAGAGAGTTACCTGGCCGGGCCAGGTCCTGTGCAGCCCAGCTGCGGCCTAGCACTGTAGCTGGCCTAGCCCAGCCGCCCCACCGTCTTCAACCTCCTGACAATAAGCAGGAGGGCATGTGCTCGCCGCGCGCGCCACCTCCACCCTGCCTGGCTGCCCCCTCGACGCCCTGGACGCCTCCAACGTCGCCACGCACGCCCTTGGACCCCCTCAATCTCTCCCTCGTCCTCATCTCTTTCCCCTACTCTCTCCCTCACACGTGCCCGAGCGCCACCGTCGCTGCCACTCACCATTGCCGCGACCACCGCCGTCCCGACGACGCCCCGAGACGTCCAAGAGCTCCGCCTCGTCCACGAGCGTCACCCATACGCAGTAACTATTTCTGGAATTTAAATAAATCTTAAATGATTTATTTATTTCAGAAAATGGTTTAAACTTCCAAAAATCAAAGAATTTCAACCGTAGCTCAGAATAAAATAATTTATATATGAAAAATTATCAGAAAAATATGAGGAATATGTTTATGGCATTATCATGCATGTTTGAACAACTTAAAGTTGCTGTATATGACAATTTGATTAAATGGCATTTGAAATGTCATATATGTAGTTTGAATTTGAACCTAGGGTTCAAACCAACTTCATTTAAATCGTTGCTAGTTGCATTAGCTCAATCAACAACATATTGCCATGTCATGATCATGCATCATATTGTTGCATTGCATTGATTGTGTTCCCTCTTGTTTGCCGGTATTTGTCCCCTCTTAGTAGACGACGTTTCGACGATGTGATCGATGACACCGATGAAGAATTATACTATCTTTAGAAGTGCCAGGCAAGCAAAAACCCTTTGTTCATTCTGATACAACCCCACTCTCTCGCTTCTGCTCTCTTTTACTACATTAGGACAACAACGCTTCAATTGTTACATGTTGCGGTAGTTGAACCCTTTCCTCTGCATGACCTGTCATTGCCACAGTAAATAGTTGAAACCCACTAGCATGAGTAGGAGTTGTTTGAGCCATGATGTGCCTACTCATTCATGCTTGCTTGTTATGCCTGCTATTGCTTAGAGTTGTGTCGGGTCTGATTCATTGGGGATGAATTGGAATGGTGATGAACATGTCCTACTATGTGTGAGTTAAGTGTGTGAACACGATTTGGTAAAGGTTGCGGTGAGACGCCATGTAGGAGTACATGATGGATTGTCTCATTGAAACCATACTCAGGAACTGAGTTCTGTGTTTGTGATCCATGAGCAACTACTACCACGCATTGGAATTCTTAAGTGCCCCTCTCGACTTATTAATCAACTTGATCTCTGTCCAGGAGTTGGAACTAGTTTCTGGTGTTTGTAGGATATGTGTTGGAGGCCGTGCGTAGCGCTGACCCTAGGGGTGGACTATGATGCGGTAGATATACCGTGGCACGGTGTATCGAGTCGCACGTTTGGTGTCTCAGGAACCCTGCTCACATCGTTTGGGGCCGTGAACGACACCCCGGCTGGATCTCCTTGCGAATGGAACCCGAATAGGCGATAAACCTGGACTAGAGACTTGCGTGGTTAGTCAGGCCGTGGCCGACACCCTCGGTGGGCTTCCGCTTGAAGGTTGCCGAGTACATGTCGTGTAAACGGCGATAAGTGGTGAGAGCGTGTGTGAAGAAGTACACCCATGCAGGGTTATAAATGATCTATTCGAATAGCCGTGTCCGTGGTAAAGGACTTCTGGGTTGCCTATACAGTTCATAGACAAGTGAAAGTGGATACTCTAAAATGCGCAAGATAAGCGTGAGTGCTATGGATGGCCTTCTCGTAGGGAGACGGGAGCGGATCCATAGTTGTGTATTGTTATGGTGAATATGTGGACTCGTGTGCGCCACCTCAAAGAGTTACCAACAGTCATAGTATAGGATAGCCACTAAGTCCAAGCTGGCTTGCTGCAGTTAAACTCCACTAGCCCTTTGTTGACACTGATGCATATGTAGCTAGTTTTGATGTAAGTCTTGCTGAGTACATTTGTACTCACCTTTGCTTAATTTATGTTCTTGCAGAGGAGACTTTAGTCTCACTAGTAGTTCCACGTGGACTTCAACGTTTAGCTTGTTACCTCAGCTACGATCTTGTACCCTTGGGAGGATCTTGTAGATAGTCAGGCTTCTTAGCCTTTTTCATTTGTAGTTGTCTGTACTCAGACATGTTATGCTTCTGTTGCTTGTATGCTCTGTATGTTGGGTCATGAGACCCATGTTTGTAATATCTGGCTCCTCGGAGCCTAATGAATAAATACTTTGATTCATAGAGTTTAGTTGTGATGCCATGTTGTATTTGCACATATCGAGCATATTGTGTGTATGTTATTGAAATGCTTGGTATGTGTGGGATCCGACACCTAGTTGTTTACCCTTGGTAGCCTATCTTATGGGGAAATGCCTCCTAGTGCTTCCACTGAGCCTTGGTAGCTTGATACTGCTCCGGAACACATGGATTGACCGGCATGTCTCCTTCCTTGCTCCTGTGTCTGTCCCCTTTAGGGAAATGTCACGCGGTGTATACCGGAGTCCTGTTAGCTTGCTACAGCCCGTCAACACTCGCTGCTGACCGACACGTGCATTGTTGGGTCATGTATGCATGTCCCTATAATTTAGCGCTACTTTTGGTTTATAACTAGTCATGTCGGCCCGGGTTCTCTGTCATATGGATGCTAGCGACACTATCATATACGTGAGCCAAAATGCGCAAACGGTCCTGGGCCAGGTATGGTGGCACCCGTGGGGATACCGTGCGTGACGTCGCAAAGTGATATGATGTGTTACATGCTAGACCGGTGTGACTTAGGATCGGGGTCTCGATAGCTTTGGTATCAGAGCCTGACTGCCTGTAGGATTACCAAGCCAAACTGGTCGAAGCCGTATCTAGAAACTCTTTAGTTATAATAAGGGAATTGATTGTGGAAGGGAACGTAAGGCTCTTTTTACTCCTTTACCCTAAGACCTTCTGATCTGAGTCGCCCTCCTCTTTTCTACGGGGATTAAGAACTAGGATTCGCATTCTATTTATCAGGATCACGTTAATGGTGGATTCAACTCTCAATTCCGTTTCAAGTACTTCGGTTGGTTAAGTAGTTGGTTTTAGAACCTTGCCATTATGATGTTGAGTGGTTATGATATCATTTTGCATGAGTCTCAAAGTTCCTTTTGAGTAATTACAACTGTTATGTTGTCCGAGTCTTCCCAGGTTTCTAAACAATCGAATGCATTTGCAAATCTTTCCTTCATGTTCCTGATGTTCCTTTGGGCTAGATTAACCACACTAACCAGCGTGTTGAGCTACTCAATTACCTCGACATATTTGTTGGAGCTATTATTATGACCATAGGTGTCTTAGAGAATCACCTAGTAATCTAGCAATGCTTTATATTCCCAGTGTGATGATTCTAGCCGCCATCCTCGAAAGCATCCCATGATGCCATTTAGTTAGTAGACATTCTATTCCTGGGTTCTTGAACCCAAGATTCATTCTACTTACTTCATGTTGATAGTGTTTGCTCGTACCTTTAGGATATTAGTAACCTTGTGATAGTCCTCGAGGTCCATGGTATATCATTCTTCCAAATACCATGAACCGTCCTTGGCAGAAGTTTGTTTGAACAAAAAGATCACAACAAGAGTGCTCTTGATGAGTTCTCCATTATAATTGTGAGTCTGTCAGTCCTTCCATTCTGCGTGGGTTATCTGGAAGAAATATATTTGACTTGTTCGACATGCTAATCCATGCATTCACAACTCAAAAAATCTTATGTTCCTTTGAGTTGTCCCTCTTTAGTTGTATTGCGGCCTTCGTCTATCAGTTGATAGTCAAGGGTATGTGTGCATTCGTGTTCATCGATGCTTATTACTCTTGTGGTCTGTCAAGCCATTCTATTTCAGAATGACCAAAAGAAACAAACTCTAGTACCTCATCCATATCCGGGATTGGGTCAAAGCAGTTGTACTCTGTAGATGAAGAATGCTAATCCAGCTTCCAATCTGCTCTACCTTGGTGTATTACCATCCTTATGTCAAGAATGTCATGGGAATTGCACAACCTCCTATGGACTCTTGATACAGTGATACTTCTCTCCATCATCATTCATTCCTCGGTCCCTGTAAACAGAATACTGACAAGTGAATTGTGATGTGTGAAATAAATACTCCTAGCAACTTCGTTGCTTGGTAGTTAATGGACGATAATCTCATTCTTAGTGTGCTGGTTACTGAATCATCATTCTAAGATTGATCGTGCTACCTAGACCATTTTTATAGGGCACTCTTCGATCAATGAGTTAGGATTGTGTCAATCTCTCGCTCTTTTGATCATATCGTCTTGCCCTGAAAAGCAAGATTGTTCTCGAGCTTCATAACATATCGATGGTTCATGATTTTCCAAATATCTTCTCGGAAGTATTACCAGGTTGTTCCCTGACCGTTATGTTTAGCTCGTGATCGAGTTGGTTTACTTATAAACCACCCGTTCTCCAAGAATCTGTGTTGGATATTCTAAGCTAGTTGGTTAAGCTAAACAACAACTTGGATAATTGGAAGATAAAAGCTTGATCTAACATAGTTCATTTTGAAGGGATGGGATGTCTTTTGTGTGTGTGTGTGTGTTGAAGAAAGATGGTATTTTCATCCATTGATCCTCATGTTTAGTTGTTGGACCTATCGTCTTATCCTAACTTTGATTGAGTATGGGCTATTGTCGAGTCAAATTAGAAGCATCGATATTTGTAATGATGTCTTACTCGTGGTTGATCCCTCGAGCATACACCGTTACATCTTTGGATCTGACCAATGCTATCACTTTGTTCACATTGTCATGGAATTCCATCTATATGGAAACCTGGATGAATTATTGTTGAGCCCATCGACAACATCCTTACCTTCTCCATGATTTTGTTGGACATTAAGCTAGAGTTGGAAACTTTGTAAGCGTTGCCTTCGTGTCCCGTTCATGAGGTATATGTTTGGATGAGAGAAGTGACTTCCCCTAATTCACATGTAATTGATGTAAATTGCCGTCGTGAATTTGAGAAAGTTAGTTTTGCTTCCTCTGGAATCATCCCAAGTCAGTCATGCATGTGCAAAGTATACTATGGCTTGAGAGATTAGCTACCTCCATCCCATCGGTATTTCCTATCACACCAAGCCACTAATTGATTTGTTCAAAGAAAAGAAGTTCATGCGCTAATCCTGAAGGGCCCGGACGGACATGTACAAGACTTCGTTATCTTCAATAATGGTTCCCAATCAGAACTCGATAGTGTTTCATTGTAAGACTACTATGTGGTCATGCTTGTCTTGGACAATGTGTTCACATGTATGTAGAAGAACCAGCTCATGTTTTGGAGCTTGGTATCGTAGTTCACTCCCCGAGAATCTCGCAACGCCATCTCATCGATTTGTGTTGCAACCTTTCATTTTCCTTTCTAGACTTGATGAGTATGGAATATCCTGACACCAACCAGATCTGAATCTCAGGCATATATGATGGTTGGAATATTCCTGACATTTGCATTTTGTTCCCAGCTTGCACCGCATTGTGCCAACTTTCCATGGGCTGCCCTTCTGAGCAATTGTTGTTCAGGATTATCTTCAAAAGTGGACTTACCATGGGTCCCATCCATTTCCGATGATAAGCGAAAATCACTCATAGCATTGTCTTCAACAAGGTAGTCCACATCATCCATTCTAGTCTAAGTATGCCAATCTTTCGAACTCCTTCAAACGATCGATTGTGATTTGCCTTAGGCTGGTATAGAGTGTTTGAATGATATATGTATCAAAATTAATTATTTCTGCCACTTAAGGGAATACTTCGACGAGTCACCTTCTCTAAGGTGCCCCGTCACAGAATCATGGCAATTAACTCCCCGCTACACTGAAATCCATGCACCATCGTATTCAAGTGTGGACTTGCTGCCTACCTAGTGAACCTTCGTCATTTGTTTCACTCCATCCCTCTAGATGTATGCTTCGTGTCTCAGCTCGAGAGATGTTTCAATGTCTCACTCTGTGAGTTGATCATGAGTTGTTCGATCTTCAAGAAGATCGATCCTTCTAGAGTTTTCCCTTTCCTCTCGTTGTCATGTTGGTTGGAGTTCTCAGAGCAAGACATCGAGACAGAGATGGTGATCAAATCAACGTTCTTATGAAGTGCAACCTGGATCGTGAAGATTGTGTTAGTTTGCGTTCCCCTTCATCTAACCCTACGCTTGAATCTCGGGACGAGATTCTTCTTTAGTGGTAGTGAGTTGTCACAACCCTAGTCAATGCATGCTTTAGAGTTTTTGCATCATGTTTAAATTTCTCAGAAACTTGAAATGGGGACGACAGAAACCCCCAACACCACTTAAGTAAACTAGGGTTACCAAAATACTTTTTCAATGAACCTGAAATGCCCTTCAAAAATGTTCATCATCTTTGCCTTGGTCTAGAACCTCTGAGAAAAATGGTTCACATTTTTCTAGGACAATATTGGGTCACTGAATTAAATCATACCTTATTTGCATTTGGGCATTTAAGTTTTATATATTATTTTAAATGTCCAAATATTCATGAACTGAAATGTTTGCTATTGGAAATAATCCAAATAGTGGCCACAAGCAGTCTCATGATTTTTGGAAATGCTTTGGCATTTTTAATAAAGCCAAAACAATTACAGAAAATAGAAAACAGAAATAAAAGGGGGGGGAGAGAGAGAGAGAGAGTTACCTCGCCTTACCTGGCTGGGCCACGTCCTGTGCAGCCCAGTTGTGGCCTAGCACTGTAGCTGGCCCAGCCCAGCCACCCCACCGTCTTCAACATCCTGCCAGTAGGCAGGAGGGCGTATGCTCGCCGCGCGCGCGCCACCTCCACCCTGCCTGGCTGTCCCCTCGACGCCTTGGACGCCTCCAACATCGCCACGCACGCCCCTAGACCCCCTCACTCTCTCCCTCGTCCTCATCTCTTTCCCCTGCTCTCTCCCTCACACGCGCCCGAGCGCCACCGTCGCTGCCGCTCACCGTTGCCGCGCCCACCGCCGTCCCGATGACGCCCCGAGATGTCAAAGAGCTCTTCCTCGTCCCCCTCTTCCTCCTCCTCGAGCCACGATTAGCCAGAAGCTCTGCATCGCTGTCCCGCCATTGTCTTCAACCTCGGAATGCCGGAGATCGCCGCCGTCAAATCCGTCGTCGTCCGTGCGTCCCCGAGCGCACTAAGTTGCTACTTTGCCTCGCCGTGAGCTCCTCTTCCTTCCCTTCCCATCCTCTCACTCGTGCGTCTGCTCTAACCGCGCTTGCCGCCGTGCCCGTGAGCTCACCACCGCCGACCATGTTGCCGTCGTCGTTGCAGCCACTTCAACTCGAGCCTGAGCACGTCACCGTGCTCAGTGCGTCCTCAGGTGCTCGTAGCAACTCACCGCTTGACTTAGCGTTCGCCGCAACACCATTCCAGAGCGCGCCGGAACTCCGGCTGCCGCCGTGAGCTTGATTTTGGCGAACCCAGTCGCGCTCAGCCCCTCCCGTTCGCGTAGACGGATGCGGACGAGTCTTCGTAGCCTGTAGATGGCCTCGGCCGTCCATTTGGACGCCGAAGGGTGATTCCCGCACCCCTCCGCCATGTCTAAAGATGCCAGCGTCGAGCCGCCGGCCTGTTTGGGCCTTTTGACCAGGGGTTTCACCACCCCGGGTCACTGACATGTGGGCCCAGGCCCTTAACTAATCTAGGTTAGTATTAGATTAATGTTAATTAACTCTGTTAATTAGTTTAGCCACTCACACGCGGGCCCCACTTGTCAGGTTTGACCTGGACCGCCCCCGTTGACTCGCTGACGTCACCCTGACGCAGTGCTGACGCAGTAACTATTTTTGGAATTTACATAAATCTTAAATGATTTATTTATTTCAGAAAATGGTTTAAACTTCTAAAAATCATAGAAATTCAACCGTAGCTCAGAATAAAATAATTTATATATGAAAAATTATCAGAAAAATATGAGGAATCTGTTTAGGGCATTATCATGCCTGTTTGAACAACTTAAAGTTTCTGTATATGACAATTTGATTAAATGGCATTTGAAATGTCTTATATGGAGTTTGAATTTGAACCTAGGGTTCAAACCAACTTCATTTAAATCGTTGCTAGTTGCATTAGCTCAATCAACAACATATTGCCATGTCATGATCATGCATAAATTGTTGCATTTCATTGATTGTGTTCCCTCTTGTTTGCCAGTATTTGTCCCCTCTCAGTAGACGACGTTCCGACGATGTGATCAATGACACCGATGAAGAATTATACTATCTTCAGAAGTGCCAGGCAAGTAAAAAACCACTTGTTCATTCCAATACAACCCCACTCTATTGCTTCTGCTCTCTTTTACTGCATTAGGACAACAACGCTTCAACTGTTACCTACTGCGGTAGTTGAACCCTTTCCTCTGCATGACCTGTCATTGCCATATCAAATAGTTGAAACCCACCACTGTTCAAGATATCTTCCGATATGCCGATAAATCAGCCGATTTACCGCTTACCGTGTTTTGACCGATAAGATAAATCGGCCGATAAATCAGTCGATATGCCGATAAACTGGCCGATTTACCCCTTATCATGGGTCGACCGATAAGTTCCCGATAAGCGATATCCCCAACATTCATGCTTGCTTGTGCCATGATGTTTGAGCCATGATGTGCCTACTCATTCATGCTTGCTTGTTATGCCTGCTATTGCTTAGAGTTGTGTCAGGTTTGATTCATCGGGTATGAATTGGAATGGTGATGAACATGTCCTACTGGCGTGAGCTAAGTGTGTGAACACAATTTGGTAAAGGTAGCGGTGAGAGGCCATGTAGGAGTAAATGGTGGATTGTCTATTGAAACTGTCCTCAGGAACTGAGTTCTGTGTTTGTGATCCATGAACAACTACTACCATGCATTGAAATGCTTAAGTACCCCTCTCGACTTATTAATCGCCTTGATCTTTGTCCAGGAGTTGCAACTAGTTTCCGGTGTTTGTAGGATATGTGTTGGAGGCCGTGCGTAGCACTGACCCTAGGGGTGGGCTATGACGCGGTAGATACACCGTGGCACAGTGTACCAAGTCGCCCATTTGGTGTCTTGGGAACCCTGCTCACATCGTTTGGGGCCGTGAGCGACACCCCAGCCAGATATCCTTGCGGATGGAACCCGAATAGGCGACAAAACCTGGACTAGAGACTTGTGTGGTTAGTCAGGTCGTGGCTGACACCCTCGCTAGGCTTCCACTTGAAGGTTGCCGAGTACATGTCGTGTAAAAGGCGATAAGTGGTGACAGCATGAGCAGGGCTATAAATGATCAGGGTTATAAATGATCTATTCGAATAGTCGTGTCCGCGGTAAAGGACTTCTGGGTTGCCTGTACAGTTCATAGACAAGTGAAAGTGGATACTCTAAAATGCGCAAGATAAGCGTGAGTGCTATGGATGGCCTTCTCGTAGGGAGACGGGAGCGGATCCATAGTGGTGTATTGTTATGGTGAATATGTAGACTCGTGTGTGCCACCTCAAAGAGTTACCAGCAGTCGTAGTATAGGATAGCCACTGAGTCAAAGTTGTCTTGCTGCAGTTAAACCCCACTACCCCTTTGTTGACACTGATGCATATGTAGCTAGTTCTGATGTAAATCTTGCTGAGTACATTTGTACTCACATTTGCTTAATTTATGTTCTTGCATAGGAGACTTCAGTCTCACTATTAGTTCCGCGTGGACTTCGACGTTTAGCTTGTTACCTCAGCTACGATTTTGTACCCTTGGGAGGGTCTTGTAGATAGTTAGGCTTCTTAGCCTTTTTCATTTGTAGTTGTATGTACTCAGACATGTTATGCTTCCATTGCTTGTATGCTCTGTATGTTGGGTCATGAGACCCATGTTTGTAATATCTGGCTCCTCGGAGCCTAATGAATAAATACTTTGATTCATAGAGTTTTGTTGTGATGCAATGTTGTATTTGCACATATCGAGCATATTGTGTGTATGTTATTGAAATGCTTGGTATGTGTGGGATCCAACACCTAGTTGTTTACCCTTGGTAGCCTATCTTATGGGGAAATGCCTCCTAGTGCTTCCACTGAGCCTTGGTAGCTTGCTACTACTCCGGAACAAATGGATTGACCGGCATGTGTTCTTCCTTGATCATGTGTTTGTCCCCTTTGGGGAAATGTCACACGGTGTATACCGGAGTCCTGTTAGCTTGCTACAGCCCGGCAACACTCGCTGCTGACCGACACGTGCATTGTTGGGTCATGTATGCCTGTCCCTGTAATTTAGTGCCACTTTTGGTTTATAACTAGTCATGTCGGCCCGGGTTCTCTGTCATATGGATGGTAGCGACACTATCATATACGTGAGCCAAAATGCGCAAACGATCATGGGCTAGGTTAGGTGGTACCCGTGGGGATACTGTGCGTGAAGCCGCAAAGTGATATGATTTGTTACATGCTAGACCGGTGTGACTTAGGATCGGGGTCTCGGCAGGCTTACATCGCCAGTAAAGCAGAAGAGTTGAGGCTGATTGAAAACACTGGTGCCTTTGGATTTGCGGTAACAGAAGTTGAGGAAGGGGAGATCTTGGAGGAAGACACCGCAACCCACGACGAGGCTGCCGGGAAATAAGGGAACAAGGCCAGATTGAACCCCGACAACGAGGACGTACTTGAAAAACAACTGCATCCAGAGCCCCCTGCTCCACCAAACAAGCCCTCGTACTCCGGAAGACTATGACCGGCAATCCAACGCGCGCTCCCCCTCCAAGTGAAGAGGCTGCTGGCCAGAAGGCAACTGTCACGGTAACACAACGACAAGATGTCCAATATCAACTTGTGCAGTGTACAAGATGCACAACAGCAGTGGCAACTGGGGTTGCGGGCTCGTCTCGACCTGCCGCTTCTACCACCACCAAGCGCGCGAGGTCTCCTACTCCACCTCCTCACTCCAGTGCTGAACATGAGGTCGAATTTGACTTCTCTGCATTTAGCGAGCCCGAGGAAGAGTAAGATTCTCCATGCGCACTTGTTAATTATTGATTCTTTGATTCATTCATTTGATCTGAACTTGATTTGTTTCCACAGGGATGGGGAAACCTTGGCGCAGAGGATGTCCAAGAGGTCGAAGACCACGACTGGTGATGAGCTATCAGCAAGGACCATGACTGAGCCAGAGCTTGTGACCATCAGCTCAGTGAGCAGCCCCCAACGCAGCCCCCAGCACATTCCCTAGCGTGAGGCCATTAGTCACTTTCCTCTAGCGAGTGTTGGTGTGGAAATCTTCATTGCTGACATCCACAGGAATGTAGGAGTAAAAGTGCAACTAATCCCTAGCTGGTTTTGGTAATTTATAACAACATATAGCTCATTGAACTAATATCCTTTCAAGATAAATATTTCAGGATGTTCAATGATTGACATGGCATGAGATAGAGATGTGGACCCTTCAAAATGCTAAGGATAAATATTGGCAAAAGCTCAAGACTCTTCATTTCTATTTTAGTGATCCAAGATCACATTGAGTCCGTAGGAAAGCCAATACTATTAAAAGAGGATGAGGTGTTGCTTAATGATCTAGTTGCTCAAGTGCTTAGTGATATTGATCCAAAACCCTCAGCCACTTCCCTATCCAAATATGTCTAAAACCTAAACCCCAACTCGCCCCC
>LR738713.1:768523584-768539500 GCA_902687465.1 Secale cereale
CCCCCCCCGATTCTTCCAATCCGGCGCCACCGAGTTCATATGACATAGACACTACATAAACCCTAACAATTCGGTCTCACTGATATGGATCTTGGTCTCACCGAGATGGCCTTGCCAACTCTCTGTTGTCTGTTGCAATTATTTTGGTCTCATCGAGAATTGCAATCGGCCTCATCGAGATGTCTTGACCAACTCTTTGTTGCCTTATTGCTTCACTCCGGTCTCATCGATTTGACCCAATCGGTGCCACTGAGATGATGTTTTCCATAAGACCTAGCACATCGGTCCCACCGAGTTGTTCCCATCAGTCCCACCGATATACCTAACATTCACATTTTTGAACTGATCGGTGCCACAGAATTTAACTAATCGGTGACACTGAGATGAGTCAATGTGTGTAACGGTTCGATTTTGTGTGGAGGCTATATATACCCCTCCACCCTCATCTCCATTTGAGAGAGAGCCATTAGAATGTGCCTACACTTCCATCATTCATTTTCTGAGAAAGAACCACCTACTCATGTGTTGAGATAAAGAGATTCCATTCCTACCATTTGAACCTTGATTTCTATCGTTCCCCGAGTTGCTTTCCACTCAAATCACTCTTCCACCATATCCAAATCTATGAGAGAGAGTTGAGCATTGGGGAGACTATCATCTGAAGCACAAGAGCAAGGAGTTCATCATCAACACACCCTCCATTACCTTTTGGAGAGTGGTGTGTCCTAGATTGGTTAGGTTTCACTTGGGAGCCTCCATCGTGATGTGGAGTTGAACCAAGAAGTTTGCAAGGGCAAGGAGATCGCCTAGTTCATGAAGATCTACACGCGTGAGGCAAGTCCTTCATGCACGATGGCCATGGTGGGATAGACAAGATTGCTTCTTCGTGGACCCTTTGTGGGTGGATCCCTCCGTGGACTCGCACAACAATTACCCTTCATGGGCTGAAGTATCCATCAACGTGGACGTATGATAGCACCACCTATCGGAACCACGACAAAAATCTCTATGTCTCCATTGCTTTTGCATTCTCCAAACCATTCCCTTTACCTTCATATGCAATGTTTTACATTCTGCTGCTATACTCTTAGAATTGCATGTGTAGTTTGATTACTTGACTTGTCATAATCGCTAAAATCTACCTACAACTAAAATTGGGAAAGGAAAGATTTTTATTTGGTCAAGTAGTCTAATCACCCCACTATAGACATACTTTCAATCCTACAAGTGGTATAAGAGCTTTGGTCTCCATTATCCTTGATTTCAATAACTTTGGTGATCATATCCTTGGTTTCACAACCTAGGCGAGTATGGCGTCTATCGAGGGTAATTATCACCGTAGATGTCCTCATTTTGATGGTACGAATTTTGCTAGTTGGAAGCATAAGATGAAAATGCATATTCTTGGTCATAACCTCGTCGTTTTGGCTGTTGCTCGTGTTGGCTTGCAAGATGAATTCTTTGAGAATGACAAAGAATTGGATCGTGAAGCGACCGCTGTCGGGGGAAACTGATCGCGCACGAACACCTATGGGACCGGAGCCCCTTTTCGGTACGGCAAGGGGGCGGAGGATGCACAAAGAGCAGATCGAGGCAAACACGCGAGCAGTTTACCCAGGTTCGGGCCGCACGGATGCGTAAAACCCTACTCCTGCCTTGGTTTATATTGCGTTCTCGGCTCGGGGGCGAGAAGAGCCACAGTGCTGATCTCTAACAGGACCGAGCGTGAGGGTGATCGATGATCGGAACCCCCTCTACGTTGCGCATGGGCCTCCTTTTATAGGTTAAAGGGGTCACCGACAGGTGGCAACGTAGATGAGGGAAAAAATGTAAAAATGGTGGTAGTTGGAACAGTGTTTGCACAGTGCTCTATACCTAACTCTGATGGCAGGGGACAAGGGCATTGAATGCCCGTCGCCGTCGCCCTAAACAGTGTAAAAAGCGCCCGTCAGGGCGCCACCGTCCGCCACGACGGTGGCCTCGTCATCGCATCCTGCCACCGTGTCCCCCAGGCTGCACAGCCTTCCGCCACGTGTGCCTGGAAGGGTCCCAGGGCGACACGTGGGCGGATGAGCTGGAGCGCGGGCACTTAGTGGAAGTTCGCCACGGCAAATACCTTGCCGCGGTCGCTACCTTGCCGCGCCTGGGAGCTTGTCGCTCTCCGGGCCTCGCCGGGACGTGTGGCGCGTCGCGGCAAGTCTCTTGAAATGCCATGGTTGGCCTTCCCGGCAAGCTCTTCTTGCCAGGGTCTAGTGCCGAAGAAGTGGTCTCGAGCCTTGAGTGGCCTTCCCGGCAAGCTTCTCTTGCCGGGGCCTTGTCTCTTTAGCTTGAATACTTTGTTCTTGAATGGCTCCAAAGGAACCACAGTGGACCTTGGCGGTCGCACGGCAAGCCCTGCCACGGGACGCTGCGACTGCCCGTGCACAAGTTCGGGATACTAAGGTACCCCTACTTTAGTACACCGACAACCGCGGAAGAATTGAGGATGTTGCAATACAATGCTCAAGCTCGCGATATTCTTTTCAATGGATTGTGCCCCGAAGAATTCCACAAAATCTGATGCCTTGAGAATGCGAAGGAAATTTGGGATACTTTTGTTGATATGCACGAAGGCACCGAGTGTTGGAAATATGCCCTAGAGGCAATAATAAAAGAGTTATTATTATATTTCCTTGTTCATGATAATCGTTTATTATCCATGCTATAATTGTATTGATTGGAAACTCAAATACATGTGTGGATGAATAGACAGACTTTGTGTCCCTAGTGAGCCTCTACAGGACTAGCTCGTTGATCAAAGATGACCGCGGTTTCCAGGTCATAGACATGAGTTGTCATTTGATAACGGGATCACATCATTAGGAGAATGATGTGATGGACGAGACCCAAACGTTAAACATAGCTTTTGATCGTGTCAGTTATCGCTATAGTTTTCTGCATGTCAAGTATAAGTTCCTATGACCATGAGATCATGTAACTCACTGACACCGTAGGAGTGCTTTGTGTGTGCCAAACGTCGCAACGTAACTGGGTGACTATAAAGGTACTCTACAGGTATCTCCGAGGGTGTCCGTTGAGTTGACATGGATCGAGACTGGGATTTGTCACTCCGTGTGACGGAGAGGTATCTCCGGGCCCACTCGGTAATACGTCATCTCAATGAGCTCAAAGTGACTAAGTAGTTGGTCACGGGATTATGTATTACGGTAACGAGTAAAGAGACTTGCCGGTAACGAGATTGAACTAGGTATAGAGATACCGACGATCGAATCTCGGGCAAGTAACATACCGACGAGACAAAGGGAACTGTATACGGGATTGCCTGAATCTTGACATCGTGGTTCATCCGATGAGATCATCGAGAAACATGTGGGAACCAATATGGGTATCCAGATCCCGCTATTGGTTATTGACCTGGGAGTGTCTCGGTCATGTCTACATGGTTTCCGAACCCGCAGGGTCTACACACTTAAGGTTCGGTGACGCTAGGGTTGTTAGTGAGAATAGTGCATGGTTACCGAAGGTTGTTCGGAGTCCCGGATGAGATCCCGGACATGACGAGGGTCTCCGAAATGGTCCGGAGACGAAGATTGATATATAGGATGATAGGTTTCGGAGTCCGGAAGTGTTCCGGGGAGCATCGGGAAATCGGCGGAGTACCGGAAAGGGTTTCGGGGGTCCCGGAAGTGTTTCTGGGCCTAATGGGCCACAAGGGGGGACACAACAGCCCTCATAGGGCTGTGCGCCCCCCCTGGGCCCTCTCCTTGTGCGCCAAGGGAGGTGGACCCCCCTAGGGTGGCCGCACCCCCTTAGCCTTGGGGGGCAAGGCACCTGGGGGGGGAAACCCTAACCCCAGGGGGCGCCGCCCCCTTCCCCCTTGCCCTGGCCGCCGCCCCTAGGGGAAACCCTAGGGCGCCCCTCCCCTCTCCTCCCCCTATATATAGTGAGGCAAAGGGAGGGCAGCCTACACAAGTTCGTGCCTCGGTGCTGCCCTCCCTCTCCCATAACATCTTCTTCTCCCGCGGTGCTTAGGCGAAGCCCTGCTGGAGTTCTTCTCCACCATCACCACCACGCCGTCGTGCTGCCGGTTCTCCATCAACCTTTCCTCCACCCCTTGCTGGATCAAGAAGGAGGAGACGTCCCCGAGCCGTACGTGTGAAGAACGCGGAGGCACCGTTGCTTCGGTGCTTGGATCTTTAGCGATCTGAATCGCGGCGAGTACGACTCCATCAACCGCGTTCTTAATGCTTCCGCTTAGCGATCTACAAGGGTATGTGGATCCTACTCTCCCCTCGTAGTTGCATCTACTAGATTGATCTTGGTGAACGTAGAGAAAATTTTTTGTTTTCCATGCAACGTTCCCCAACAGTGGCATCATGAGCTAGGATCTTGCGTAGATGCTTTCTCGAGTAGAACACAAAAGGGTTTGTGGCGTTGATGTTTAAATTGCTGCCCTCCTTAGTCTTTCTTGATTCAGCGGTATTATAGGATGAAGCGGCCCGGACCAACTTTACATGTCCACGTACATGAGACCGGTTCCATCGACAGACATGTGACTTTTGTTGCATAAGATGGCTGGCGGGTGTCTGTCTCTCCTATCTTAGTTGAATCGGAATAGAACAAGGCGGTCCTTGTAGAAGGTTAAATAGCAACTTGAATATCACCGTTGTGGTTTTGCGTAGGTAAGAAACGTTCTTGCTAGATACCCATAGCAGCCACGTAAAACATGCAACAACAAATTAGAGGACGTCTAACTTGTTTTTGCAGGGTATGCATGTGATATGATATGGCCAATGACATGATGAATTATATTTGATGTATGAGATGATCATGTTGTAATAGCTAATATCGACTTGCATGTCGATGCATACGGCAACCGGCAGGAGCCATAGGGTTGTCTTTAATTTTTGTATGACCTGCGTGTCAATCTTCAAGCGCTTTGTAATGCTTTACTTTATCGCTAAACGGTAGCAATAGTAGTAAGAGCATGGTGGGCGCCGACAACCCCGATGGCGACACGATGATGGAGATCATGATGATGGAGATCATGGTGTGGCGCCGGTGACGATGGAGATCATGCCGGTGCTTTGGAGATGGAGATCAAAAGCACGAGTTGATGGCCATATCATGTCACTTATGATTTGCATGTGATGTTAATCCTTTTATGCATCTTATTTTGCTTAGGACGACGGTAGCATTATAAGATGATCCTTCACTAAAATTTCAAGATAAAATTGTGTTCCCCCCGAGTGTGCGCCGTTGCGAAGGTTCGTCGTTTCGAAGCACCACGTGATGATCGGGTGTGATAGACTCTACGTTCGCATACAACGGGTGCAAGCCAGTTTTGCACATGCAGAACACTCGGGTTAGACTTGACGAGCCTAGCATGTACAGACATGGCCTCGGAACACGGAGGACCGAAAGGTCGAGCATGAGTCATATAGTAGATATGATCAACATGTTGATGTTCACCATTGACACCACCTCATCTCACGTGATGATCGGACTTGGGTTGGTGAATTTGGATCATGTTCGAATGACCGGAGGGATGTCAATTTGAGTGGGAGTTATAATTAATTTGATTAGGTAATAACTCACTTATCATGAACAATAGTCTAAAATGTCTTTGCAAATTTTGGTTGTAGATGGCTCGCGCAGTAGCTCCCCTGAATTTTAATGCGTTCCTAGAGAAAGCTAAACTGAAAGATGACGGGAGCAACTTTGTGGACTGGCTCCGCAATCTGAGGATCATCCTCACAGCTGCCCAAAAGGTTTATGTCCTAAATGCACCGCTAGGTGACCCCCCCGCTCCTGGAGCCTCTGCGGACGTTATGAACGTTTGGCAGACGCGTTCGGATGACTATTCGATAGTGCAGTGTGCCATGTTGTACGGCTTGGAAGGAGGACTTCAAAGACGTTTTGAACGTCATGGTGCATATGAGATGTACACGGAGTTGAAGTTCATCTTTGAGAAGAATGCTAAGATCGAGAGGTATGAGACCACCGATAAATTCTTCGCTTGCAAGATGGAGGAGAATTCGTCTGTCAGTGAGCACTTACTGAAGATGTCTGGGTACTATACCCGCATAGCTGATCTGGGACTTGTGTTCCCGGATGAGGCTATCATTGACAGAATTCTCCAGTCACTACCTCCAAGCTACAAGAGCTTCGTGCAGCAGTATAACATGCAAGGGATGAACAAGACCATCGCCGAGCTGTTTTCGATGCTGAAAGTCGCTGAGGCAGACATCCAGAAGGAGTATCAAGTGTTGATGGTCAATAAGACCACCAGTTTCAAGAAGAATGGCAAGGGCAAGAAGGGTAACTCTAAGAAGGGTGGCAAAGCAGTTGCTAATCCAGTGAAGAAACCCAAGGCTGGGCCCAAGCCAGAGACTGAGTGTTTCTATTGCAAGGGGAACGGCCACTGGAAGCGGAACTGCCCCAAGTATCTGGCGGACAAGAAGGGGGCCAACAACAACAAAGGTATATGTGATATACATGTTATTGATGTGTACCTTACCAACTCTCGTTGTAGTGCCTGGGTATTTGATACCGGTTCGGTTGCTCACATTTGCAACTCTAAACAGGAACTACGGAATAAACGGAGGCTGGCGAAGGACGAAGTGACGATGCGCGTGGGAAACGGTTCCAAGGTTGATGTGATCGCCGTCGGCACGCTCGCTCTTCGATTACCATCGGGATTAGTTATGAACCTGAATAATTGTTATTTAGTGCCTGCGTTAAGCATGAACATTATATCTGGATCTTGTTTATTGCGAGACGGTTACTCATTTAAGTCAGAGAATAATGGTTGTTCTATTTATATGAGTAATATCTTTTATGGTCATACACCCGAAGTTAGGGGTTTATTCTTATTGAATCTCGATAGTGATGATACACATGTTCATAACATTGATGCCAAAAGATGTAGAGTGGATAATGATAATACCACTTTCTTGTGGCACTGCCGTCTCGGTCATATCGGCGTAAAACGCATGAGGAAGCTCCATGCTGATGGACTTTTAGAGTCTCTTGATTTTGAATCACTTGACACGTGCGAGCCGTGCCTCATGGGCAAGATGACAAGGACCCCGTTTTCAGGGACAATGGAACGGGCAAGTGACTTATTGGAAATCATACATACTGATGTGTGCGGTCCGATGAGTGTAACGGCGCGCGGTGGATATCGTTATTTTCTCACCTTCACTGACGACTTAAGTAGATATGGGTATATTTACTTGATGAAGCATAAGTCTGAAACTTTTGAAAAGTTCAAGCAATTTCAGAGTGAAGTTGAAAATCATCGTAACAAGAAGATCAAGTTCCTACGATCTGATCGAGGGGGAGAATATCTGAGTTATGAGTTTGGTGATCACTTAAGAAAATGTGGAATTGTTTCACAGTTGACGCCACCCGGAACACCACAGCGTAATGGTGTGTCCGAACGTCGTAATCGAACCCTATTAGATATGGTACGTTCTATGATGTCTCTTGCCGATTTGCCACTATCGTTTTGGGGATATGCGTTAGAGACAGCTGCATTCACTTTAAATAGGGCTCCATCTAAGTCCGTTGAGACAACACCGTATGAACTGTGGTTTAGTAAGAAACCGAAGTTGTCTTTTCTCAAGGTTTGGGGTTGCGATGCTTATGTCAAAAGGCTTCAGCCAGAAAAGCTCGAACCCAAAGCGGACAAATGTGTCTTCATAGGATACCCAAAAGAAACAGTTGGGTACACCTTCTATCTCAGATCCGAGGTCAAAGTGTTTGTCGCTAAAAACGGGTCCTTTCTCGAGAAAGAGTTTCTCTCGAAAGAATTGAGTGGGAGGAAGGTAGAACTTGATGAGGTTACTGAACCTCTGCTTCAACCAGAGAGTAGCGCAGCACAGAAAGATGTTTTTGTGGAGCCTGCAGAGGCTGAAGAGGAAGCCAATGATTATGATCAAGAAGCTTCTGATCAAGTTACTACCGAACCTCGTAGGTCGACAAGGGTACGCACTGCACCTGAGTGGTATGGTAACCCTGTCTTGGAGGTCATGTTGTTAGACAACGGTGAACCTACGAGCTATGGAGAAGCGATGGTGGGCCCAGATTCCGACAAATGGTTAGAGGCCATGAAATCCGAGATGGGATCCATGTATGAAAACAAAGTATGGACTTTGGAAGTATTACCTGAAGGGCGGAAGGCCCTTTCAGAATAAATGGATTTTTAAGAGGAAGACGGACGCTGACGGTAATGTCACCGTGTATAAAGCTCGACTTGTGGCAAAGGGTTTTTCACAAGTTCAAGGGATTGACTACGATGAGACTTTCTCACCCGTAGCGATGCTTAAATCCGTCCGAATCATGTTAGCAATAGCTGCATATTTCGATTATGAAATTTGGCAGATGGATGTCAAAACAGCGTTCCTTAACGGTTTTCTTAAGGAAGAGTTGTATATGATGCAACCAGAAGGTTTTGTCGATCCAGAGAATGCTGACAAAGTATGCAGGCTTCAGCGTTCCATTTATGGGCTGGTGCAAGCATCTCGGAGTTGGAATCTTCGCTTTGATGAGGTGATCAAAGCGTTTGGGTTTATACAAGTTTACAATGAAGCTTGTATTTACAAGAAAGTGAGTGGGAGCTCTATAGCGTTTCTAATATTATATGTGGATGACATATTGCTGATTGGAAACAATATAGAATTTTTGGATAGCGTGAAGGGGTATTTGAACAAGAGTTTTTCGATGAAAGATCTCGGTGAAGCTGCCTTCATATTGGGCATCAAGATCTATAGAGATAGATCAAGACGCTTGATAGGACTTTCACAAAGCACATACCTTGATAAAGTTTTGAAGAAGTTCAAAATGGATCAATCCAAGAAGGGGTTCTTGCCGGTATTGCAAGGTACGAAGTTGAGTAAGACTCAATGCCCAGTGACTGCGGATGATAAAGAAAAGATGAGTGTCGTCCCCTATGCTTCAGCCATAGGCTCTATCATGTATGCAATGCTGTGCACAAGACCAGATGTCAGCCTTGCCATAAGTATGGCCGGAAGGTTTCAGAGTAATCCTGGTATGGATCACTGGACAGCGGTCAAGAATATCCTAAAGTACCTGAAAAGGACTAAGGATATGTTTCTCGTTTATGGAGGTGATCAAGAGCTCGTCGTAAAGGGTTACGTCGATGCAAGCTTTGACACTGATCCGGATGACTCTAAGTCACAAACCGGATACGTATATATTCTCAACGGGGGAGCGGTAAGCTGGTGCAGTTCCAAGCAGAGCGTGGTAGCTGATTCTACATGTGAAGCGGAGTATATAGCTGCCTCGGAGGCGGCAAAGGAAGGTGTCTGGATGAAGGAGTTCATGACAGATCTTGGAGTTGTGCCTAGTGCACTGAACCCAATGACTCTGTTCTGTGACAACACTGGTGCCATTGCTCTAGCCAAGGAACCAAGGTTTCACAAGAGGACCATACACATAAAGCGACGCTTCAATTCCATCCGCGATTCGGTCAAGGAGGAGGACATAAACATTTGCAAAGTACACACGGATTTGAATGTTGCAGATCCGTTGACTAAGCCTCTTCCACGGGCTAAGCACGATCAACACCAAGAATCTATGGGTGTTAGATTCATTACCTTGTAATGCTAGATTATTGACTCTAGTGCAAGTGGGAGACTGTTGGAAATATGCCCTAGAGGCAATAATAAAAGAGTTATTATTATATTTCCTTGTTCATGATAATCGTTTATTATCCATGCTATAACTGTATTGATTGGAAACTCAAATACACGTGTGGATGAATAGACAGACTTTGTGTCCCTAGTGAGCCTCTACAGGACTAGCTCGTTGATCAAAGATGACCGCGGTTTCCAGGTCATAGACATGAGTTGTCATTTGATAACGGGATCACATCATTAGGAGAATGATGTGATGGACGAGACCCAAACGTTAAACATAGCTTTTGATCGTGTCAGTTATCGCTATAGTTTTCTGCATGTCAAGTATAAGTTCCTATGACCATGAGATCATGTAACTCACTGACACCGTAGGAGTGCTTTGTGTGTGCCAAACGTCACAACGTAACTGGGTGACTATAAAGGTACTCTACAGGTATCTCCGAGGGTGTCTGTTGAGTTGACATGGATCGAGACTGGGATTTGTCACTCCGTGTGACGGAGAGGTATCTCCGGGCCCACTCGGTAATACGTCATCTCAATGAGCTCAAAGTGACTAAGTAGTTGGTCACGGGATTATATATTACGGTAACGAGTAAAGAGACTTGCCGGTAACGAGATTGAACTAGGTATAGAGATACCGACGATCGAATCTCGGGCAAGTAACATACCGACGAGACAAAGGGAACTGTATACGGGATTGCCTGAATCCTTGACATCGTGGTTCATCCGATGAGATCATCGAGAAACATGTGGGAACCAATATGGGTATCCAGATCCCGCTATTGGTTATTGACCTGGAAGTGTCTCGGTCATGTCTACATGGTTTCCGAACCCGCAGGGTCTACACACTTAACGTTCGGTGACGCTAGGGTTGTTAGTGAGAAAAGTGTATGGTTACCGAAGGTTGTTCGGAGTCCCGGATGAGATCCCGGACATGACGAGGGTCTCCGGAATGGTCCGGAGACGAAGATTGATATATAGGATGAAAGGTTTCGGAGTCCGGAAGTGTTCCGGGGAGCATCGGGAAATCGGCGGAGTACCGGAAAGGGTTTCGGGGGGTCCGGAAGAAGTTCTGGGCCTAATGGGCCACAAGGGGGGACACCACAGCCCTCAGGGGGCTGTGCGCCCCCCCCTGGGCCCTCTCCTCATGCGGCTAAGGGGGTGGGACCCCCTAGGGCAGCCGCACCCCTATGGAGTGGGGGGCAAGGCACCTAGGGGGGAAACCCTAGGGCCTGGCCCTGGCCGCCGCCCCCCCTGCCTTGGCCGCCGCCCCCCCTTGCCCTGGCCGCCGGCCCCTAGGGGGAAACCCTAGGGCGCCCTCACCTCTCCACCCCCCCTATATATAGTGAGGCAAAGGGAGGGCAGCAAATACAAGTTCGTGCCTCGGTGCTGCCCTCCCTCTCCCATAACATCTTCTTCTCCCGCGGTGCTTAGGCGAAGCCCTGCCGGAGTTCTTCTCCACCATCACCACCACGCCGTCGTGCTGCCGGTTCTCCATCAACCTCTCCTCCACCCCTTGCTGGATCAAGAAGGAGGAGACGTCCCCGAGCCGCACGTGTGAAGAACGCGGAGGCACCGTTGCTTCGGTGCTAGGATCTTCGGCGATCTGAATCGCGGCGAGTACGACTCCATCATCCGCGTTCATAACGCTTCCGCTTAGCGATCTACAAGGGTATGTGGATCCTACTCTCCCCTCGTAGTTGCATCTACTAGATTGATCTTGGTGAACGTAGAGAAAAATTTTTGTTTTCCATGCAACGTTCCCCAACACCGAGTCCATAAAGGAATCCAAGTTGGATGTGCTTCAAAGTCAACTTAACAAGTTCAAGATGAAGGATGGTGAAGGAGTCGCTGAAATGTATTCTAGGCTTGCTCTCATCACAAATGAGATTGCTGACTTAGTAAGTGAAGAGATGATCGGTAAATTGATCATCAGGAAGATCCTTCGAGCTTTGGATGGAAAATATGATACCTTGTGCATATTGATCCAAATGATGCCCAATTAGAAAGATCTCAAGCCCATGGAAGTCATTGGTAGAATTGTTTCTCATGAGATGTCACTCAAGTATAAGGAAGAGCTCCACAACAAGTCAAGTGGTGATTACAAAGCTTCAAGTGATGCTCCTACATCATCAAGTGAAAAACAAGTCCCCAATGAAGAGTTGAAGTTAATGGTGAAGAACTTCAACAAGTTCTACATGAGTAGAAGCATAGAGAGAAGCTCCAAGTCAAGATCCTACAATGACAAAAGATTTTCTAGTTGTGATCGTAATTGCTACAATTGTGGAAGACCTGGACACTACTCCAATGAGTGTACGACTCCCTACAAGAAAAGAGAAGACTCGCCAAAAAGGAGGAGTAGAAGAGATGATCGTTATGAACGAAGACCCTCTCAAAGATGTAAGGATTCGGAAAAGAAGGACAAGTCATCAAAGAGGTACACAAGACGAAGACATCAAGCTCACATTGGTGAATGGGTATTCGATTCCGACTCCGACAAATTCTCCGAGAGAAGCTATCACTCCGACTCCGACTATATTTAAGATGAAGGTGCTGCCGGTCTTGCACTAGTGTCATCCAACTCCTACGACATATTTGATTCACCAAATGAAGGAATTGTAAGATGCTTCATGGCTAAAGGCCCCAAGGCATGACACCCCGAGTATGTTGATTTTGCTAGTGATGAAGATTATTTGCTAGGTGATGATGATTTACTTGTTGATAACACTAGTGATGGAAACTTTAAAGAACTTGCTAGTAATCATGCTAATCAATATGAAACGAATGACAATGATAAGAAGGAGATTGATCGTCTAACTAAAGAACTAAACACTCTTAAGTTAGCTCATGAAGCAACTCAAGAGGATCATAGACAACTCCTAAAGACTCAAGAGAAGCTACACTTTAAGAATCTAAATTTATAGCAAGAGCATGAGCTCCTAAAAGCTATCAATGATAATCTTTGAAAGAAGAGTTCTTCTTACATTTCCAAACGTCTCCTCTTGTGAACTTATATGCCACAAGTAAAATATAGTAACAAGAACAAGAAAGATTCTTCTTCTAATAGTAACAACAATCATGCTAAATCCAACATTGTTACTTTTAGTAGTTCTCTTGATTCTACTAATGATTATCTTAGCCAAGTTATACTTGATCAAGAAAATAGCTTATTGAAGGGAATTATGGAGAAAGGAGTTTATAAGAGCCTTGCCAGGAGTAAGCAATTTGAGGAAATTGTACGCAAGCAAGGAAGGCATCGGATGAATCAAGGTGTTGGCTTTGAACGAAGGTTCAATGCCACTGGAGTTGAATGGGAAGAAGATCAATACCCCAAGATGAAGGTTGTCCCTGAACAATAGAAGTATGACCCCACTTCTTTTGAGGGAAGACAAGCTCTGTAAAGTTTTGACCTCTTCAATCCCACTTTTAATAATTTTAGCATCAAGATCTAGAAACTCTGAATCATTGGGACGCCTTTTAACTAAGGTAGACTCATCTCCAGTCCCATCTTTATCAAGATTCATACTAGAAAACAAGGATTTAATAGGAGACACATCAATCACTTTTAGATCTTCATCTTTATTATCATGAAAACTAGAAGAACACGCTTTCACAAAGTAATCTCTTTTAGCACGCATCCTAGCGGTTCTTTCTTTGCACTCATCAATGGAAATTCTCATGGCTTTGAGAGAATCATTGATATCATGCTTAGGTGGGATAGATCTAAGTTTCAAAGAATCAATATCAAGAGAAATTCTATCCATGTTCTTATCCAACTCATCAATCTTAAGCAATTTTTCTTCAAGCAAAGCATTGAAATTCTTTTGCGAGTTCATAAATTCTTTAACACTAGTCTCAAAATCAGAGGGCATCTTATTAAAATTTCCATAAGGGTTGTTGTAGGAATTACCATAATTATTAGAGGAATTACTAGAAAAAGGCCTAGAGTAAAGTTTCCTCTATAAGCATTATTACCAAAATTATTCCTACCAACAAAATTCACATCCAAAGATTCATCATTATTCTCAATCAACTTGGACAAAGGCATATCATTAGGATCAGAAGAAGCACTCTTAGTAGCAAATAATTTCATAAGTTCATCCGTCTTTCCACTCAAAACACTAATCTCTTCAATAGCATATACTTTTTACTAGTAGATCTTTCGGTGTCCCATTGAGAGTAATTAACCATAATAATATCTAGGAGTTTAGTAGCTTCTCCTAAAGTGATTTCCATGAAAGTGGCCCCCGCCGATGAATCTAAAAGATTTCTAGAAGCAAAATTCAAGCCAGCATAAAAGTTTTGTATAATCATCCATAAGTTCAAACCATGTGTAGGGCAATTATGTATCATTAATTTCATCCTCTCCCAAGCTAGTGCAACATGCTCATGATCTAGTTGCTTCAAATTCATGATATCATTTCTAAGAGAGATAATCTTAGCGGGAGGAAAATACTTAGAGATAAAGGCATCTTTGCACTTATTCCATGAATCAATACTATTTCTAGGCAAAGAAGAGAACCAAGTTTTAGCACGATCTCTAAGCGAAAACGGAAATAGCTTCAATTTAACAATATCATTATCGGTATCTCTCTTCTTTTGCATATCACACAAATCAACAAAGTTCTTTAGATGGGTAGCGGCATCTTCACTAGGAAGGCCAGAAAATTGATCTTTAATGACAAGATTCAACACATCAGCATTGATTTCACAAGATTCAGCATCGGTAATAGGAGCAATCAAAGTGCTAATAAAATCATTATTGTTGGTATTGGAAAAGTCACACAATTTGGTATTGTCTTGAGCCATAGTGACGAGCAAGCAATCCAACACACAAGCAAACAAGAAGCAAGCGAAAAGAGGCGAACGGAAAAAGAAGGGCGAATAAAACGGCAAAGGTGAAGTGGGGGAGAGGAAAACGAGAGACAAATAATGTAATACGAGGGATAATAGTTTGTGATGGGTACTTGATATATGACTTTTGCGTAGATCTCCCCAGCAACGGCGCCAGAAATTCTTCTTGCTACTTCTCGAGCTTGCCTTATTTTCCCTCGAAGAGGAAAGGGTGACGCAGCACAGTAGCGTAAGTATTTCCCTCAGTTTTTGAGAACCAAGGTATCAATCAGTAGGTGACCACGCGCGAGTCCCTCGTACCTCCACAAACAAATAAAAACCTTGCAACCAACACGATAAAAGGGGTTGTCAATCCCTTCTCGGTCACTTACAAAAGTGAGATCTGATAGATATGATAAGATAATATTTTTGGTATAGAGATTGAAAGTAAATAAAGCAAAGTAAAGAAAATAGTTGATGGAAGATTAATATGATGAAAATAGATCCGGGGGCCATAGGTTTCACTAGTGGCTTCTCCCATGATAGCAGATTTCTACGGTGGGTGAACAAATTACTGTCGAGCAATTGATAGAAAAGCGCATAGTTATGAGAATATCTAGGCATGATCATTGTATATAGGCATCACGTCCGTGACAAGTAGACCGAAACGATTCTGCATCTACTACTATTACTCCACACATCGACCGCTATCCAGCATGCATCTAGAGTATTAAGTTCATAAGAACAGAGTAACGCCTTAAGCAAAATGACATGATGTAGAGGGATAAACTCAAGCAATATGATATAAACCCCATCTTTTTATCCTCAATGGCAACAATACAATACGTGCCTTGCTGCCCCTGATGTCCCTGGAAAAGGACACCGCAAGATTGAACCCAAAGCCAAGCACTTCTCCCATTGCAAGAACTATAGATCTAGTAGGCCAAACCAAACCGATATTTCGAAGAGACTTGCAAGGATATTTAAATCCTACATAAAAGATTTCAGAAAAGAATCCAATATTGTTCATAGATAATCTTGATCATAAACCCACAATTCATCGGATCTCGACAAACACACCGCAAAAAGAATTACATCGAATAGATCTCCTCGAAGATCGAGGAAAACTTTGTATCACCAGTAGAGAACGGGCCTATTGTCCCGGTTCGTAAGGGCCTTTTGTCCCGGTTCTTGAACCGGGACTAAAGGTTCGGTACTAATGCCCTAGCCCTTTAGTCCCGGTTCAAACTAGAACCGGGACAGATGGGCCTCCACGCGGCCTGTGCGCGGAGCCCAGGCAGGAGGGCCTTTGGTCCCGGTTGGTGGCACCAACCGGGACCAATAGGCATCCACGCGTCAGCATTTCTATGGCTGGGGTTTTTATTTTTTGTTTTTGAAAAGGGGGGGGGGGGTTGGGG
>LR738713.1:768546370-768562745 GCA_902687465.1 Secale cereale
TAATTATTGTTGCTATTTTTATTTTATTTTCCTTTTTTGTTTTGTTTTCTGCATTATTTATTTTCTTTTGTTTTTTGCTTTATTTTTTAATTCTTTTTTGCTTTTAGGTCAGCAAAATTATAAACTTTCTGTTAGTGCCATTAGTTTTAGAAAAATTATAAACTTTCTGTTAGTGCCATTAGTTTTCAAATTTGAATAGTTAAAATTTGAATTTTTAAAAATTTGTGTGAATCATAAGTTTGTGATTAACTTTACTAAAAAATGAACATAGATGCGCCTATAGAGAGAATTCAACCTAAATTCATAATCAATTTCTATGAATTTCAGAGAAATTCATTATGAATTTAGGTCAAATTCCCTGTATAGGGGCATCAATTTTCACTTTGAGAGGAGCTCAACAAGGCAGAGAGGGACGGGCTTATAACCGGTGTGGGCGCCCTTCGGTTGGCGAGGTGGGACTAAACTCTGAGCGCAACAGGACCAACCCTTTAGTCCCGGTTTGTGGCACAAACCGGGACTAATGGTCATGGGCCAGGGGCGAGCCCTATTTTTTCTAGATTTTTTGTTTTGTTTTCTGCATTATTTATTTTCTTTTGTTTTTTGCTTTCTTTTTTAATTATAAACTTTCTGTTAGTGCCATTAGTTTTCAAATTTGAATAGTTAAAATTTGAATTCTTTGAAATTTGTCTGAATCACAAGTTTGTGGTTAACTTTACCAAAAAAATGAACATAGATGCACCTATAGAGAAAATTCGACCTAAATTCATAGTTTTCAAATGAACTCTGAAAAAGTTGGCATAGCATGTGCATGTACAAAACGGACAATGGTATCATACACGTCTGTTACAAAGTTGGCATGGTATCATCATAATAATTGCGGAAAAAAGTCTTCACTTTTTCTTCGCTTGTGTCATTTGCTTATTGCGCCGTAACCATGGATAATCTTCATCGTTTATCAGGATGCTTGAGTCAGCCTTGACTTTGAAGGGAGGAATTTCATGAAACTTTTCATAATCTTCAGATATGTCTGTCTTGCCCTCCACTTCCAGGATGCCCATTTTTCCTGAAAGAACTATGTGGCGCTTTGGCTCATCGTATGATGTATTCGCTTCCTTATCTTTTCTTTTTCTCGGTCTGGTAGACATGTCCTTCACATAGATAACCTGTGCCACATCATTGGCTAGGACGAACGGTTCGTTAGTGTACCCAAGATTTGTCAGATCCACTGTTGTCATTCCGTACTGTGGGTCTACCTGTACCCCGCCTTCTAACACATTGACCCATTTGCACTTAAACAAAGGGACCTTAAAATCATGTCCGTAGTCAAGTTCCCATATGTCCACTATGTAACCATAATATATGTCATTTCCCCTCTCGGTTGTTGCATTAAAGCGGGCACCGCTGTTTTGGTTGGTGCTCTTTTGATCTTGGACAATCATGTAAATTGTATTCCCATTTATCTCGTATCCTTTGTAAATCAATATTGTCAAAGATGGTCCCCTGGACAACAAGTACATCTCATCACAAACAATGTTGTCACCTCTGAGACGTGTTTCCAACCAACTGCTGAAAGTCCTGATGTGTTCACATGTAATCCAGTCGTCGCACTGCTCCGGGTGTTTGGAGCGCAGACTGTTCTTGTGTTCATCGACATACGGGGTCACCAAGGTATAGTTCTGTAGAACTGTGTAGTGTGATTGAGACCAAGAATATCCGTCCCTGCATATTATTGAGTCCCTTCCAAGCGTGCCTTTTCCAGTCAGTCTCCCGTCATACCGCGATTTAGGGAGACCTATCTTATTAAGGCCAGGAATGAAGTCAACACAAAACCCGATGACATCCTCTGTTTGACGGCCCATGGAGATGCTTCCTTCTGGCCTAGCGCAGTTATGGACATATTTCTTTAGGACTCCCATGAACCTCTCAAAGGGGAACATATTGTGTAGAAATACGGGCCCCAGAATGACAATCTCGTCGACTAGATGAACTAGGACTGCGTCATGATATTGAAGAAGGATGGTGGGAACACCAGCTCGAAACTGACAAGACATTGCGCCTCATCACTCCTTAGCATTGGTACAATTTCTGGATCGATCACCTTTTGAGAGATTGCATTGAGGAATGCACATAGCTTCACAATGGCTAATCGGACGTTTTCCGGTAGAAGCCCCCTCAATGCAACCGGAAGCAGTTGCATCATAATCACGTGGCAGTCATGAGACTTTAGGTTCTAGAAATTTTTCTCTGGCATATTTATTATTCCCTTTATATTCGACGAGAAGCCAGTCGGGACCTTCATACTGAGCAGGCATTGAAAGAAGATTTATTTCTCTTCTTTCGTAAGAGCGTAGCTGGCAGGACCTTCATACTGCTTCGGAGGCATGTCGTCTTTTTCGTGCAAACGTTGCATGTCCTCCCGTGCCTCGGGTGTATCTTTTGTCTTTCCATACACGCCCAAGAAGCCTAGCAGGTTCACGCAAAGGTTCTTCGTCACGTGCATCACGTCGATTGAAGAGTGGACCTCTAGGTCTTTCCAGTAGGGTAGGTCCCAAAATATAGATTTCTTCTTCCACATGGGTGTGTGTCCCTCAGCGTCATTCGGAACAGCTAGTGCGCCGGGACCCTTTCCAAAGATTACGTGTAAATCATTGACCATAGCAAGTACGTGATCACCCATACGCATGGTGGACTTCTTCCGGTGATCTGCCTCGCCTTTGAAATGCTTGCCTTTCTTTCAACATTGATGGTTGGTCGAAAGAAATCGACGATGGCCCAGGTACACATTCTTCCTGCATTTGTCCAGGTATATACTTTCAGTGTCATCTAAATAGTGCGTGCACGCGTGGTATCCTTTGTTTGTCTGTCCTGAAAGGTTACCGAGAGCGGGCCAATCGTTGATGGTCACGAACAGCAACACCTTTAGGTTAAATTCCTCCTATCTGTGCTCATCCCACGCACGTACACCGTTTCCATAACACAGTTGTAAAAGTTCTTCAACTAATGGCCTTAGGTACACATTAATGTCGTTGCCCGGTTGCTTAGGGCCTTGGATGAGAACTGGCATCATAATGAACTTCCGCTTCATGCACATCCAAGGAGGAAGGTTATACATACATAGAGTCATGGGCCAGGTGCTGTGATTGCTGCTCTGCTCCCTGAAAGGATTAATGCCATACGCGCTTAAAGCAAACCATACGTTCCTTGGGTCCTTTGCAAACTCCTCCCAGTACTTTCTCTCGATTTTTCTCCACTGCGACCCGTCAGCGGGTGCTCTCAACTTCCCGTCTTTCTTACGGTCCTCACTGTGCCATCGCATCAACTTGGCATGCTCTCCGTTTCTGAACAGACGTTTCAACCGTGGTATTATTGGAGCATACCACATCACCTTCGCAGGAACCCTCTTCCTGGCGGGCTCGCCGTCAACATTACCAGGGTCATCTCGTCTCATCTTATACCACAATGCACCGCATACCGGGCAAGCGTTCAGATCCTTGTATGCACCGCGGTAGAGGATGCAGTCATTAGGGCATGCATGTATCTTCTGCACCTCCAATCCTAGAGGGCATACGACCTTCTTTGCTGCGTATATACTGTTGGGCAATTCGTTATCCTTTGGAAGCTTCTTCTTCAATATTTTCAGTAGCTTCTCAAATCCTTTGTCAGTCACATCATTCTATGCCTTCCACTGCAGCAATTCCAGTATGGTACCGAGCTTTGTGTTGCCATCTTCGCAATTGGGGTATGTTGTCTACACACGCTTCTACTCTTGTAGACTATGTTGGGCCTCCAAGCGTAGAGGTTTGTAGGACAGCAGCAATTTCCCTCAAGTGGATGACCTAAGGTTTATCGAACTCAGGGAAGTAGAGGTTGAAGATGGTCTCTCTCAAGCAACCCTGCAACTAAGATACAAGAAGTCTCATGTGTCCCCAACACACCTAATACAATTAGGAGTTGTATAGGTGCACTAGTTCAGCGAAGAGATGTTAAATGGCAAGTGATATTGGTGGCAAAATAAAGTGATATAAATCTGTAATAAAAAGTGCAGCAAGCAAAAACGTGAGCACAAATGGTATTGCAATGGTGGAAACAAGGCCTAGGGATCATACTTTCACTAGTGGCAACTCTCAACAACATTAACATAATCGAATCACATGATATTTCCCATAAAACATGCAATGGAGACGCACCCGGAGGTCATTCCTCCGTGGTCAAGAGAGGACGAGAATTATGTAGGGCTACAAAAGCACACCTCAAAGTTCGTAGTTCTCAATCTAAGGATTTCCCAATGTCACCGCGGCCATCCAAAGAGAGTCCCACAATCACCACAATATATCTAAAGGATAGTCAAAGACAAGCACCAAGAGACTCTCAATCTTCAATCAACACACAAGAGAGGAAATCACTCATGAAAATATTTTTCTAATCCATGTCCAATAGACCGCTGTCACCTTGGTCTCGGGGATTATACTAGATAAAGACAAATGAGTACATCAATCCAATACATAGAGGAAGGGGAAATATCATGGGATCACCCTAGATTAACATAGCCTATGATCACAACGAAGATCACATCATGGGAGAGAGAGATAACCACATAGCTACACGTACGAGCCCTTGGCCCCGGAGAAGACTACTCACACATGGACATGGTGAGGAGGAGGTTGATGATGGTGTTGATGGAGAGGTGCAGCCCCGCGAGGAGGAGATGGCCGGCGGCAGCCACGGAGGCGGCGGCGGCGGCCCTTGGGGGCGCGGCGGCGGCGGCGGCCCTCGGGGCGGCGGCGGCCCTAGGGGGCAGCGGCTCCTTGGCCCCCCTTCTTCCTTGTGGATGGTGCTGCAATGGTGCTGGTCCTCCCCTCCAAGACGGCGGCTCGGGAGGAGAAAAATTCGTGGCCCTTGGTGACCTAGGTTTCTTCTCTTTATATAGACTCTCGGATTCTCGTCATCAGATTTTGGGCCTCAGTAAAACGGGCTTTACTCGGCCGTCCGGACTCCGATTTGGACGAATTTTATATCCAGAAGCATCGCCTCGAAATTCCCCACAACTTTCGCAACTAGACTTTTTCCGTTTGACGCCGTCTTGGGGCCGGAACGTGACCATCTTTAAAAAACGTTCTCAGACAGATTTCAGGAAAGTCAGAGTCCTACTCCAATACGACTCCTTTTGCGTTTTTTTCAATTTCCAAGTAATTCCTACACAATAAAGTGTAAAACAAGAACATTGTGCACTTTTGCAACCATTAGTAGGTTAGTCCAAATATGATCAAAAGTGTATGGAAGTGCATAAATATCATAGCAATATCACACAAAAAAGGCATGGAGCAAGCAGAAATTATAGATACGTTTTGGACGTATCAACATCCCCAAGCTTAATTCCTGCTCGTCCTCGAGTAGGTAAATGATAACAAGCATAATTTCTGTGGTGACATGCTATTAACCATATAAGGACTTTTCACAGTCACATGACAAGTGCTTACTGAGACAATGAGTCTATAGTAATTAAGTTGCCTCATGAGAGTATCACAAAGAACTGAAAGTTTTACAATATGATACTGAAACACTCAATAGATTTGTAATGAGCATGGTGTGCAAATATGACAAAGTGACATCTCGCTTGCCCCCTTTAGTGAAGCAAAACATAAATGCAGGGGCACCTCCAATGTTTAAGTGACGACTAGATACAATGATTTCAGAATAAACGATATCATAATCATGCAAAAGACAATGGTACTTTGGGACAATACACATTACACTCAGAATGACAATCATGCTCTCAATAGTTGGTGCTTCAAAGAAGGTGGAGACTCTCGAACCGTGGCTTTTATTGGCAAGGTTGAAAACCCGTGGTCGGAAACAAAAACTACACATGTACCAGAGCTCTTGGTTTTAAAAACAGAGGTAATAATTTTTTTTTTAGAATATGCATATTTCGTCAACGAATGCTAGCAGATAACTCAATCACTTCTTGAGCTAGACAAGTTTCGAGGAACGGCTCCCGAATGAGGACGATCACATCCTCTTAATCTCCTTTGTTTATCACTGCCAAAGTTTTCTGATTTCTCATGAACAAAGCGTGAAGGAGGGTTTGTTTGTTATATTATTTTTGAGCCGGGCGCACTCTTTGCCAGTTCCTTCTCGTATTATGGGTTTGCACATTAGACATGCAATCCCGGGGTGAAGCTTGTCCAACTTAAAAAGATCATGAATTAACTACTACTTCCTCATGAGCTAAAACAGAGGCACAAAAGAGAAATGCTTTTTTGAATAATTTCGAGATGGTACATGAAAGTCTTCGTTAGGAATGGCGGGTAAATACCATGTATAGGAAGGTATGGTGGACTCATATGGCATAATTGGTTTAAAGGATTTTGGATGCATAAGCAGTCAGGCCGCTTAGTACAGGCGAAGGTTAGCAAAAGACTGGGAGCGACCAACTAAAAGAGCAATGACGGTCATAATCATGCAGAGCGACAAAGCAACATTGAATCAGGCATGGAAGTTATATCGCTACTCAGAAACTAAAGATCATCAAGGCTTGATAGACTTTCTTTACAGTCTTAAATATGCGTGAGCATACGCCAAGTCAATCAAAATAAATTCTTGAAGGAAGATATCACTAGACCATACCACATCATAGGCAAACAAATCATGTTGGTACTCCAATAACACATTGAGAACCCCCCGGCTATTTGAGACTAACCATAAGAAAACATGAACTACTAAGCATCATTATGCACATAGCATTTTTATCATAGACATATCAACCAGTGCAACAGAAGCCAACTCTCTTAATAAGATAAGCATGATAAATAAAGAGAGTTCCAGCGACCAACTAAACAAAAGCTCTTTAAAAAGATAAGCGTGAAAGCTAAGAACTAAGCATGACAGTAGCTATTGAAAGACAAAGAACACACACAGCAAAGATAGACATGAAAATTCTATGTTATGTTCTAGGTTGAAGTGGAGCGTGTTTCTCTCCCACATAAAGAAAGCTGAGTTCCAACTCGTTATGAAAAGCAAGCAAAGCTCAAGAAAACTAAAAGGGAAACTAAAAGCAAGACGCTCCAAGCATAGCACATAACACATGAAGTGATAAAAATATAGTGGAACGAAAGACGAACTGATAATTGTTGATGGAGAAGGGGGTGCACGGGGGCATCCCCAAGCTTAGACGCTTGAGTCTTCTTGAATATTTCTCGGGGGTGCACGGGGGCATCCCCAAGCTTGAGCGTTTGACACTCCTGAATCTTTTTTTCATCTTCCCTCGCACACTTGAAAACTCCCTTCATACATAACTCATCATAATCTGATTAGCGAGGTTAGTACCCATAATAAAATAATTGTTCCTTGCTGGAAATAAAAATATTCTTGAAGGTCTACTGTTTCTCAAGATTGCCAAAAGGTTTTTGCAAAGAAAAAGCAAGCTCAAGGTTTGCAAAATGAAGGAAAGGCAACACATGACAGAATCTGTGAAAAACAGACCAGCAGGTAGTAAATGATTTTTTCGGGGCACTTCTGCAACTCTAATAAAAAAAACTCAGAACAGACGCCCGAAAGCCAATTGTATAGAGCACGTTGTCGAAAAAATTCAGACCAAAAAGATGATCTGGTGATTTTATACGAATTTTTCTATCCAAGAACAGAATCTGTTTCCTGGACAGCACGTCACAACTTTTGAACTTTCTTGCAATCAGAGGCTACACTTGGCACAAAGCTGAAAAATAAAGATACAATGATGATGCTACAGTAGTAACAACATCAAGACACAACAAAAGCAAAATAAAATTTTATTCATTGTGGGCTGCCTCCCAAAAGCGCTTTCTTTTATGCCTTTAAGCTAGGCATAAGACTTTAATGATGCTCTCGTAAGAATAAGAGTTGAAGAACAAAAGAAAGCATCAAGAAGCAAATACCAAACACATTTAAGCCTAACATGCTTCCTATGCATAGGAATATTGCAATAGAATAATTCATTGAAGCACAAAGCAATAAGCATAGGAAGGCAAAACAAGCATAACTTCAGAATATTCACCATAAAAAGAGGAAACTTCTTATTATTAAGATATTTAGAACCATGTCTCCCTCTCTCATTATAAATTTCAGTGGCATCATGGATGAACTCAACAATATAACTATCACATAAGGCATTATTTCCATGATCCGAAAGCATAAAAGTGTCATTACTCTTCATATAAGCAAAATCTTTCTTATTAGGAATAGTGAGAGTAAGACTATCATAACCATCATGGTAATCATCGTATTTAGGAGGCATATCATAATCATAATAAATTTTATCCTCAATAGTAGGTGGACTGAAAATATCATATTCATCATTGTAATCATCATATATAGGAGGCATAGTATCATCAAGGTAAATTTTCTCCTCAAAAGTTGGGGGACTAAAAATATCATGTTCATCAAACGTGTCATCCCCAAGCTTAGAGCTTTCCATGTCATTAGCAATATTGATATTAAATAAAAACATACTAATAACATCACCACCATCATGATTGTTATGCAAATAATAAAGTTCCAAAGGTTTTTTAATTTTCTCTTCGAACACATCATGTCCAAGTTCAAGGTAGAGCTTATAAAACTCTCTCATATTGTTGTTGTTTTCCATTAAGCAAAACTAGTGAAAATAAAAACAAGAAACAAAAAGATTTAATTGCAAGATCTAAAGATATACCTTCAAGCACTCACCTCCCCGGCAACGGCGCCAGAAATAGCTTGATGTCTACACACGCTTCTACTCTTGTAGACTATGTTGGGCCTCCAAGCGCAGAGGTTTGTAGGACAGCGGCAATTTCCCTCAAGTGGATGACCTAAGGTTTATCGAACTCAGGGAAGTAGAGGTTGAAGATGGTCTCTCTCAAGCAACCCTGCAACTAAGATACAAGAAGTCTGTTGTGTCCCCAACACACCTAATACAACTAGGAGTTGTATAGGTGCACTAGTTCGGCGAAGAGATGTTAAATGGCAAGTGATATGGGTGGCAAAATAAAGTGATATAAATCTGTAATAAAAAGTGCAGCAAGCAAACAAGTGGTAAACGTGAGCACAAATGGTATTGCAATGGTGGAAACAAGGCCTAGGGATCATACTTTCACTAGTCACTAGTAGAAAACAGGGCATTGGTCCAGCCCATTAGCCCCGGTTCAATCTAGAACCGGGTCCAATGGGGGTACTGGACCCGGTTCGTGAGCCCAGGGGGCCGGCCGGGCCACGTGGGCCATTGGTCCCGGTTCGTCTGGACCTATTGGTCCCGGTTGGAGCTAAAAACCGGGACCAATGGCTCTTGCTCCTGGCCCACCAATATTGGTCCCGGTTGGTGTTATGAACCGGGACCAAAGGCACCCCTTTAGTCCCGGTTTGTAGCACCAACCGGGACCAGTGAGTTGCCTATATATACCCCCTCACTCAAGAGCAGAGCTCACTGCTCTGTTTTTTTTTCTGGCCGAGGGGGAGAGGGGTTAGTGGTGCTCTAGCTCACCTCCTATGCACACAACGTGTTCGGTGGAATGCCCGAGCCACACTAGTTAAGCTATTCTCCTCTCGAAGCTCTATTTTCTCCGACATTTGTCTAGGTTTAGCGGTCCGTCAGGTCCCGTCCCCGTCTTCGCCGTCGTCGATCGCCCCCGCCGATCTCGTCACCAGCACCACCGTGGTGAGCCTCTTGTTATGTCCATGCTTTTCTTACTTTTATTATTGCTTTAGATAGATATTTGTCTAATTTTCTTATGTTTATTATTGCTTGTTATTATATAGTGCGATGGTTTTGATATCCGCCCACGTGGGCCCTCGTCCGGTCTACGATTCGGATGTGGTATATTATCTTTAATTTATAACTATTTGTTTTAGTGTTTATGATAGTTATGCCGACCAACCTGACATGCATAGATGTTGTATTATGTCTAGGAGGTAGTTGAACCGGAAATTCCAACCGACCCTCTTGTGGAGAGGTTAAATTTAGTTAAAGAGGAAAACATTTCGTTAAAGAAAAAATTGGAAAAAATGGAGGAGGAGAAGATGGAATTGGAGTTGCATGTTGCGGAAGTTATCGATGATCACAAGATCAAGATGGAGCCTATTGTCGTGAGGTTAAATTTAGTTGAAGAAGAAAACAAATTCTTGAAGGAAAAAAAAATTGTGGACGAGAAGATGATATTGGAGTTGCATGTTGCGGATGTCGTCGATGATCACAAGATCAAGATGGATGCAATGCGGTTGAAGATAAAAAAGATTAGAAAATATGCCATTCATACCGAGGCTTGGTATCATTATGTCGTTGGATCAATTGTTACCTTGGTTGCGATTATGATAGCATTTGTTTTCGCGTTGAAATGTTTTACATAGTTTCGATGTGTATGGAGAGCTATATGTTGTTAGATGAGAACTATATATGTATGTACTTTGGTTTTAATGTGATGATGAACTTTTATCCATTTGGTCACTTAATTATCTATGTATGATGTTCTGTAATGGTTTTTGACACACTTAATTATATATAAATGCACGCAGATGAACCGGCAATGGATGTACGGTGACAGACACACCTCCGAGTACATTAAGGGCGTGCGTGAGTTTCTAAATGCGGCTGAGGCAAACAAGCAGAATGGTTTTATGTGTTGTCCATGCACTAAATGTGTGAATACGATGTCTTACTCTAACCGGAAAATCCTTCACTCCCACCTGCTTTACAAGGGTTTCATGCCACACTATAATGTTTGGACGAGGCACGGAGAAATAGGGGTTATGATGGAAGACGGCGAAGAAGAAGAGTACGATGACAACTATGTGCCCTCTGAATACGGTGATGCTGCAATGGGGGGAGCTGGTGAAGATCAAGAGGAACCAGACGATGTGCCCAATGATGCTGCAACGGGTGAAGCTGCTGAAGATCAAGAGGAACCAAATGATGATCTTCGCCGGGTCATTGTCGATACAAGGACACAATGCGAAAGTCAAAAGGAGAAGCTGAAGTTCGATCGCATGTTAGAGGATCACAAAAAAGGGTTGTACCCCAATTGCGAAGATGGCAACACAAAGCTCGGTATCGTACTGGAATTGCTGCAGTGGAAGGCAGAGAATGCTGTGGCTGACAAAGGATTTGAGAAGCTACTGAAAATATTGAAGAAGAAGCTTCCGAAGGATAACGAATTGCCCGACAGTACATACGTAGCAAAGAAGGTCGTATGCCCTCTAGGATTGGAGGTGCAGAAGATACATGCATGCCCTAATGACTGCATCCTCTACCGCGGTGCATACAAGGATCTGAACGCATGCCCGGTATGCGGTGCATTGCGGTATAAGATCAGACGAGATGACCCTGGTGATGTTGATGGCGAGCCCGCCAGGAAGAGGGTTCCTGCGAAGGTGATGTGGTATGCTCCTATAATACCACGGTTGAAACATTTGTTTAGAAACAGAGAGCATGCCAAGTTGATGCCATGGCACAGTGAGGACCGTAAGAAAGACGGGAAGTTGAGAGCACCCGCTGACGGGTCGCAGTGGAGAAAAATCGAGAGAAAGTACTGGGAGGAGTTTGCAAAGGACCCAAGGAACGTATGGTTTGCTTTAAGCGCGTATGGCATTAATCCTTTTGGGGAGCAGAGCAGCAATCACAGCACCTGGCCCGTGACTCTATGTATGTATAACCTTCCTCCTTGGATGTGCATGAAGCGGAAGTTCATTATGATGCCAGTTCTCATCCAAGGCCCTAAGCAACCCGGCAACGACATTGATGTGTACCTAAGGCCATTAGTTGAAGAACTTTTACAGCTGTGGAATGGAAACGGTGTACGTGCGTGGGATGAGCACAAATAGGAGGAATTTCACCTAAAGGCGTTGTTGTTCGTGACCATCAATGATTGGCCCGCTCTCAGTAACCTTTCAGGACAGACAAACAAAGGACACCACGCATGCACGCACTGTTTAGATGACACTGAAAGTATATACCTGGACAAGTGCAGGAAGAATGTGTACCTGGGCCATCGTCGATTTCTTCCGACCAACCATCAATGTCGAAAGAAAGGCAAGCATTTCAAAGGCGAGGCAGATCACCGGAAGAAGCCCGCCATGCGTACCGGTGATCACGTACTTGCTATGGTCAATGATTTACACGTAATCTTTGGAAAGGGCCCCGGCGGACTAGCTGATCCAAATGACGATGAGGGACACGCACCCATGTGGAAGAAGAAATCTATATTTTGGGACCTACCCTACTGGAAAGACCTAGAGGTCCGCTCTTCAATCGACGTGATGCACGTGACGAAGAACCTTTGCGTGAACCTGCTAGGCTTCTTGGGCATGTATGGAAAGACAAAAGATACAGCTGAGGCACGGGAGGACCTGCAACGTTTGCACGAAAAAGACGGCATCCCTCCGAAGCAGTATGAAGGTCCTGCCAGCTATGCTCTTACAAAAGAAGAGAAAGAAATCTTCTTTGAATGCCTGCTCAGTATGAAGGTCCCGACTGGCTTCTCGTCGAATATAAAGGGAATAATAAATATGGCAGAGAAAAAGTTCCAGAACCTAAAGTCTCATGACTGCCATGTGATTATGACGCAACTGCTTCCGGTTGCATTGAGGGGGCTTCTACCGGAAAACGTCCGATTAGCCATTGTGAAGCTATGTGCATTCCTCAATGCAATCTCTCAGAAGGTGATCGATCCAGAAATCGTACCAAGGCTAAGGAGTGATGTGGCGCAATGTCTTGTCAGTTTCGAGCTTGTGTTCCCACCATCCCTCTTCAATATCATGACACACGTCCTAGTTCATCTAGTCGACGAGATTGTCATTCTGGGGCCCGTATTTCTACACAATATGTTCCCCTTTGAGAGGTTCATGGGAGTCCTAAAGAAATATGTCCGTAACCGCGCCAGGCCAGAAGGAAGCATCTCCATGGGCCATCAAACAGAGGATGTCATCGGGTTTTGTGTTGACTTCATTCCTGGCCTTAATAAGATAGGTCTCCCTAAATCGCGGTACGAGGGGAGACTGACTGGAAAAGGCACGCTTGGAAGGGACTCAATAATATACAGGGACGGATATTCTTGGTCTCAAGCACACTACACAGTTCTACAGAACTCTACATTGGTGACCCCGTATGTCGATGAACACAAGAACAGTCTGCGCTCCAAACACCCGGAGCAGTGCGACGACTGGATTACACGTGAACACATCAGGACTTTCAGCAGTTGGTTGGAAACACGTCTCAGAGGTGACAACACTGTTTGTGATGAGTTGTACTTGTTGTCCAGGGGACCATCTTCGACTGTATTGATTTACAAAGGATACGAGATAAATGGGAATACATTTTACACGATTGTCCAAGATCAAAAGAGCACCAACCAAAACAGCAGTGTCCGCTTTGATGCAACAACCGAGAGGGGAAAGGACACATATTATGGTTACATAGTGGACATATGGGAACTTGACTACAGACATGATTTTAAGGTCCCTTTGTTTAAGTGCAAATGGGTCAATCTGTCAGGAGGCGGGGTACAGGTAGACCCACAGTACAGAATGACAACAGTGGATCTGAAAAATCTTGGATACACTGACGAACCGTTCGTCCTAGCCAATGATGTGGCACAGGTTATCTATGTGAAGGACATGTCTACCAGACCGAGAAAAAGAAAAGATAAGGAAGCGAATACATCATACGATGAGCCAAAGCGCCACATAGTTCTTTCAGGAAAAAGGGACATCCTGGGAGTGGAGGGCAAGACAGACATGTCTGAAGATTATGAAAAGTTTCATGAAATTCCTCCCTTCAAAGTCAAGGCTGACCCAAGCATCCTGATAAACGATGAAGATTATCCATGGTTACGGCGCAATAAGCAAATGACACAAGCGAAGAAAAAGTGAAGAGTTTTTTCCGCAACTATTATGATGATACCATGCCAACTTTGTAACAAACGAGTATGATACCATTGTCCGTTTGTACTATTCAAATTTCAATACTACTTGCACTAACAGGGAAAGTTTGTAATTGGTTTTACCAGAAAGAATTAAAAAAATAAAGCAAATAACAAAAGAAAATAAATAATGCAGAAAACAAAACAAAAAAACTTGAAAAAAAATAGCAACAATAAGTATTTTGTTGTAAGTATAAACAAAATAAAATAAATAAAGCAACAAAGAAAATAAATAAAGGAAGTAAAATAAATAAAGCAACTCTAAATACAGCAAAAAACAACTTAGAAATAAACAAAGAAAATAAAATAAATAAAGCAACTCTAAATACAGCAAAAACAACTTAGAAATAAATAAAGCAAAAAAGGAAAAAAAAAATTGGGCGCTGCCCAGTGAGCCTGCAAGGCCTATAGCACGGGATCCACCTGTACTATAAGGCCCAGCAAGCTCATAGGGCAGCGCGCAGAGTTAGGCCCAGAAGCCTGCATTTGAGAGGAGCTCGAGAGGGTGGGAGCAGCAGCCCTTATAAACCACTCTCGAGCTCCCTCAGCTAGCGAGGTGGGACTAAACATCCCACCGCACCCGTGCCAGCACAGGGCCTTTGGTCCCGGTTGGTGGCTGAAACCGGGACTAAAGGGTGGCATTAGTCCCGGTTGGTGGCTGAAACCGGGACTAATACCCCCCTTTAGTCCCGGTTGCTGCCACCAACCGGGACTAAAGGCCCCTCCTTCCCGCCCTTTGGGCTGCTGAAAAGGGACCTTTAGTCCCGGTTGGTGGCAGCAACCGGGACTAAAGGGGTGTATTAGTCCCGGTTTCAGCCACCAACCGGGACTAATACTGCTCCTATATAACCAGGACTTGCGAAATTTTGGGCAGTTTCCTTCTTCCGCGCCCCCGACGCCTCCCTCTCCTTCCCCGCCCCCGTCGCCCCGTCGCCGTCGCCGTCGCCCCCGTCGCCCCGTCGCCGTCGCCGTCGCCCCCGACGCCGCCCCGACGCCGCCTCGTCGCCGTCGCCCCGCCCCGCGACCCCGTTCCGCCCCGCCCCGCGCCGTCGCCGCGCCCCGGCCCGTCGCCGTCGCGCCGCGCGCCCCGCCCCGCCGCGCGATGTGAGGGCTCCCTTTTTTTATGTTTATATAAATATATTGCTATATATATATATAGTTGTTGTATATATATGTGTATATTTTTTTATGTTTATATAAATTGTTGTATATATAGTTGCTGTATATATAGTTGTTGTATATATATATGCATGTGTATATATAGTTGCTGTATATATATGTATGTGTATATATTTTTTTTTCTTAGGAATTTGCTAAATATATATGTATGTGTATATAAATATTTTTTTTCTTAGGAAGTTGCTGTATGTGATGTGTGTATGTGATGTATATATGTGTATGTGGCTATATAGTTTTTTGTTTATAGATGCTAAATATATATAGAAAGTTTTATATATATGCAAAAGTTACAAATTTAGAAAAAGAAGGATAGGAAAGAAGAAAATAAGAAAGAGGAAAGAAAGAAGAAGAGGAGAGGAAGAAGAGGAGAAATAAATAAGAAGAAGAAAAAAAGAAAAAAAGAGGAGAAGAAGAAAGGAATAGAGGAGAAGAAGAGAAATTTTCTCTTCTCTTCTCCTCTATTCCTTTCTTCTTCTCCTTTTTTTTCTTTTTTTTTCTTCGATCTTCTCCTCTAGCGGTTCCTTTTTTCTTCTTCTTCCTCTATTTTTTATCGGATATGTCTATATCGATATACACCCTCCCCGATAACTTCGACATTAGGGGGGGCCGGGGTCGAGGGTCGTCGAGGGACCGGTCGAGAGATCGCCGAGGGGCCGAGGGTCGTCGAGGGGTCGAGAGGCCAAAGGTCGAGGGGTCGAGAGGTTGCCTAGCAGTCGGGGGTCTAGGGTTGTGGATCGCCGAGCAGTCGGGGGTCAAAGTACTGAAGAATTCCATGACTTCATCATTTGCCAGAAGTAACCGGGGCATTTTGGTACAAAGTTATGCAAAGTTATTCTGGAACGGAGTTCCTGATAGGATAATCCGTCTTTTGTTACGAATTATCCTATCTGGGACTCCGTTCCAAAATAACTTTGGAGAGCTTCGTACCATCATGCTACTATTACTTTCGCCTAATGATGAAGTATTGGTTTTGTTGAATCCTTTGACACTCGACAAAATGTGACATGAGGGGGTCTAGGGTTTGTGGATCGCCGAGAAGTCGGGGGTCGAGGGGTCGAGAGAGGTTGCCTAGCTAGTGTCAAAGTATTGAAGAATTCCATGACTTCATCATTTGCCAGAAGTAATCGGGGCATTTTGGTATGAAGTTATGCAAAGTTGTTCTGGAACGAAGTCCCTGATAGGATAATCCGCCTTTTGTTACGGATTATCTTATCTGGGACTCCGTTCCAAAACAACTTTGGAGAGCTTCGTACCATCATGCTACTGTTACTTTC
>LR738713.1:768562965-768577124 GCA_902687465.1 Secale cereale
ATTTGCCAGAAGTAACCGGGGCATGTTGGTACGAAGTTATGCAAAGATGTTCTGGAACGGAGTTCCTGATAGGATAATCCGTCTTTTGTTACGGATTATCTTATCGGGGACTCCGTTCCAAAACAACTTTGGAGAGCTTCGTACCATCATGCTACTGTTACTTTCGCCTAATGATGAAGTATTGGTTTGTTGAATCCTTTGACACTAGACAAAATGTGACATGAGGGGGTCTAGGGTTGTGGATCGCCGAGAAGTCGGGGGGGTCGAGAGGTTGCCTACCTGTGTCAAAGTATTGAAGAATTCCATGACTTCATCATTTGCCAGAAGTAACCTGTGGGGACCCCGACTTGTAAGTCGTGATCACCAAATGCACGTGTACAATGATCCCAGAGATCAATGCTCACTGAACACACAGAAGCTGAATAACAAGAGTCTTACATCCTTACATACCGTGTTACACAAATAGGACCATAATGGTCAAGTCTTGAGTATATCATCGCAGCGGAAAATCTTCAATGTCAACATGGACCCATGCCATCTGCCTTAACCCTACAGGCATTCTGACTGGGAAGCGTCCTAGCTCGCATGCTCGTCACCAAGAAATCTTCATCATAACCTGTTCTCTCATGCCTGGCCAGTAAAATAACCAGTGGCAAGCCAATGAGTACATTGAATGTACTCGCAAGAAACCCAAGTGTGATAACAGAATATTTTATGCAAGGCTCTACTGCTAAATTGGTAGTTTTGCGGAAAGCTAGTTTTTCATATGCAAGCATGATCAACATAAAACATGGACATGCATGTGTCTGTAACAAGTTTCAGGAGGTCACAGACATCAATATCGAGAAAGAGTTGTAATCAACTCATGTTCAAGCTCATGGTGACTTTCTCACAATCACATCAACAATATCCCTGAATCATGTTGTTTCCCAGAAACTTATGGACATAGTCTAAGTAGCACCACCCAACTGTCCATGACCGTGGACACGGCTATTCGAATAGTTTGACACTCTGCAGAGGTTGCACACTTTACCCACAAGATCCGGGGAACTTCCGTGTCATCCACGACCCGCGATACCTCAAGTACCCGGGGTAAGCACCCGATCACTATCTTTCCCTAGACGACACTAACATAGAGTCCACTCGATTGGTAGCAGCCCTGTGCCAAACATTTCACATCTCAAGGTTTGTGGAGACTCGCTCTGTATTCATCACATATCACAAGCACGGGGTACCAACGGTGTGTCCGGTGCCCTGTGAAAACAGTCATGGCCGCCTATCCAAGCACGACCCCGTCCCGAGAGTGACCTCATGTCACCCCCGTCACTAGTAATGCGGGCACCATGCTAGTATCGACCTAGGTAATCAATAATGCCCTTTCCCATGTAAGGGTAGAGTGGTTGCGCACGTTTGGTTGGGACGGTAGTCACACATAAATCTAATCCATCTCTGTAAACAACACTTTCGTCAAGCCTCGGCACACTACTTCTTCACCAAGTAGTGCCCTAGTCCTCATCAACTCCCAGGGGCATTAGTGGCACCCACTGGGTCATTTGCAAGTATGTCAGACCACACTTGTTTCACTCAATGCATAACCCCGACCCATTTTGCGTAGCCAACTATTATAGCATACATCTATCTACTCCCACCCACATAACCCTCATAGGAAGGTAGGGTCATGTTTGATGCAAGTTTCAACAGTAAAGTAACAGGGGTAGCAACCAAAGTGGTTTCCACCTCAACATGATTCCGATGCATTGAATATAAAGGTGCTATGAGACATGCATAAAAAGGTTTCTCGAACATGGTCAAAGGGCTGCTTGCCTTATTCTTCCGAGTCTTCAAACCTTCTGGTCCATCTCCGAATACTCCGTTTATTACGTCAACTAACGATGGAAACAATCATAATAAGCAACACCATCAAAGCAAAAATAAAAGTGCTCTAAAAATAGGAGTTGGACTTTTCTAGGATACCTCTGGTCATATTAGAAATGATCAAGGTGGTTTCATAGGTGTTGGATCAATAGGTAGTTGGGAACATTCCAATATGATGGAACCAAAGGGTTTATGGATTTGGAAGAAGTATACAGAAATATTTCCTTGAATGATGAGCAAAGGTACCCATCATCAAGTCATGATTTTAGAAGCATTTAGGAGTTGGTTTCACTGGATTTGGATTTGAAATGAATTTCCTAGGATTTTGCAAAGCTGATAAATATGAAGAAATGGCTCAATATTAGGTGGGGTACAGAAACTATTATAAAAAATGTTCCAAAACTAAGTTTGGACATGACAAGCATCTAGGAATTTGAATCACTGCATTTGGATCAAAAATGAGCTCTCTGTGATTTTCTAAAGTTAATCACAGAAATGAAATAAAGGCATTTGATAAATATTTGTGTAAGAAATGTTTCTGGAATAATGTGCATGTTGCACTATGTGGTAGAGCATGATTTATGGTGCCATAGGAAATATGAATCATCAAGTTTGGAGCTCATTTGAATATTTGGGAGATATTTGAATTTTACTGGAAACAGAAAATAAAAGGGAAAAAGGGGTTATACCCTTGCGCGCAGGGCGAAGAACAGCTGCACACCAACTGGGCCGGCCCATCAGCTCGGCCGCGTGCACAGGAGCCTGGCCACGTCGAAGACGCCCGCCTGGAAGGGCGCCACCGCGCGGGGGGAGGCGGGCTGGCCGAAGCCGCCTCCACTTAAACGGGTGGGCCTGGCCCCCGGGTCGCTGACGTGCGGGCCCCCCGTGGCAGGTTCATCTCCTTCCTCCCGCGCAACGCGGCGGGGAGGAACAGAGGCGATGCCCGCCAGCGGCTTGCCGGCGCTGCAGGGCATCTCCGGCGACGCTCTGCCCACCGTTGTGCTCAGGAGGGCACGCCGCATCCATCCGTGGGCTTAACGCACGCCGGGGAAGGCTGGAGCGGCGACGGCTCGGAGGACCGCGGAGGCGACCGTCGGTGAAGTTCAGCGCAGCGGGGAAGAGGCGGGGGAAGGAAGAGCTGGAGCTTGGGGGAGCCTGGGGCGATGCTGAGGCAGCCCTGGAGCGGCTAGGAGGAAGAGAGAGGCTCAGGGTTGCCCGAATTCGAGCGGCGGCCGGCGGCTCTGCTCCGGCCAGGGAGGAGGCTGGAGGGCACGGGAGGAGGAGTGGGATGGCTTGGGAGTTGCACGGGAGTGGGAGAGTGCGAAAGGAGGTGCAAGGGGGCTCGGGGTGCCCTATTTATAGGTGGGCGCCGGTCCACTGAGGCGCCGTGCGCCGGCCAAGTCGTGGCCGTTGCTGCAGGCCAACCGAGCTCTCCTGAGCATGTCTAGGGCGATCGTGGACGAGGTCCAGTCCAAGGGAAAAGCAGAGGAGGAGCGGGGAGGCGTCAGAGAGGCTGCGCGTGCGAGGTCGCCCACTGGTGCACAGGGTTGGCCGGTGCGCGTGCGAGCAGGGGCGAGGGAGGAGGAGAGAGGAGGGGGCCGACCGCCCGGCGTGTCCCGGACGCCGAGGCAGCCTCGGGGGACACGAGGGGGAGGCCCTAGGTGGTCGGGGCTGGCGATTGGAGGGCGGCCGCAGTGCTCCAGAGCACTGTAGCGCGCTCCAGAGCGGGCTTTTGGCCGGCATGGCCGTGCCTTTAGCTCCTTGGTCGTGTCCTCTTGTGTCCAGCAGGTGGAGGGGGTAGTAAACTATTGAGGGGTGGTCTTGGATGCTCTGGGAGCCACTGGAGCGAGGAGAGAGGTGGTGGAGAAGGTAAAAACTGCTGTCCAGTAGTAGGAATTGGAGTTCTACCCCCTCAATCATGGAGCTGAGGTGCTGGGGAAGTTACTGGGGGTAGCCAGTAACTGAATGAACATGTGGTAAGAAGTTGAGGCCATGGAGAAAAGCAAAAGTGACCAAGATGAGGGTTTTAGTAAAAAGCCAGAAGGTGTTTGATCAGTGTTTGGTCAAGAAAATGACATCCACTTGACATGGGACTTAACAGGATCAAGTGTCACCTATAATTAGGCCCCTACAGCAAATTTGAGCTTATTTGGGCAAAGTGGCCAATGTAGCTTTGGTGAACCCTAGAAATGAACAGAAATGGTTTCACCATGTTGGAGTTAAGCAAATCATCTCCCCTTGATGCACCACTTGGTGTAGCATCATCATTTGGGGTTATGAACATGCCCACAAAGTTTGAGGCTCCAGATAAAAAGTTGACAATGTAAAGTTGTTCAAATTTGCATTTGAACAGAATTGGTTTTGGGGTGATCTGATCAAGTTTCTCTTTTCCAAATCTTGTTCCATTTGGTCTAGATGCCTTATTAGGCCATTCTAGCATGTGCACCAAGTTTGAGAGCATTTGGAAAAGTTTGGCAATATAAAGTTGCTCAAACTTCAAATATGGACAGAATGGTTATGAAGGGGTTTGAGGATGTTTCCTTGATCTTCAAGGCATGAGGCTTTTCAAGGTCATCAAATATGTCATATATGACATGATAGAATTTCCCTGGAATTTTTGGAGAATATTTCCTTTGTAAATATTTCAAAAGCTTGAAATATCCAGAAAAGGTTTTGGAAGGATTTGCCCAATATTTTGAACATGACCATGTGCTGAAACTCTTATATATGGACAATATATGTCCTATGAGTCTCCCTGAATTTTGGCAATTTTTTTTGAAATGATTAAATAATTTTTCCCTATTAAAGACAGTTTCTGGCCTTAAGAAAAAGCTTTTAAATAAAATATAAAAATAACTTTTAAAATTATACTTTTGTGGTTTCTGGGAGTCCTATACCTAATAGGATTCAAATAAACTTTTTGAAAGATTTTTCACACCCTAAATAAGGTACTTGCAGTGCAAACCTCAATTCAGGGGTTTTTGGAAAACTAATTTTCGAAAATACCATTTTACCAAAATATTTTTATAAGAAAATTCTATACTGGTCTATACACATGGCATGATCATTGGGAAAAGGTTTTGGGTCAAGGAGATGAAGTATAAGAGTTGGAGGATTTATTTGATTTTTAGAGCACTAGCAAACAGCAGACAAAAGTCAAATCAAGCAAGGTCAAAAACACTCAAAAGTTTTTGCAAATCCACATTTTTAACATGAAAATAAGATTAAGCAATGTGTCATGAAAATCAGGGTGTGACAGTACCCCCCTTACAAGAATCTCGTCCCCGAGATTCCCAGACGAGGCATGGAAAGAAAGGCGGAGTCTTGGATACGGGGTAGTCTTCACTTCTCCTTGTTGGTTCTGCTTCCGAGTGGTGCTCCTTGAAATCTTGAAGTGCTTGATGGTATGGCTTCTTGCTTGATGCCTTCCTTGATGGTGGTTGCTGAGGGGTCTCTTGCATAGGTTAGGTTGGGTTAGCTGTCAAAGGCTCGGTGATCGATGTCCTTGCGGGCATCGGGCTAGCTAGGAGGTAAGAAGTACTTCCAGAGTGGGGGCTCGTGGAAGACTTGGTGCACGGAGGGTATCTCAGGTGGTAGATCTAGCTGGGAAGCCGTCTACTACATGACTTGCAGTGATCTCAAAAGGGTCCAATGAACCTTGGTGCGAGCTTCCCCTTGACGTGGAAACGCTTGTTTCCCTTCAGAGGAGTTACCCGCAGGTACACGTGGTCCCTGATATGGAAACTCATGTCCCGACGGTGAGTGTCAGCATAGCTCTTTTGCCTTGACTTGGCTGCCTTCAAACGTTCTCTGACTAGTTGGACTTGCTCTTCCGCTGCGCGGAGAATATCCGGTCCAAAGACTAGCCCTTCTCCAGTCTCTGACCAGTTGAGGGGTGTGCGACATCTGTGTCCGTACAACACCTCAAATGGTGCCATCTGAAGGCTCGACTGGTAACTGTTGTTATAGGAGAACTCGGCAAAAGGGAGACAATCCTCCCACTTGGCTCCATATGCCAAGACACAGGCTCGGAGTCATGACTTCGAGAATCTGATTGACTCGTTCAGTCTGACCTCCGGTCTGGGGGTGGAAAGCCGTGCTGAAAGATAACTTGGTTCCCAAGGCTTCTTGGAACTTCTTCCAGAACCTTGAGGTGAACTGGGTTCCTCGATCTAGCACAATCTCCTTGGGAAATGCCGTGAAGACTTACGATTTGGTCGATGTAGAGAGCTGCCAGCCGGTTGCCATCATAAGTGGTCTTGACAGGAATGAAATGGGCCACCTTGGTCAAATGATCGACTATGACCCAGATAGAGTCATGTCCTCCATCCGACCTTGGTAATCCAGTGACGAAGTCCATTCCGACTTTATCCCACTTTCACTCAGGAGCCCTGAGTGGTTGAGGCAATCCAGCGGGTCGCTGATATTCAGCTTGACCCTTTGGCACACATCACACTTTGCAACATAGGTTGCAATCTCTCTTTCATCCTGTGCCACCAGAATCGTGCCTTCAAGTCTTGATACATCTTGGTGTGAGCGTTCCTTCGACACGGAGATGCTCGGTTCCTTTGGGAGGAGTGGTTTGCAGATACGCCCGGTCTTCGACGCGGAAGTTTTCTTCTTGACGACAGTGGTTGGTGTAGATCTTCCTTCTTGACAGGGCGGTCTTCAAATGTCTTCTATCCAGCTGTTTGTCTCTTCTTTGTCTTCGGGAAGACAAGTAGGCCATCAAATAATGATGTTACCCAACTTGTCCACTTACTCCATGGGGTCTATGGGGTACGCAAGGTAAGCTGGGGTATTGGTGTTGGTCTCGGTTGAGTGTTTGCAGAGGCCTTCCTGACTCTGAGTCAAGGCCCGTGGTCAGAATCTGACCGGGTGGTGGCTCGGTGGGGCTTAAGGGTTTCAAGGATTCTAGTGAGTGAGTGAACTTATATAATCCTATCCTTAAGCACAGTTTCTGAGATGCCAATAGCTCTATCTAGTACTCCAACGAAAAAGCATCTCTCGCATAGACCAACTTCAATCACCACTCATTGCCATACATATCCTCATGACTCTCAAGAGACGGTCTAACAAAATTATACTTGTCTAAGATCCCCAAATTCATATGTACGTCTACCTCTAAAATCCAAAGGTAGATCATACATGCTGCTGAGCTTAAAATAAACTCCACAATCCAAGCACTCAACCTAGTCTTGCAAGGCTCAAGATAATGCTTCTCTTAATCTAAGGAAACACGTCATATGCCACTCCAAGATTTTGTTTCCTTCCTATAGATCAACTCCAATAGCCCGGTAACTACCATCAATCACCACATAATCCAATAATCCTACAAATCCGATGTCTAAGGTGTTCCACAAGATCTCAAATCCCTATGATACCCAAATACTTGGAAGGACTATGCATCACGATAGTAAATCCACCAAATTCTCATCATCCGGGTCAGTAAACTCCAAGATCACGACTATATAGATCCCTAAGTCAACTTCGACAAATAATCCAATCTCTTAGGTTATTGTCCACCGAGAAGCATGGTATCATGATCAAGATCATCGGTCTAAATCCAATTTACTCCAAACCATGCAGACTTATACCACATCTATACCAACAAGAATCACCTACATAAATCCAAATCTCATGGCCATCGGGCACTCCTACATGTTTTCCCAAAGTCATGATCTCACCAATATGAAAACCTCACAATCCATCAAGGTCTCAGATAATTCCTCGAAGTCATTGGTATAAACCACCAAGTCATCTGTCCAATATCCTCGAACTGGTCTATCTATGGCATCGTCAGACCTCGTGCTATATCAGGATGAAAATATGCTTGTTCACCGTGTCCACTAGTTCCTTTACGAACCCAGTGTTGTGCAAGGTTATAAAGGCTTAACAGGTTCTCACGCTTTACCATGGGTTAAGCACATGGTTAAGGATTCGTGCTGGAGTGTCTCGTGAAGTCTCAAAGGATCTAGGGAGAGGGTTACTGGTCTGGAGGGTTAAACATAACTCTACGGAGTTGCACTTGGTCACGGGGGTTGTAGCAGAAGTCTTCAGTGCCAGTTGGCTGTCGAGGTAGAATCCTTGGTGCATCTTGTCTTGCGGGTCTTCAATTGGGGAGAGAGAGAATAGAGGGAAGAAGCAGCGTAGAGGAGGGAAATGCTTAAAGGGGGTTCTATAGTGCAGGTGCAACAAACATGTGCAAAAAGGCCGAAACAAAAGAAACAAGGCAAGGAAGGTGATATAGCCGTGCACTTGTTGCCTGGGGCAAAAGTGCGACTTATATCAAAACACAAACGAATAAAAGCAAACAACACACAATCATGGTTCTATTCGAACCATCATATGGACTCGACTGCGCATAGGGGGTACACGACTCATCCTACCCTAGGGGTTCTCGGACTCAGTGCCGTGACTTGTGCCTCGTGCAGTCTTCTGAGCTTCCTCGGATGTTGCTAAGTCCCTTGTAGTTGCTTGATGAATGATCGGGGTTGATCCTGAAGAATCTCCAACAACTTCTCGCCTGATGAGGTGATGTGGTGAAGGTGCCTCCTTGTAGCTGGCGTTGACTTGTCTTCTCTTGTCTCTTTAATCATGACGATCCCTTGTGCCTTCTGGGGCGTCGAGGGTACCAGGTAGGCAATCCATATGCAATGACAATAACAAGGCATAATAGAGGTCCAACATGTCGGTTTCGTTGATGAAAACATCGACACCAAGAGCGGGGGACGAAGAGAACCGTTTTCCTGCTCACCATAGTGAGGCGGACCAAATGGCAAGGTTCTCATCCACTGGTGGTTGTCGATACAACAACGGTAGTGACAGGATTACTCTATTAGCGATGCATATCATGACTTTGCATAACCTATACCCTGGCCATCATAGGCCAAGGTTGCACCATCTTCTGGGTCTTCATGTCCTCGTCCATCGAGGATGTAACTTCCGTTGGTATCGCCTTGTCGTGGTGTCTCCAATCTTGCGTGCAAAAGTGGTGGGTGAGTGTTTGGCAAGGTGCACTCCACGAGGATTACAGAAAATCCAGTGGTCAGGGGCATAGGGGTTTTAGCGACCAAGGTTTTGAAGAGGAAGAGATCAAGTATAGCCTAGTTTTCGAAAAACTGAGAAGGCAAGAGAAATATAGATAGTTTTGAAAACTAGTAATAGTTTTGAAAATAATTTTACCCTAACTAACGACCATGCTGACTAAGGCTTCCTACAGTCAGGATGGCTCTGATACCAGCTCTGTGGGGACCCCGACTTGTAAGTCATGATCACCGAATGCACGTGTACAGTGATCCCAGAGATCAATGCTCACTGAACACACAGAAGCTGAATAACAAGAGTCTTACATCCTTACATACCGTGTTACACAAATAGGACCATAATGGTCAAGTCTTGAGTATATCATCGCAGCGGAAAATCTTCAATGTCAACATGGACCCATGCCATCTGCCTTAACCCTACAGGCATTCTGACTGGGAAGCGTCCTAGCTCGCATGCTCGTCACCAAGAAATCTTCATCATAACCTGTTCTCTCATGCCTGGCCAGTAAAATAACCAGTGGCAAGCCAATGAGTACATTGAATGTACTCGCAAGCAACCCAAGTGTGATAACAGAATATTTTATGCAAGGCTCTACTGCTAAATTGGTAGTTTTGCGGAAAGCTAGTTTTTCATATGCAAGCATGATCAACATAAAACATGGACATGCATGTGTCTGTAACAAGTTTCAGGAGGTCACAGACATCAATATCGAGAAAGAGTTGTAATCAACTCATGTTCAAGCTCATGGTGACTTTCTCACAATCACATCAACAATATCCCTGAATCGTGTTGTTTCCCAGAAACTTATGGACATAGTCTAAGTAGCACCACCCAACTGTCCATGACCGTGGACACGGCTATTCGAATAGTTTGACACTCTGCAGAGGTTGCACACTTTACCCACAAGATCCGGGGAACTTCCGTGTCATCCACGACCCGCGATACCTCAAGTACCCGGGGTAAGCACCCGATCACTATCTTTCCCTAGATGACACTAACATAGAGTCCACTCGATTGGTAGCAGCCCCGTGCCAAACATTTCACATCTCAAGGTTTGTGGAGACTCGCTCCGTATTCATCACATATCACAAGCACGGGGTACCAACGGTGTGTCCGGTGCCCTGTGAAAACAGTCATGGCCGCCTATCCAAGCACGACCCCGTCCCGAGAGTGACCTCATGTCACCCCCGTCACTAGTAATGCGGGCACCATGCTAGTATCGACCTAGGTAATCAATAATGCCCTTTCCCATGTAAGGGTAGAGTGGTTGCGCACGTTTGGTTGGGACGGTAGTCACACATAAATCTAATCCATCTCTGTAAACAACACTTTCGTCAAGCCTCGGCACACTACTTCTTCACCAAGTAGTGCCCTAGTCCTCATCAACTCCCAGGGCATTAGTGGCACCCACTGGGTCATTTGCAAGTATGTCAGACCACACTTGTTTCACTCAATGCATAACCCCGACCCATTTTGCGTAGCCAACTATTATAGCATACATCTATCTACTCCCACCCACATAACCCTCATAGGAAGGTAGGGTCATGTTTGATGCAAGTTTCAACAGTAAAGTAACAGGGGTAGCAACCAAAGTGGTTTCCACCTCAACATGATTCCGATGCATTGAATATAAAGGTGCTATGAGACATGCATAAAAAGGTTTCTCGAACATGGTCAAAGGGCTGCTTGCATTATTCTTCCGAGTCTTCAAACCTTCTGGTCCATCTCCGAATACTCCGTTTATTACGTCAACTAACGATGGAAACAATCATAATAAGCAACACCATCAAAGCAAAAATAAAAGTGCTCTAAAAATAGGAGTTGGACTTTTCTAGGATACCTCTGGTCATATTAGAAATGACCAAGGTGGTTTCATAGGTGTTGGATCAATAGGTAGTTGGGAACATTCCAATATGATGGAATCAAAGGGTTTATGGATTTGGAAGAAGTATACAGAAATATTTCCTTGAATGATGAACAAAGGTACCCATCATCAAGTCATGATTTTAGAAGCATTTAGGAGTTGGTTTCACTGGATTTGGATTTGAAATGAATTTCCTAGGATTTTGCAAAGCTGATAAATATGAAGAAATGGCTCAATATTAGGTGGGGTACAGAAACTATTATAAAAAATGTTCCAAAGCTAAGTTTGGACATGACAAGCATCTAGGAATTTGAATCACTGCATTTGGATCAAAAATGAGCTCTTTGTGATTTTCTAAAGTTAATCACAGAAATGAAATAAAGGCATTTGATAAATATTTGTGTAAGAAATGTTTCTAGAATAATGTGCATGTTGCACTATGTGGTAGAGCATGATTTATGGAGCCATAAGAAATTTGAATCATCAAGTTTGGAGCTCATTTGAATATTTGGGAGATATTTGAATTTTACTGGAAACAGAAAATAAAAGGGAAAAAGGGGTTATACCCTTGCGCGCAGGGCGAAGAACAGCTGCACACCAACTGGGCCGGCCCATCAGCTCGGCCGCGTGCACAGGAGCCTGGCCACGTCGAAGACGCCCGCCTGGAAGGGCGCCACCGCGCGGGGGGAGGCGGGCTGGCCGAAGCCGCCTCCACTTAAACGGGTGGGCCTGGCCCCCGGGGTCGCTGACGTGCGGGCCCCCCGTGGCAGCTTCATCTCCTTCCTCCCGCGCAACGTGGCGGGGAGGAACAGAGGCGATGCCCGCCGGCGGCTTGCCGGCGCTGCAGGGCATCTCCGGCGACGCTCCGCCCACCGTTGTGCTCAGGAGGGCACGCCGCATCCATCCGTGGGCTTAACGCACGCCGGGGAAGGCTGGAGCGGCGACGGCTCGGAGGACCGCGGAGGCGACCGTCGGTGAAGTTCAGCGCAGTGGGGAAGAGGCGGGGGAAGGAAGAGCTGGAGCTTGGGGGAGCCTGGGGCGATGCTGAGGCAGCGCTGGAGCGGCTAGGAGGAAGAGAGAGGCTCGGGGTTGTCCGAATTCGAGCGGCGGCCGGCGGCTCTGCTCCGGCCAGGGAGGAGGCTGGAGGGCACGGGAGGAGGAGTGGGATGGCTTGGGAGTTGCACGGGAGTGGGAGAGTGCGAAAGGAGGTGCAAGGGGGGCTCGGGGTGCCCTATTTATAGGTGGGCGCCGGTCCACCGAGGCGCCGTGTGCCGGCGAGGTCGTGGCCGTTGCTGCAGGCCAACCGAGCTCTCCTGAGCATGTCTAGGGCGCTCGTGGACGAGGTCCAGTCCAAGGGAAAAGCAGAGGAGGAGCGGGGAGGCATCAGAGAGGCCGCGCGTGCGAGGTCGCCCACTGGTGCACAGGGTCGGCCGGTGCGCGTGCGAGCAGGGGCGAGGGAGGAGGAGAGAGGAGGGGGCCGACCGCCCGGCGTGTCTCGGACGTCGAGGCAGCCTCGGGGGACACGAGGGGGAGGCCCTAGGTGGTCGGGGCTGGCGATTGGAGGGCGGCTGCAGTGCTCCAGAGCACTGTAGCGCGCTCCAGAGCGGGCTTTTGGCCGGCATGGCCGTGCCTTTAGCTCCTTGGTCGTGTCCTCTTGTGTCCAGCAGGTGGAGGGGGTAGTAAACTATTGAGGGGTGGTCTTGGATGCTCTGGGAGCCACTGGGGCGAGGAGAGAGGTGGTGGAGAAGGTAAAAACTGCTGTCCAGTAGTAGAAATTGGAGTTCTACCCCCTCAATTATGGAGCTAAGGTGCTGGGGAAGTTACTGGGGGTAGCCAGTAACTGAATGAACATGTGGTAAGAAGTTGAGGCCATGGAGAAAAGCAAAAGTGACCAAGATGAGGGTTTTAGTAAAAAGCCATAAGGTGTTTGATCAGTGTTTGGTCAAGCAAATGACATCCACTTGACATGGGACTTAACAGGATCAAGTGTCACCTATAATTAGGCCCCTACACCAAATTTGAGCTTATTTGGGCAAAGTGGCCAATGTAGCTTTGGTGAACCCTAGAAATGAACAGAAATGGTTTCACCATGTTGGAGTTAAGCAAATCATCTCCCCTTGATGCACCACTTGGTGTAGCATCATCATTTGGGGTTATGAACATTCCCACAAAGTTTGAGGCTCCAGATAAAAAGTTGACAATGTAAAGTTGTTCAAATTTGCATTTGAACAGAATTTGTTTTGGGGTGATCTGATCAAGTTGCTCTTTTCCAAATCTTGTGCCATTTGGCCTAGATGCCTTATTAGGCCATTCTAGCATGTGCACCAAGTTTGAGAGCATTTGGAAAAGTTTGGCAATGTAAAGTTGCTCAAACTTCAAATATGGACAGAATGGTTATGAAGGGGTTTGAGGATGTTTCCTTGATCTTCAAGGCATGAGGCTTTGCAAGATCATCAAATATGTCATATATGACATGATAGAATTTCCCTGGAATTTTTGGAGAATATTTCCTTTGTAAATATTTCAAAAGCTTGAAATATCCAGAAAAGGTTTTGGAAGGATTTGCCCAATATTTTGAACATGACCATGTGCTGAAACTCTTATATATGGACACTATATGTCCTATGAGTCTCCCTGAATTTTGGCAAATATTTTTGAAATGATTAAATAATTTTTCCCTATTAAAGACCATTTCTGGCCTTAAGAAAAAGCTTTTAAATAAAATATAAAAATAACTTTTAAAATTATACTTTTGTGGTTTCTGGGAGTCCTATACCTAATAGGATTCAAATAAACTTTTTGAAAGATTTTTCACACCCTAAATAAGGTACTTGCAGTGCAAACCTCAATTCAGGGGTTTTTGGAATACTAATTTTTGAAAATACCATTTGGCCAAAATATTTTTATAAGAAAATTCTATACTGGTCTATACACATGGCATGATCATTGGGAAAAGGTTTTGGGTCAAGGAGATGAAGTATAAGAGTTGGAGGATTTATTTGATTTTTAGAGCACTAGCAAACAGCAGACAAAAGTCAAATCAAGCAAGGTCAAAAACACTCAAAAGTTTTTGCAAATCCACATTTTTAACATGAAAATAAGCTTAAGCAATGTGTCATGAAAATCAGGGTGTGACATAACCGGGGCATGTTGGTACGAAGTTATGCAAAGATGTTCTGGAACGGAGTTCCTGATAGGATAATCCGTCTTTTCTTACGGATTATCTTATCGGGGACTCCGTTCCAAAACAACTTTGGAGAGCTTCGTACCATCATGCTACTGTTACTTTCGCCTAATGATGAAGTATTGGTTTGTTGAATCCTTTGACACTAGACAAAATGTGACATGAGGGGGTCTAGGGTTGTGGATCGCC
>LR738713.1:768581669-768651907 GCA_902687465.1 Secale cereale
GTTTCCTTCGTTTGCTATACTAGCTAGCTAGCTAGCTACCGTGTCTAGTCATCTCTATACGTATGTGTAGTACGTAGCAAGCACGGACATAAGAGAGGACACTTCTCTCTATTAATTAGCTAGCTAACACAATATGAAACACCTAAATTAACCCCCCAAAACCTCCAACCCCCCCTCCCCTTTCAAAAACAAAAAAACAAAAACCACAGCCACAGAAATGCTGACGCGTGGATGCCTTTTGGTCCCGGTTGGTACCACCAACCGGGACTAAAGCCCCTCCTGCCTAGGCTCGGTGCACAGGCCACGTGGACACCCTTCTGCCCCGGTTCTGGATTGAACCGGGACTAAAGGGTCAGAGCATTAGTACCGACCCTCTTGTCCCGGTTCTGGAACCGGGGCTAAAGGCCCAAATGAACCGGGTCTGATGACCCTTTATCTACTAGTGAGTGGCAACTCCCAACAACATTAACATAATCGAATCACATGATATTTCCCATAAAACATGCAATGGAGACGCACCCGGAGGTCATTCCTCCGTGGTCAAGAGAGGACGAGAATTATGTAGGGCTACAAAAGCACACCTCAAAGTTCGTAGTTCTCAATCTAAGGATTTCCCAATGTCACCGCGGCCATCCAAAGAGAGTCTCACAATCACCACAACATATCTAAAGGATAGTCAAAGACAAGCACCAAGAGACTATCAATCTTCAATCAACACACAAGAGAAGAAATCACTCATGAAAATATTTTTCTAATCCATGTCCAATAGACCGCTGTCACCTTGGTCTCGGGGATTATACTAGATAAAGACAAGTGAGTACATCAATCCAATACATAGAGGAAGGGGAAATATCATGGGATCACCCTAGATTAACATAGCCTATGATCATAACGAAGATCACATCATGAGAGAGAGAGATAACCACATAGCTACACGTACGAGCCCTCGGCCCCGGAGAAGACTACTCACACATGGACATGGTGAGGAGGAGGTTGATGATGGTGTTGATGGAGAGGTGCAGCCCCGTGAGGAGGAGATGGTCGGCGGCAGCCACGGAGGCGGCGGCGGCGGCCCTTGGGGGCGCGGCGGCGGCGGCGGCCCTAGGGGGCGGCGGCGGCCCTAGGGGGCAGCGGCTCCTTGGCCCCCCTTCTTCCTTGTGGATGGTGGTGCAATGGTGCTGGTCCTCCCCTCCAAGACGGCGGCTCGGGAGGAGGAAAATTCGTGGCCCTTGGTGACCTAGGTTTCCTCTCTTTATATAGACTCTCGGATTCCCGTCATCAGATTTTGGGCCTCAGTAAAACGGGCTTTACTCGGCCGTCCGGACTCCGATTTGGACGAATTGTATATCCAGAAGCGTCGCCTCGAAATTCCCCACAACTTTCGCAACTAGACTTTTTCCGTTTGACGTTGTCTTCGGGCCGGAACGTGACCATCTTTAAAAAATGTTCTCAGACAGATTTCAGGAAAGTCGGAGTCCTACTCCAATACGACTCATTTTGCGTTTTTGTCAATTTCCAAGTAATTCCTACACAATAAAGTGTAAAACAAGAACATTGTGCACTTTTGCAACCATTAGTAGGTTAGTCCAAATATGATCAAAAGTGTATGGAAGTGCATAAATATCATAGCAATATCACACAAAAAAGGCATGGAGCAAGCAGAAATTATAGATACGTTTTGGACGTATCATGGTACAACCCTTTTGTGTGATCCTCTAACATGTGATCGAACTTCAGCTTCTCCTTTTGACTTTCACATTGCGTCCTTGGATCGACAATGACCCGGCGGAGATCATCATCATTGGGCACATCGTCTGGTTCATCTTGATCTTCAGCAGCTTCACCCGTTGCAGCATCATTGGGCACATCGTCTGGTTCCTCTTGATCTTCACCAGCTCCCCCCATTGCAGCATCACCGTATTCAGGGGGCACATAGTTGTCATCGTACTCTTCTTCTTTGCCGTCTTCCATCATAACCCCTATTTCTCCGCGCCTCGTCCAAACATTATAGTGTGGCATGAAACCCTTGTAAAGCAGGTGGGAGTGAAGGATTTTCCAGTTAGAGTAAGACATCGTATTCCCACATTTAGTGCATGAACGACAACACATAAAACCATTCTGCTTGTTTGCCTCAGCCGCATTGAGAAACTCATGCACGCCCTTAATGTACTGTAATGCCCCGGATGTAATACTTTTCCTTTTGGGTATATAATATATCTCCGGCTTCATCTATTCCATTTCGGGTTCTTTGTCTTTCGGGTTTTCGTCATTTTGTTGTGTGCGTGTGTGGCATTCATTAATATCATGTAGACATGTGCATCGCATTGCATTTGTGTTGTCGGTTGCATCCGGTTCCACGCGTTCCTTCCCGTTGTCCGTTTCGCGTTCCGGAGCTCCCTCACGTGTCCGTGGCGTCCCGTAGGCCTACTTTGGTGTTTGGGCGTGTAACGTTACCGGTGTGCCGCGAGACTTGCCGTGCGTTGTTGTTTTGTTGTGTGCAACCCGCCTCTCAAATCTCGTCGCGTTTGGACTCCGTTTCCTATCCCAACAGTTAGTCGTGTGGGCTCAAAGTGCCTCCACTTTGTGGCCCAAGACATCCCTCCAACAGCCCACTTACCTCCTCTTGGCCCATCCTAACTCCCCTCGCGATCGGATCCGTCGGATCGCGATCGGAGGGCTCCTAACACACCTAAATCCTCTAACCCTAGAAATCTGCTATTTATAGACCCCCTAGGTCTATTTTTGGGCATCTCTAGCTTCTTCCTCCTCCTTCTCCCCCTAAATTCTGGATCTGGCCATTCCCCTCACTCCACTTGGCAGATCCCAACCGATCCAACCAGTTCCCTCGATCTCCCCTCGATCCGGACGCCGTCCTGTCGTAGCAGCCTCCGCAGCCGCCGGCCTCGAGGCCCTGGGTCAACGCCCTTCGCTCCATTGATCGATCGCACCCGGGCCGTCCGCATCGCCCCTTCGCCAGGCTCCAGGTCGGCCTCGCCTGGACCACTTCGCCAACACTAGGGTCCCTCCCAGGCCCGCGAGGACCACATCCCCGTCGGCCCACTCCTCCCGCAGCCTCGCCACCGCATCGCCGCGCCACTCGCCGGGCTCCCACTCCCTCGCCTCCAGAGCCGCCTCGCTTCCCCGCCTGGGCTCCCCGCCAGGACCACTTCACCGGCCGATCTGCCGGGCCGCCTCCTCCCGCAGCTCGCCCAGCCAGGCCGGCGCCAGATCCGGGCCGCGCTCCTCCGCACCGGCCCACTCCACTCGCCTCCCGCGCTGCCCCCAGGCCGCCCCGCCACCGAGGTCGCAAGTGTCTGCGCCGGCCCACTCCACTCCCTCCGGGCCGCGCCGCGCTCCTCCGCCCCGCGGCCACCGACGCCAGGTGGGCCATCAGCCAGCCGCCGCCCTTCCTTCGAGCCGGGCCGATCCGCCGAAGCCCCGGGCCGCGTTGTTTTTTTCTGTTGAACTGAGGTTGTTTTTCCCCCTCTTTTTCTGTTAAGTCCCTTTGAATAAATTTCGGATGCACTTTTCAAACTGCTCTAACTTTTTATGTGGATGTCCGTTTCGCGCAAATAGCATGTCCAAACGTTCGTGGTGATTAGCACTACATTTTATCTTTTTGTGTCATGCATGTTAGAGATCATCTAGGTGCTTGTTTTTCTGTTGCAATAGTGCATCGTGATATAATTGCTGCTATGTGATGTTTTTATGCCATCTTTGCCATGTGATAAGTTTTAGCTCGTTTGTCCGAATGATGCAAATGACATGTCCACGTGTTCGTCTTGCCATGCTCTACATGTTGTTGGTGATAGGTTGCATGATAGATTTATTCTTGCCATGTATATCTTCGTTGCAAAGTGCCATGTGGCTGTGATGTTGTTTCACTTGTTATGAGATGCCATCTTGTTGAGCTCTTTGCTATCGTTGTGTTTATCTCCATGATGCATGCTTGTATGTTTCGGAATCACCATCATGTGTACTTTGATGTGGTGCTTACCACTTGCCTTGTTTAGTTTCGAGGTGACTTAAACTTGCTCGTTTAGATGCCATGATGAAACTGCTGTTTTAGGACTTAGTGGTTTTTCACTAAGTCTGAAATCTGTATTGTTCAGATGCCATGTTTGCTTGCTGCTCTAGGACAATCCATGATAGTTTTCGAGTGGATCTTGATTGTTCCTTGTAGTATATATTGTTGGCTTTCCATTCATGTTCTCACATGCTTATTTAAGTGGCTGTAGCATGTTTATCTTTTGCTCCAAAGTTTCAATAAAATTCTGCTGTCAGAATTTTATTGTCAAGTTCAATATGTCCAAGCTTATTGCTATTGAGCTGTGGCTCCTTTGGGGGTGCACCTTTGGACTTATTTGCTGTAGGATATGTCTAGTTTATGTTCATGTCCTTTGCCATGATGTTTGAGTGATGTAGCTTAATTATTTTGTGCTCCGAAGTTGCTATGTTGCTGTAATTTTCAGCTTTCGCTCATTTCTTGTTTCGGGCATAACTTTTAGCCCGTAGCTCCGATTTCAGCGAGTCTTATATGAAACTTGATTGTTTTTCTGTGTAGATTCATAATATCATATTGTTATCATGTTTTGAGGTGTTTTGCTTGAGTGCTATTTTTCCGTGCTCCGTGTGCATCCTTAGTGCATCCATCATGCATCCATCATTTTCGAGTGCGCATTGCATCTTGTTGATTTGTGCCTTGTGTGATTGTATTGTTTAGAGCCGGAAGCTGAGACCGAGTACGAGTACGAGCACGAGGTTACCAACGAGGTTGAGCACGAGGACCCTTCTTACGATCCGAGCGACTACTCTTCAGGCAAGATGACCGAACCCCAATAACATTACTATCTTTGCCTATTGCTAGTAGTTCCGCTCTATAGTTTTGCCTCGATGCCCATGTCTTTCCTGTCAGCCTCCTACTTGTAACCATCACCATGTTTAACCACCCTACCTATGCAAACCGTTGCTTGGCTAAGTACGCTTCGCTCAGCCCTTCTTATAGCTTTGCTAGTTGCAGGTGAAGATCGAAGATGCTTGCTTCATGTTGAAGTTTGGTTGGGTTATATCACACTATATAATTGCTAAATGAAATCATCTATATATTGGCAAGGGTGGAAGGCTAAGCCTTTTGCTTGGTGTTTTGTTCCACTCATGCCGTTAGGAACCGTATAAACCGGTGTTATGTTCCTTGATTATGCGTTCCTAACACGGTTGGGGTGTATGGGACCCCCTCGATAAACCGCTAAGTGCTAAGTCTTTTCCAGCAAGTCCCAACATTGGTACTATTTGCCTAATAACAAACTAAACTTGCATAGGGAGTAATTAACCCTCTTTTCTTAATCAACAACCCCGGGCCAGTGCTCCACATGAGTGTTGGTCCGAAACGAGCGGACTGTGGGGCCGCCTTGGGGCAACCTGAGGTATTTGGCATACACCTGTAGGACGTCTCATCCGGTCGTGGCCTGAGACGAGATACGCGCGGCTACTATCAGGGTGTCGGCACGCCGGGAGGATTTGCTGGATTAGCCTTACCTTAGTTCGGAGTATCTTGAGCACGGGATTCCGAGAATACTCGGGTCTTCCCACTTTGGAGTTGCGACTCCGCGGATCGTGGGCTTGTAATGGGTCAAGTTGGAACACCCCTGCAGGGTTATGAACTTTCGAAAGCCGTGCCCGCGGTTATGTGGCAGATGGGAGCTTGTTAATATCCGGTTGTAGATAACTTGACACAATGTTTCAATACACTACCAGCGTGTGTTCCGTGACTGTCAATTTCCGAATAGGGATTCGGGAGTTGAACAAGGAGGGGTTATGTTTGTTGAGCTTGTAGCTAGGATCACTTCGTGATCACTTCTCGGCCGAGGCTTCTCTTCTCGCTCTCTCTCACGTAAGCTAGTTGCTAGTTGCTGCTGCAGACACTTATTCTTTTCTTCAGCCTTATCCTCTCCCAAGGCTTAAATAGTCTTGTTACCCGGGAACGGGATTGCTGAGTCCTCTGTGGCTCACAGTTACTTCACCACACCAGATGCAGGTCCAGTGGTGAGCTATCCAGGTGATGGCACCGAGCTAGACTGGGAGTACGACGAGGAGCGTAGTCGATACTATGTTCGTTATCCTGATGATCAGTAGTGGAGACTTCTACTAGGATTCGATCCGACCTGTGGATTATTTAAGTTTGGTATCTTGACATTTGGATTTTGCCCTTAGAGGGTTGTGATGTTTTAATGTATGATGTTTGAGACATGTATTGTATTTGTGTGACGTGGCGAGTGTAAGCCAACTATTTTTATGTTTACAATTCCCCTCTTTTACATGAGATGTGCAAAGATTGCCAAACTTGAGATCATTCTAGGATGGACTTATGCCTTTAAGTCGTGCCTCGACACGTAGGAGGTATAGTTCCATCCTGGGCATTACACGTACTCAGAGGTGTGTATGTCACCGTACATCCATTGCCGGTTCATCTGCGTGCATTATATATAATTAAGTGTGTCAAAAACCATTACAGAACATCATAAATAGATAATTAAGTGACCAAATTAATAGAAGTTCATCATCACATTAAAACCAAAGTACATACATAGTTCTCATCTAACAACATATAGCTCTCCAGAGCATCTAATTAATTTTCACCATACATTGAAACTATGTAACACATTTCAATGTGAAAACAAATGCGATCATAATCGCAACCAAGGTAACAATTGATCCAATGGCATAATGATACCAAGCCTCGGTATGAATGGCATATTTTCTAATCTTTCTAATCTTCAACCGCATTGCATCCATCTTGATCTTGTTATCATCGACGACATCCGCAACATGCAACTCCAATATCATCGTCTCATCCAATTTTTTTTTCCTTCAAGAAATTGTTTTCTTCTTCAACTAAATTTAACCTCTCGACAATAGGGTCCATCTTGATCTTGTGATCATCGACGACTTCTGCAACATGCAACTCCAATTCCATCTTCTCCTCCGTTTTTTCCAATTTTTTCTTCAAGGAAATGTTTTCCTCTTCAACTAAATTTAACCTGTCCACAAGAGGGTCGGTTGGAATTTCCGGTTCAACTACCTCCTAGACATATAAAAACATATATGCATGTCAGGTTGGTCGGCATAATTGTCATAAACACTAAAACAAATAGTTATAAATTAAACATAATATACCACATCCGAATCGTAGACAGGACGAGGGCCCACGTGGGCGGATATCAAAACCATCGCACTATATAATAACGAGCAATAATAAACGTAAGAAAATTAGACAAATATCTATCTAAAGCAATAATAACAAGCAATAATAAAAGTAAGAAAAAGCATGGACATAACAAGAGGCTCACCACGGTGGTGCCGGTGACGAGATCGGCGGGGGCGATCGACGGCGGCGAAGACGGGGACGGGACGTGACGGACCGCTAAACCTAGACAAATCTCAGAGAAAATGGAGCTTGGAGTTCGAGCTTCCAGAGGAGAAAAGCTTAACTAGTGTGGCTCGGACATTCCATCGAACACGTTGTGTGCATAGGAGGTGAGCTAGAGCACCACCAAGCCCTCTCCCCCTCGGCCAGAAAAAACAGAGCAGTGTGCTCTGCTCTTACGCGAGGGGGTATATATAGGTACCTCATTGGTCCCGGTTGGTGACATGAACCGGGACTAAAGGGGAGCCTTTGGTCCCGGTTCAAGTCACCAACCGGGACCAATGGTGGTGGGCCAGGAGCAAGACCCATTGGTGCCGGTTCGTCCCACCAACCGGGACCAAAAGGTCCAGACGAACCGGGTCCAATGGCCCACGTGGCCCGGCCGGCCCCCTGGGCTCACGAACCGGGTCCAATGCCCCCATTGGTCCCGATTCTGGACTGAACCGGGACTAATGGGCTGACCCGGCCTGGACCATTGCCCCGTTTTCTACTAGTGTATTGAGATCCAAAGAGAGAGAGAAGAAGTCATCTAGCTAATAACTATGGACCCGAAGGTCTGTGGTAAACTACTCACAACTCATCGGTGATGCTATGGTGTTGATGTAGAAGCCCTCCATGATCGATGCCCCCTCCGGTGGAGCTTCGGAACATGCCCCAAGATGGGATCTCACGGGTACAGAAGGTTACGATGGTGGAATTAGGGTTTCGTGGTGCTCCTCGATGTTTTCAGGGTATGAGAGTATATATAGGCTGAAGAGGCACGTCATGGGAGCAACAGGGGGCCCACGAGGGTGGGGGGCGCGCCTACCCCTGGGCGCGCCCCTGCCCTCGTGGCCGCCTCTCTTGCTTCCTGGCGTGTACTCCAAGTCTTCTGTGTTCATATTGTTCCAAAAATAACTCTCCCAAAGGTTTCATTCCGTTTGGACTCCGTTTGATATTCCTTTTCTGCGAAACACTGAAATAGGCAAAAAACAGCAATTTGCACTGGGCCTTGGGTTAGTAGGTTAGATCCAAAAATAATATAAAAATGTATAATAAAGCCCATTAAACATCCAAAATAGAATATATAATAGCATGGAACAATCAAAAATTATAGATAGGTTGGAGACGTATCACCTCTACTTTGTTGTTGCAAGTTTTACGTGGCTGCTACGGGCTTCTAGCAAGAACCGTTCTTACCTACGCATCAAAACCACAACAATTTTTCGTCAAGTGTGTTGTTTTAACCTTCATCAAGGACCGGCCGTAGTCACACTCAATTCAACTAAAGTTGGAGAAACTGACACCCGCCGGCCACCTATGTGCAAAGCACTTTGGTAGAACCAGTCTCATGAATGCGGTCATGTAATGTCGGTCCGAGTCGCTTCATCCAACAATACCGTTGAATCAAAGTATGACGTTGGTGGAAAGCAGACTGACTATTATCGCCCACAACTCTTTGGGTTCTACTCGTGCATATCATCTACGCATAGACCTGGCTCTTGATGCCACTGTTGGGGAACGTAGTATTTCAAAATAAATCCTACAATCACGTAAGATCTATCTAGAAGAAGCATAGCAACGAGCGGGGAGAGTGTGTCCACGTAACCTTGTAGACCGAAAGTGGAAGCGTTTAGTAATGCGATTGATGTAGTCGAACGTCTTCACGATCCAACCGATCCCAGTACCGAACGTACGACACCTCCGTGTTCAGCACACGTTCAGCACGATGACGTCCCTCGAACTATTGATCCAGTTGAGGACGAGGGAGAGTTTCGTCAGCATGACAACGTGGTGACGATGATGATGAAGTTACCGGCGCAAGGCTTCGCCTAAGCACTACGACGATATGACCGAGGTGTGTAACTATGGAGGGGGGGCACCGCGCACGGCAAAAGAAATTGTCAACTTGTGTGTTCTAGGGTGCCCCCTACCCCCGTATATAGAGGAGCAAGGGGAGGCCGGCCGGCCCTCCTAGGGCGCGCCCCCAAGTAGGATTCCTACTAGGAATCCTCTTCCTAGTAGGTTTCCAACAAGGGGAAGAGAGGGGGGAGGAAGGAGAGGAAGAGGGAATAGGAAAGGGGGCGCCGCCCCCTCTTTCCCTTTTCCAATTCGGATTGCTAAGGGGGGCGGCCTTCCCTGGTCCAATAAGGTCCATGGTAGCCCATTAGTTCCCCCGAGGATTCCGATAACCCCCTGGCACTCCGATATTTATCCTTTGACCCCCGGAACTCATCCGGTGTCCGAATAACATCGTCCAATATAGCATTCTTTATGTCTCTACCATTTTGAGACTCCTCGTCATGTCCGAGATCTCATCCGGGTCTCCGAACAATCTTCGGTCATCAATAACACAACGCATAATACAAATCGTCACCGAACATTAAGCGTGTGGACCCTACGGGTTAGAGAATTATATGACATGACCGAGACAAATCTCCGGTTAATAACCAATAGCGGAACCTGGATGCTCATATTGGCTCCTACGTATTCTACGAAGATCTTTATCGGTCAAACCGCATAACAACATACGTTGTTCCCTTTGTCAAAGGTATGTTACTTGCCCAAGATTCGATCGTCGGTATCATCATACCTAGTTCAATCTCGTTACCGGCAAGTCTCTTTACTCGTTCGTAATACATCATCTTGTGACTAACTCATTAGTCATTTGCTTGCAAGGCTTATTATGATGAGTATCACCGAGAGGGCCCAGAGATACCTCTCCGACACTCGGAGTGACAAATCCTATTCTCGATCTATGCCAACACCACAAAACACCTTCGGAAACACCTATAGAGCATCTTTATAATCACCTAGTTATGTTGTGACATTTGATAGCACACAAGGTGTTCCTCCGATATTCGGGAGTTGCATAATCTCATAGTCAGAGGAACATGTATAAGTCATGAAGAAAGCAATAGCAATAAAACTAAACGATCATTATGATAAGCTAACGGATGGGTCTTGTCCACTCCTAATGATGTGATCCCGTTCATCAAATGACTACACATGTCTATGGTTAGGAAACTTAACCATCTTTGATTAACGAGCTAGTCTAGTAGAGGCATACTAGGGACACTCTGTTTTGTCTATGTATTCACACATGTATCAAGTTTCCGGTTAATACAATTCTAGCATGAATAAAAGACATTTATCATGATATATAAGGAAATATTTTCTTCACCCTAACGGCCCCCTCCAGCAACCCTCCTCCCGTCGTCACCGGCGTGCGTCGTTGGGCTCGGCCCGGGCGGTGCCGGCGCCGGCGGCCCGATGCTTTTCCCCTCCCGGTGTCCCTCCTACGCGGGGTGGAGTTGCATTGGGTGGTGCTCCCATGCGGCAGTGGTCTGGCGTGGTGGCGGGGTGAAAGAACATGCGGTGCCCCCATGTTTGGCTTTGGTAATTGATGACAATCTCTATGGACTAATGGTTGCCTTAAGTTATATTTGAAGGATTTGTCCATAGGCTTTTCTTGGAGTTCAATTGTTGGTTTCAAGGAGAGTTGGTAATGACCAAGGTGCTATTCATGGAATTACCTACAGATTGGTCATGTGAGAGGTTGATCAAGACTAAGTCAAAGCATGAATCAAGTTGATCAACACACAAAGCGTAGAAGATGTACCGAGAGGGATCAAGCAATCGTATGGTATGGTAAGAATTGTCAATCACGCTTTGTGTACTAACCCATGGTCTTCGTGAGAATTCTTTGTGGGGTTAGGTTGCCGTGTGCAAGTTCAAGTGGATCATCACGAAGAGATCATATGCTTGAAGCTTGTCGTCCATTGTGGTGGCAATGGACTTGTGAAGATGTGCCGAAGAGTGGCTCACCCATAGTGGAGTATGGGGGAGCAATCTACTAGTCTTCACCGAGCTAACACAATCAAGAAAGGTGGTCCAGCTTGAGGGAGTCAAGATCGTCATCATCCAGCTCAAGTGGACTATGTGCAAGGCAAAGGTTTGCCATTGATAGATTTTCTATTTTACCGGTCTCATGGTGGTAGTTGGGAGGCCGGGTTATAGGATCGATTGCCATACTATCAAGGAGGGCTCTCGATGAGTAGCTTGATCGTATCGTGCGCAGAGAGCTCAAACCATTGCATGCTTGCATCATCTTTCTTGGTTCTTGTTTGGTTTTCTCCTTGTGAGTTTTGGAGTTTATGGTCATCTTGATGCCAAGCTCGAGTTCATCGAAAACGGAGTTCACTCATGCATCTTCTATGATGTTTTTGATGTTGGAGGTTATGCTGGTTCTTCTCAGATGGAGGCTTCACTCCTCTATATCTTGGCATACCTCCCCGGCCTCTTCTTACTATAACCAACAAGCTTGAGTTTGCTCAATTCAGAGCTCATATGAAGAAGTTATGACAGTTCTATTTTTCTCCCTACGGTAGTACCGCTGTCGGCAGCGGTAGTACCGCTTGTAGTGTCAAGCGGTAGTACCGCTCCATTACCACTCTACTACCGCCTCGATTTTGGGTCTTGATCTTTTCGTGTCGGGTTCAGCAGTAGTCGCACGGCAGTAAGGCACGACAGTTCCGCCTATAAGTGGTAGTACCGCCCCGATTGTGTGGTAGTACCATCTATAAGCTGTAGTACTGCCCCGGTTGGGCGGTAGTACCGCTACTGCATTACTGCCGTCGTACTCTAATCTACTCTGCCTCCTTTGGCCCCGTGTTCTGCTTCTCTAGCGGTAGTACCGCTAGGGTGAGCGGTAGTACCGCTTATTAGCGGCACTACCGCCCCAAGGTTCATGTTGTTGCTCTATTTCCTACTTCTACCGCGCGAGCGGTAGTATCGCTCATTGGAGCGGTAGTACCGCTCGTGTGTGGGCTGAGCACATAACGGTTGGATTTTTTTCCTCCAATAAAAGGGGGTCTTCTTCCCCAATGAACCTTATTGTTTGAGCTCGTGTTCTTCCCCCATTGTTGACCTTCTTCGAGCTTGCTATCTCTCAATCCCTCCATGGATTCTTGCTAGTTTGGGGGGGAGAGGAGATCTAGATCCACGTTTCCACCAATCACTTTCTCCTCTATGTGAGGGGAACCCATTGGATCTAGATCTTGGAGTTGTTCGTGTTCTCTTCTTCATTCTTCTTCTCTTTTCCCTCCCTAGCATTAGTTGCTTTGGTGGGATTTGGGAGAGAAGGACTTGGGCACTCCTTGTGCCCTTGCCATTGCATTTGGTGCATCGGGTTGAGTTCTCCACGGTGATACGTGGAAGTTACAAGTTGCGAAGCTTATCACTCTTGGGTGCTTGGTACCCTTGAGCTTGTTCCTCTTCGATGCTTGGGTGCCCTAGACGGTTGAGGTCACCTCGGAGCCATATTCCAGCGTGGTGAAGCTTTGTGGTGTCGTTGGCGGCCTCCAATTAAGTTGTGGAGATAGCCCCAACCTTTATGGTGTTCGGAGCTCAATCATTATGGTGTAAAGCTCCGGGCAAGCGTCGGGGTCTCCAATTAGGTTGTGGAGACCGCCCCGAGCAATTTCACGGGTTTCGGTGACCGCCCCCAAGGGTTGCCAAAGTGTATGGATTTGGTGACCGCCCCAAGGGTTACCATTTGTACGGGTTCGGTGACCGCCCTCAAGGGTCCCTTAGTGGAATCATAGCATCTTGCATTGTGCGAGGGTGTGAGGAGATTACAGTGGCCCTAGTGGCTTCTTGGGGAGCATTGTGCCTCCACACCACTCCAAACGGAGATTAGCATCCGCAAGGGTGTGAACTTCGGGATACATCGTCGTCTCTGCGTGCCTCAGTTATCTCTTACCCGAGCCCTTTACTTATGCACTTTACTTTGTGATAGCCATATTGTTTCTTGTCATATATCTTGCTATTAGTTAGTACTTTATATTGCTTAGCATAAGTTTTTGGTGCACATATGTGAGCCTAGTTGTTATAGGTTTTGTGCTTGTCAAACTAACCGCTAGGTTTATTCCGCATTTATTCAAGCCTAAACCGTAATTATTTTAAAAGCCTATTCACCCACCTCTAGACGACATCCTTGATCTTTCACGGGGCGACGTGGCACTCGTGCGAGGGTCGACTACGCGACGGCGCCGTCGTTGGTGGCGGATCTACGCGGTGGTGCGGGGTGGCGGCGCCCACTCGGCCCAGATCTGGGCCCTCTTGGGCCTCATATGTGCCAGGGCGGGCCGGTGGCTTCTTCATCAGCGGCAGAGATCCCTGGAAGTGGAGTGGGGGCGTAGGGAGGCTGGGCGCTGGCAATGCCGTTGTTGGCTGGCTGCAACGGACTGGCAGTGGCTTTGCGAGCCCGGGTGGCTTGGTATGTCTCTGCTACCTCGTCCGGCCGGCTACCGCGACGGTGCGGGAAGCACACACATCTTGCACGATTGCGGTGGAGGTGGTTCCCTCCGGCTCGGCTCCAGTGTTGCCCTCTTGATTCCTTGCTTCCACTAGGCCTCGTGATGGTGATCTCAGTGAGGTGGCATGGATGATTTCAAGACCGTGGTGGCGTAAGCTGCCGAGTGGCAAGGTGAATGGTTGGCTCCGGATCGGGCAGGTAGTGGTGGTTGGGATGCGGGAGAAATCCCTGTCGGTGCTTCTGGCTCCGATGTTGTGGCGCCTGCGGGTGCCACCTTTCCTTCCTGAAGGGCATCGGTGTTACCCATCCCCACTCCTTTTCGCGTGTCGGGGAAAACCCTAGGATATGTCCGGCTAGCAGTATCGTCGACGTCGCATCCCTTCTTGGAGGTATTGCTTGGTACGAGACGATGAGGAGCCTTGGTGTGCGGTGGGACGAATCCGGAGGGTGCAACGATGGCGGATCATCTGTGCTTTGTTGAGTTGTCATTGTTAGCATTTAGTTTTTTTTTTTGAACTTGATGTCCTGTTCACCCCAGCAGTTATCGCGTGTTCGCTGGAAATTGCTTTATAATATAAAACGGGGGAAAACCTTTTTCGGGGAAAATATTTTAAGTGCATATCATTTACTTTAAAAACTTAAAATCTGAATTTGGAAAGTGTAAATGCAGTGTAAAATTTATGTTTCTGTAATTTAGGAAGAAACTGATAACATTCAAAAAATATATGACACTTAAGAAATACTAACGTGTTTCAAATATTATTTTGAATACAGTACAATCGAAATCACTCACATACACGAGCATAAACTCACATGTATGAACGCATCCATGCGCACTCTACCCTAGTGAGCACCTCTGAGACTGAGCCGACAAAGCATCTTGAGATTTTATTCACACAAAAATAAAACTTCTTGAGATTTTATGAAGTCATCACAGACGCCTCGCGATCGATGGGAACATCTTCCCCCCATTGAACGAATATCGTCTGAAGCCTGAAACAAATCTAGGACAGTGCGAACATAAGTGTCATGTCTAGGACTTGAACCTTGGTGAGCTGGAGATACCATTATTCTCCTAACCATCCAACGACTGTTGGTTCCCACGTACTACAAAAAGTTGACGTGACATTCAAAAAAATACAATTAAAAAAGTGCCATACCATTCAACAAAAATGTACTTGACATTTAAAAAATGTTCAATCATTTCGAAAAAATATTTGTGATATTCCAAAACAATGCTTATTCAATGTAAGAAAATGTTCACATAATGAGAAAACTTGTTTTGACCAATAAACAATTGTATGTGGCGTTCTAAACAATGTTCACCCATTTTGAAAAGATAGTCGTGACCATTATAAAATGATATTCAATATAATAATGTTGCATAATTCAAAAGAAAGTTTCATAATATTCAAAAAATGTACGTAACATTTTATAAAATGTTCATGTAATGCCTAAAAATGTTACGACCATAAACACAGTGTAGGCAACATTTGAAGAAATGTTCACATGTTTTGAATAATTATTCATGACAATTGCAGTTAATTTATACAATTTCAAAAATAATAATTCAAAAAACTATCATGCCATTTTTAAAATGTACATAACATTAAAAAAATGCTCACGCCTTTTGAAAAAAATGCTCATCGCACTTTCAATAAAAAGTATCAATGTAAATGAAATGTTCACGTAACTAAAAATTGTTTCCAATGTGTATTTGATTTTTTAACATGTATTCATTTTTTTTCAAATGTGTATTTAAATAATGTTCAACCGTGTATCAATTTGTTTCCAGAAATATACACTTGTCATGGAGGCCGAGAGCATCGACTGCTATACTGAGCCCACTGCAGCCCAGTCGTCAACTGGTCGCTGAGCGCCGTCCCCTCGTCCTCCGTCACCCCCGAGCGCCTCCCTCGACCTCCTCCCGCCCCCCAGCCGCCGGATTTGGACCCTCGCCGCTACCGGCCTAGGTAATTTGCCTCTGAATCCACTTCATGTATGCTCTTGCTTCAGTGATTTCCATGTGCATTATCGGCGGCACATTTTTTTGTGATCTCATCTTGGCGCGCGCATCTCAGCAAATCTCTTCCCACATCTTGAAGCTTCTGGTGCCGGATCGATCGATTCTCCGGTGCTGTCGCCGTGGGATGGGACGTGAAAGCCGGGAGAAGCTGAGAGCTGCTGCGCCTTGGCCGTCCCTGCGCGGCCAAGTCAACGTCTCGACCCCAGGTGACGAACGAGGCGTAAACTGTGTTAGCGCCATCGGAGGCAGAGCAGGTCAACCATGGTGGGTGGGAGTGGGTTAGGTTGTGGAGTGGGGCCTGCCCACCGAGAAAGTCAAGGTCTGAAGAAATAAAAAAGTCTCGGAACTCTACTCCTATCCTCTGAATTCCTGTTCTCGGTCCGCATCTCACGCCGGCGATCATTGCCCAGTTGAACACCGGCCACAGACCCTTCTTCCCCTGGTCTCGTTCCCAAGAATTAATTCCATGGGAGCTTTCCTGACCGGCCTCGCCATAGCGGCAGTGACCTGGTGGTTTGCGCCGGTCATCACCTTCCTGCTCAACAAACTCCTGTCCTACCTCTATGACGCATCTCAAGACTTCAGGCAGATGAGGTCTGGGACCGTGCCAAGACTCAAGTTCACGCTTGAAGAAGTCGTGGAGCAGAGGATGCTGATCAACTTATCAAAGGAGAAATCCGATGTGACCAAACCAATCAGCGGCCTGGACATCTTGCTGAAGAAGCTCAAGGATGCTCTGTACGAAGCTGAAGACATCCTCGACCTCGTTGATTATCACCGAATCGAGAAGGAGGTTGGGAAAGAGACCTGGCTGCAGCGGTGTTGGCAACGCCTCTGTGACAGCGCCCGAGAAAGCTCAGCCTGGCTGCTGCAGGTTTGGCTAGCTCTTGCTGTGTTCCATATATCTCTACCCTTCCTCAATTTGATTTACACTCAAGGCTTTCTTATTTTGCTCATGTCCTGCACCTGGCGAAGCAGGGCCTGTGCTGGTTGTGGCGATGGATGACTGGATCAGGTGAAGTACTACCTGTCGTTTCCACGCCCTCGCCTTCCTTGGTGCAGAGGATGCCCTCGCCTTCCTTGGTGCAGAGGATGCCCTCGCCTTCCTTGGTGCAGAGGATCCCATTGTGTTGCGGGTCATTCTTCAAGATCTGTTGTAGTTGCATATTCAACTGGTTAACCAAGGCGATTGAGGGTGCCTGTCACTGCCGAGACTGGTCCTGGGATGTGTTTGGCTTGACAAGTTATGAACAGGTACCACCTAAAATCCTGAACCTTAAGCTGAATTCCATCCGGCTGGCTAAATAAAAGTACGTTGTTGTTGTTTGTTTTCTTGCTAAATTAGCCATACTAGTCTCCAAACTCTGATCTGTCCAGTTATACGGATTAGCTACAAAACCTTATCTTCCGTTCTTCATTGTAAATGTTAAGACATTAGTATCTATGCTGCAAACATTTAGTAAATTTCTAGTTTACAATACATGAACTAAAAAACTACGAATTTCTCCAAGGCTATAGGATTTGGAAAACTGGAAACCACAGCAAAATTTGTTTGTAAAGTTTCGCTATGTTCACCTTCTACTCCATCTCCCTAGCCTCTAGTCTAACCCTCTCGCCAAACAGACATGATACCAGCTTTCCTCTCGAGGTATTTGCCCATAAAAAACTAAGCTTACAACAACTTTCTATTCTTCTCCATCTTGTTTGGCAGCCAGTTACCCTTTTCTGCTCCTCACTTGCTACCCCCTATCGCCCCTTTACCCCCTATTGTTAATCCGTGCTTAGCGGTGATGTAAGCTCCAGCAATTGCAGCTGCTGCGACAGCCACTAAAGTTGCTACTGTTTTATTGGTTTCTAGAAATGAGGTGTTTGAAAATTGGAAGATATTAAAATGTTGGTATCAAACTTGAAGTTCAAATATCAAAATATTTGTATTGAACTCGAAATTTTAATTTGGAAAGTGGTTACTTTTGCAGGGCGTTGTTATGGAATCAAATTGCACTATCTTCGGACCTTTATATATTCTTCTGAAGGAAAATATGAAAAAGGTAGAACAACTCATTGATGAAGCACAAGAAATTGTTACATTCAGGAAAAAAGTGCAAGAAACTATCGGGCAGGCGAACCAGCCAAGAAGAAACGGAAGTGACATGCCTACTGCAAATGTCACTACTGGAGATAGACAGAAAACTACATCATATCCAGCAGGAAAGGTAACTGGCAGAGATGATGTTTGTCAGCACATAAGAACAATGCTTCATGCTTTGAAATCTGATGTAGTTGTCATTTATGGCATTGCGGGTTCTGGGAAGACAACACTCGCACAATATGTTTGTTGTGCTCTGAAGGAGGAAGAGGAAGAGAAAGAGAAAAAGGAATGCCATTTCCACTTTTTTATGTGGATTAATGTCACTCAGAAGTTTAGTGTGCATGAGATTTTCAGTGAGATGTTGGAAGCAGCTTCAGGTAAAAAGGCAGAATATGCTAGCCTTGACGTCCTGCAGACAAAATTAAAGAATGAACTAAGTGGAAAAAAAATTCTATTAGTACTTGATGATATCTGGTGCAACAAAGATAACCATGAGCAGGATCTGCAACGGTTGACGTTTCCATTGCAATTTGGGTTGGAAGGAAGCAAGATCCTAGCCACAAGTCGAAATAGAGATGCATTTGCCGATCTAAGTGCTGGTCTGACATGCAATTATGTTCCAATACCTGACTTGAATGATGACGACTTCCGTGAAATGTTCATGAATTATGCATTGGGAGGATCAGGCCTCGATGACAGTGAGCGTCGAAAACTGGAAGATATTGGGGCTGAAATTGCGAAGAAGTTAAAGAGGTTACCTCTAGCGGCCAGAACCGTGGGAAGACAGCTATATAGAAAACAAGATGTTAGGTTCTGGCGGAGTGTCCAGGTTAGGGACCTTTTGAACGAGACGACTGGAGCTCTTTGGTGGAGCTACCAACAATTTGACGAGCATGTCAGACGATGCTTTACTTATTGCAGTATTTTCCCGAGAAGACGCCATTTCAGACGTGATGAGTTAGTACAGTTATGGATGGCAGAAGGCTTTATAAAAACATATGATGCTGCACAGGATCAGTATGATGTTGGTCAGGATTACTTTGATGAATTATTGGCAGCCTCATTTCTGCAACTAGGAAACAGACAACTGGAACATGGATGTGATGTCGATTACTTCACTGTTCATGACCTGTTGCGTGATTTAGCAGAGGATGTTGCTGGAGGAGATTGCTTCAGAATCGAGGAAGGTGTCACAGAAGAAGTTCCTCCAGCTGTTCGTCATCTATCTGTCGGGAGTTGTGATATAAAGATGCTTACAGAGAAAATATTTGAATTGCAGAATTTGCGCACTCTCATCATTGATTGCTATATAAAAATTGGTTCAACTGATGAAAAAATCTTCGAGAGAATGTTCAGGAGGTTGAAGAAATTGCGGGTGCTCGTTTTACGTTTCTCCGCAGAAGATGGTTATATATACTCACTTCCAGCATGTATTGGTCTGTTAAAGCATCTAAGGTATTTAGTTTTTGATGTGAAAGGAAGTGCAAGGCTAATTATGCCAAACAGTATTACCGAGCTTTACCACATTCAGCTGCTATATCATATTGGTTTCCGTGATGTGGTTTTTACTGGTAGTAACAATATTAGCCAGCTCATCAACTTGCGGAGTGTAAGAACCAGGTTAAATTTTCCAAACATTGGCAAGATGAAATGGCTCCAAAAGTTAGTACGCTTCAGTGTAAGCAAGACACAGGGGTATGAGCTACGACAATTGAAGGACCTAAGCAAGCTTGAAGGCGCGCTAAGTATCACGGGTCTTCAGAATGTCCAAAGCAAGGAAGAATCTATTGAAGCCAGTCTTGCACACAAGTACCGGCTGAGAGAACTTACACTATCCTGGGGTGATACGAGTTGCAGTCCAGAAGTTGAAGCGGAGGTGCTTGAGGGCCTCTGCCCATCGAAATATCTCGAGATACTAGAAATTAGGAATTACCACGGTTCGACGTACCCAAATTGGATGGTGGGTCAGCAGAATGGGGGCCCAAAGCATTTGCGTAATCTTTGGCTCGACGGCTGCAGCCGACTTGAACCGTCTCCTCAACTTTTTGAGGTCTTCGTGCATCTTCGTTGGTTTAGGCTTTGGTTCAGCAATTGGCATTCCTTGCCAGATAATATGGAGCACCTGACGTCACTCCTGTCACTGGACATTAATCGTTGCCCGAATATTCAATCCCTTCCAGCACTGCCCTCCTCCCTTGAGAAGTTTTGTCTCAGGTCCTGCAGCGAGGAGTTCATGAGGTCATGTGAAACAATTGGACATCTAAACTGGCAAAAGATTCAGCACATTCCAGATATATATATTAGGCGTTTTTAAGATGGGTTGGAAGGTACATCTGCAAAACCTTCGTTCCTTTGTGTAGCTCTATGATACTCCCTTCATTCCTAAACATAGGCCTTTTTAGAGATGTCAATACGGACTACATACAGAGCAAAATGAGTGAATCTACACTCTAAAATGCGTCTATATACATCTGTATTCGTATGTAGTCTGTATTGAAATCTCTAAAAAGGCTTATATTTAGAAACGAAGGGATTACTTGTTAATGGAGAGACGCTATGACTAATCTTTATGTTTATTATTCTATTTTCCAACATGTTAACTGCCAGTGTACACGCTGAGGCAGGAGCTGAAGAAGATGCCTCTCCATCATCGATGCTTGAAGCGCCCCAAGTCCTACACATGGAGATGACGTTTATGAGGTTTATGTGCTTGGTAGCCTTCCTGCCAATCTACAGGCTTTACTGTATGGCGTTTTCTGGGTCTATGTGGTTGGTAACACTTGACCAATTATAAGTACATTTCAGAGGACGCGAAATTAATGTCAGTGGTTGCAACTCATGACCTCCGAATTTGTTTGTTTCCTATCTGGTGTGTACTGTGGAATCATGAACGGCAAATTTATTTGTTTCCTGTTGGGCTGTAGTAGTGTGGGACCCATACACTGGATTTATGTGTGTGTCCCTTGGTTGTAATAACTTAGGAATGTTACTTTCCTGTCAGTAATCAAGAATGTCTGTTGTTGGTCTGTAATACTTGCTAGTTTCCTGGATTTAATTGCTATTTTAGTGTCGGTATGCAGATCCTAGTCTTAGACCATCTCTAGCAGACCCTTTTATATCGCGGACCCTTAAAACCGTTATAAGGGTCGCAAAAAATGTGTTTTAAGGGTTGGGCTTTACCTCCTGCGGAACAGATCTTGTAAATGGCATTGTAAAAACGAATATTCCTCTCAGAGATGCTCCCTGCCGTCCTTCTCCGCCTTTCCTCCTTGTTCCCTGCCATCCCCCGAATGCCCTCGGCGGCGGCCGGTCACATCCGTGAGGTGGCGTTCATCCCGACCACCTCGCGCCTGCCCTTCTCTGGCCCCAATTTGAAAACAGGCGGCCGATTCCGGATGGCGGCAGACGATTTCGGTGAGCTGTGCGGTGAAATTGCGGCGGCGCGTCCTTCCCGACGAGGTTTGACAGGTATAAGGGTCACCCTCAGTTTGGCCTTCGAGTGTGGGTTCACGGTGCCCTTTAAAATATTTAATGGTCGGACCACTTTTATAGCTTCTGTTCTGCACATTTTTCCTGATCAAACCCTTAAAATCTGAAAATTATAAGGGTTTGACTGGTTTTAAGGAGTCTGCTAGAGATGTTCTTAGTAAATGAATGCATCTGTGCAACTACTGGAGTATATGCCTCCTTCAACGGTACTGAAGTATATGAATTTAGAGGTTAATCACACACTATCTAATGATCATTTGAGAAAAAAGAACAGCTTGGGGGAGCCATGACCACAGCTTGCCCCGTGTTGTCTTCGTCCCTGAGACAGTGCTCATGAGCTCGCCAAGGTTGGTTATAGTCGTAACGCCTGAGGACGCATCACGAACAGATCTTGGCAAAACAGCCCAGGTCCACCACCTGCGCGTGTTGCTGACACCTTATGCAATTTCTTAATTAGTTCAGGACTCCTCATGTGATGAACAAGTATTGTACCAACCCCACCCCCATCCATGGATGCACCTTCTTGGCGTCTTTTTATACCACCCCATGTTCGAGTATTTGTTACGGTAATGGTCTCCATCAATCCATACACAAATGATGTGGAAACAACTATAGCAAGCAACGAGGAGACGTGTCTAACAAAGGAGAAACTAGCTAAAATAGTGTAAGGAATCTGTGCATGGCGCGTCTTGCTTAAGAATAGGAGGTGTCGGGGAAAATTAATGGAAGAAGCTAGGGAGCGTCATTGTTGCCGTGCCCCGGCCGCTGATGCCTTGTGTGTTTCTCTACATTTCTTCCTTCAACGAACGAGCCTTCACCTCGCTGGAGTCGGACCATTCCTTATCTGGCCATGTAGGAAATGGACTTCCGATCTTCCCGTTGAGCCTCCCTATGTTTTGTAGTTAAAATAAACTAGCAAACAGAAGCTGGGTCTGTTCTAGCAGTGCTTTGAACGCTGGGAAAATATAATTAGAAATTTAGAATATACTCCTACATTTTTAGAAAAATTTCGTACATATGGTAGACCCTAGTTAAGTTTGAAATATCCTATTCAATTATATGTTGGATTATATGCGAAGGTAATAGGTATAACTCTGTTCCCAAATATTTAACTTCTGCAGAATGAGTGGTAAAAAAAGCAAATACTATTGTTATTAAAATATTTAGAACTGAAGATTTGTTTCTCCAAATTTATGATCACATTTACAAAATTGGAGCTCAGGGCTTCTTTGCGTATTGTGGTTTCCAAAAAGGACTTGGCAACCACAGCGTTTTGTTAGTGTCGCTAGCTAAAAAACCAACCTATTCCATCTTTTCAACTAATAGTAACTTTGACGAATCCACTGAATTTGTAGCTGCACCTAACATTAGTCCAACCATTGATCCAGCGAACCTTCATTACTACTACGAAGCAACCGGTCTGACTTAAATAACACTCATGATCATGCATGTGCTATTACAAATCATACCTCCTCATGTCATGATCGAGTATTGTACCTCCTATCCCCCTCCCTCGGAACCGGATCCTCTAACATCGAGAAAGAATGTTAGTTAAGCTACAGTACCCTAACTTTTCTTCTTTCTATTCATATGATTATGTCTAAAACGACTTAAATTAATTTGCAAATTGATGATCTACGGTGTACATTTGTAGTAATTACATACAAACAAATTGATGGTGAAATAAAATAAAATTTAAGTTATTTATATCTACAGTAATACCAGTAGTAAACAACCTACTAACTATCTACTAACAGTTCCTAACTTCCTTTCTTCATTTTACACTAGGTTAACACTGTAGCACAGTGACATTCCTTCTTAATGTTAGAGGATCAAGCAATCGTATGGTATGGTAAGCATTGTCAATCACGCTTTGTGTACTAACCCATGGTCTTCGTGAGAATTCTTTGTGGGGTTAGTGTTGGAAATATGCCCTAGAGGCAATAATAAAAGGATTATTATTATATTTCCTTGTTCATGATAATTGTCTGTTATTCATGCTTGAATTGTATTGTACGGGAACAGCGATACATGTGTGAATACATAGACCGCAACGTGTCCCTGGTAAGCCTCTAGTTACTAGCTCGTTGATCAACAGATGGTCACGGTTTCCTGACCATGGACATAGGATGTCATTGATAACGGGATCACGTCATTAGGAGAATGATGTGATGGACAAGACCCAATCGTAAGCCTAGCACGAGATCGTATAGTTCGTAATGCATAAGCTTTTCTAGTGTCAAGTATTTATTCCTTAGACCATGAGGTTGTGCAACTCCCGGATACCGTAGGAATACTTTGGGTGTGCCAAACGTCACAACGTAACTGGGTGGCTATAAAGGTACGCAACGGGTATCTCCGAAAGTGTCTGTTGAGTTGGTATGAACCGAGACTGGGATATGGTCACTCCGTATGACGGAGAGGTATCTCTGGGCCCACTCGGTAAGACACCATCATAAAGAGCTCAAAGTGACTAAGGAGTTAGTCACGGGATGATGGATTACGGAACGAGTAAAGAGACTTGCCATGACGAGATTGAACAAGGTATCGGGCATACCGACGATCGAATCTCGGGCAAGTACCGTACCGATAGACAAAGGGAATAACATACGGGATTGAGTGAATCCTTGACACAGTGGTTCATCTGATGAGATCATCGAGGAACACGTGGGAACCAACATGGATATCCAGATCCCGCTGTTGGTTATTGACCGGAGAGTCGTCTCGGTCATGTCTGCGTGTCTCCCAAACCTGTAGGGTCTACACACTTAAGGTTCAGTGACGCTAGGGTTGTAGAGATACATGCACGTGGAAACCCGAATGTTGTTCGGAGTCCCGGATGAGATCCCGGACGTCACGAGGAGTTCCGGAATGGTCCGGATGTAAAGAATGATATATAGGAAGTCCAGTTTCGGCCATCGGGTGAATTCCGGGGGTCACCGGGAGTGTCCCGGGACCACCGGAAGGGTCCCGGGGTCCACCGGGTGGGGCCACCCATCCCGGAGGGCCCTGTAGGCCGCAAGGGGAAGGGGGCCAGCCCCTAGTGGCCTAGCTCACCCACATGGGCCCCCTCCATGTGCCTAGGGTTGAAACCCTAGGGGGTGGGGGCGCCCCCTATGCCTTGGGGGGCAAGTTTCCCCCTCTGGCCGCCGCCCCCCAGGAGATTGGATCTCCTAGGGCCGGCGCCCCCCTGGCCCCCTATAAATAGTGGGGGGGAGAGAGGGCAGCCGCACCCAAGGCCACTGGCGCCTCCCCCCCCCCGTCACACCTCCAACTCCTCACGCAGGGCATAGGCGAAGCCCTGCAGCTTTTCCCGTTGCATCCACCACCACGCCGTCGTGCTGCTGGATCTCCATCAACCTCTCCTCCCCCCTTGCTGGATCAAGAAGGAGGAGATGTCGCTGTACCGTACGTGTGTTGAACGCGGAGGTGCCCTCCGTTCGGCGCTGGGATCATCGGTGACGAGGATCACGAAGAGTACGACTCCATCATCCACGTTCCTTCGAGCTTCCGCACGCGATCTACAAAGGGTATGTAGATGCACTCCTTTATGCTCGTTGCTAGATGACTCCTTAGATTGATCTTGGTGAAGCGTAGGAACTTTCTTGAATTTTGCTACGTTCCCCAACAGTGGCATCTGAGCTAGGTCTTTGCGTAGCATCTTGCATGAGTAGAACACAAACAAGTTGTGGGTGTTGAGTTTGTTCAATTTTCTTGCCGTTACTAGTCCAATCTTGATTCGGTGGCATCATGGGATGAAGCGGCCCGGACCGACCTTACACGTACGCTTACGTGAGACTGGTTCCACCGACTGACATGCACTAGTTGCATAAGGTGGCTGGCGGGTGTTTATCTCTCCCACTTTAGTCGGATCGGATTCGATGAAAAGGGTCCTTATGAAGGGTAAATAGAAATTGACAAATCACGTTGTGGTTTTGGCGTAGGTAAGATCTTGCTAGAAAACCTATAGAAGCCACGTAAAACTTGCAACAACAATTAGAGGTCGTCTAACTTGTTCTTGCAGCATGTGCTATGTGATGTGGTATGGCCAAGAAGATGTGATGAATGATATATGTGATGTATGAGATTGATCATGTTCTTGTAATAGGGAACCACGACTTGCATGTCAATGAAAATGACAACCGGTAGGAGCCATAGGAGTTGTCTTAATTATTGTATGACCTGCGTGTCACTGAATAACGCCATGTAATTACTTTACTTTATTGCTAAACGTTAGCCATAGTAGTAGAAGTAATAGTTGGCGTGACGACTTCATCAAGACACGATGATGGAGATCATGGTGTCATGTCGGTGACAAAGATGATCATGGTGCCCCGAAGATGGAGATCGAAGGAGCAAGATGATATTGGCCATATCATGTCACTTTATTTGATTGCATGTGATGTTTATCATGTTTATGCATCTTGTTTACTTAGAACGACGGTAGTAAATAAGTTGATCTCTCACTAAAAATTTCAAGAATTGTGTTCCCCCTAATTGTGCACCATTGCTAAGGATCATTGTTCCGAAGCACCACGTGATGATCGGGTGTGATAGGCTCTAACGTTCGCATACGACGGGTGTAAGCCAGATTTACACACGCAATACACCTAGGATTCACTTGACGAGCCTAGCATGTACAGACATGGCCTCGGAACACGGAAGACCTAAAGGTCGAACATGAGTCGTATAGAAGATACGATCAACATGAAGATGTTCACCGTTGATGACTAGTCCGTCTCACGTGATGATCGGACACGGGCTAGTCGATTCAGATCATGTATCACTTAGAAGACTGGAGAGATGTCAATCTGAGTGGGAGTTCATTAAAATTTGATTAGATGAACTTAATTATCATGAACTTAGTCTAAATTCTTTACAATATGTCTTGTAGATCAAATGGCCCACGCTCATGTCACCCTCAACTTCAACGCGTTCCTAGAGAAATCCAAGCTGAAAGACGATGGTAGCAACTATACGGACTGGGTCCGTAACCTGAGGATCATCCCCATAGCTGCCAAGAAAACTTATGTCCTAGAAGCACCGCTAGGTGACGCTCCCGCCCCGGCAAACCAAGATGTTATGAACGCTTGGCAGTCACATTGTGATGATTACTCCCTGGTTCAGTGTGGCATGCTCTACAGCTTAGAATCGGGGCTCCAAAAGCGTTTTGAGCACCATGGAGCATATGAGATGTTCCAAGAGCTGAAAATGGTTTTCCAGGCTCATGCCCGAGTTGAGAGATATGATGTCTCCAACGCATTCTACAGCTGTAAGATGGAGGAAAATAGTTTTGTCAGTGAGCACATACTCAAGATTTCTGGGTTGCACAACCGCTTGTCTTAGTTGGGAATGAATCTCCCAGACGAAGCGGTCGTTGACAGAATCCTTCAGTCGCTCCCACCTAGCTACAAGAGCTTCATGTTGAAGTTCAATATGCAAGGGATGGAGAAGTCCATTCCCGAGGTGTATTCAATGCTGAAATCAACGGAGGTGGAGATCAAGAAAGAGCATCAAGTGTTGATGGTCAATAAAACCACTAAGTTCAAGAAGGGAAAGGGTAAGAAGAACTTCAAGAAGGACGGCAAGGGAGTTGCCGCGCCCGGTAAACCAGTTGCCAGGAAGAAGCCAAAGTATGGACCCAAGCCTGAGACTGAGTGCTTTTATTGCAAGGGAACGGGTCACTGGAAGCGGAACTGCCCCAAATACTTAGCGGACAAGAAGGCCGGCAACGTCAAAGGTATATGTGATATACATGTTATTGATGTGTACCTTACCAGCGCTCGTAGTAGCTCCTGGGTATTTGATACCGGTGCAGTTGCTCATATTTGTAACTCAAAGCAGGGGCTGCGGAATAAGCGGAGACTGGCGAAGGACGAGGTGACGATGCGCGTCGGGAATGGTTCCAAGGTCGATGTGATCGCTGTCGGCACGTTGCCTCTACATCTACCCTCGGGATTAGTTTTAAACCTTAATAATTGTTATTTAGTACCAGCTTTGAGCATGAACATTGTATCTGGATCTCGTTTGATGCGAGATGTCTACTCATTTAAATCCGAGAATAATGGTTGTTCTATTTATTTGAGAGATATGTTTTATGGTCATGCCCCGTTGGTCAATGGTTTATTTTTGATGAATCTCGATCGTGATGATACACATATTCATAGTGTGAATGCCAAAAGATGTAAAGTTGACAATGATAGTCCCACATACTTGTGGCATTGCCGCCTTGGTCATATTGGTGTCAAACGTATGAAGAAGCTTCATGCAGATGGACTTCTGGAGTCTCTTGATTATGAATCATTTGACACGTGCGAACCATGCCTCTTGGGCAAGATGACCAAGACTCCATTCTCCGGAACAATGGAGCGAGCAACCAACTTATTGGAAATCATACATACCGATGTGTGCGGTCCAATGAGTGTTGAGGCTCGCGGAGGCTATCGTTATGTTCTCACCCTCACAGATGACTTGAGTAGATATGGGTATATCTACTTGATGAAGCACAAGTCTGAGACATTTGAAAAGTTCAAGGAATTTCAGAATGAGGTTGAGAATCAACGTGATAGAAAAATAAAGTTCTTGCGATCGGATCGTGGGGGTGAATATTTAAGTCATGAATTTGGCACGCACCTTAGGAACTGTGGAATTGTTTCACAATTGACACCGCCCGGAACAGCTCAGCGTAATGGTGTGTCCGAACATCGAAATCGTACCCTGTTGGACATGGTGCGATCTATGATGTCTCTCACCGACTTACCGCTATCTTTTTGGGGTTATGCTTTAGAGACTGCCGCATTCACTTTAAATAGGGCTCCATCGAAATCCGTTGAGACGACACCGTATGAACTTTGGTTTGGCAAGAAACCTAAGCTGTCGTTTCTAAAAGTTCGGGGTTGCGATGCTTATGTCAAGAAACTTCAACCTGAAAAGCTCGAACCCAAATCGGAAAAATGCGTCTTCATAGGATACCCAAAGGAAACGATTGGGTACACCTTCTACCACAGATCCGAGGGCAAGGTCTTTGTTGCCAAGAATGGACCCTTTCTAGAGAAAGAGTTTCTCTCGAAATAAGTGAGTGGGAGGAAAGTAGAACCTGATGAGGTGACAGTCACCCCTCCCGAACCGGAAAGTAGCGCAGTGCAGGAAATTGTTCCTGAGGTGCCTGCACCGACAAGGGAGGAAGTTAATGATGATGATCATGAAGATACAGATCAAGTTACTACTGAACTTCGAAGGTCCACAAGGACACGTTCCGCACCAGAGTGGTACGGCAACCCTGTCATGGAAATCATGTTGTTAGACAACGGTGAACCTTCGAACTATGAAGAAGCGATGGCGGGCCCGGATTCCAATAAATGGCTTGGAGCCATGAAATCCGAGATAGAATCCATGTATGAAAACAAAGTATGGACTTTGGTGGACTTGCCCGATGATAGGCACGCCATAGAAAATAAATGGATATTTAAGAAGAAGACAGACGCAGATGGTAATGTGACCATCTATAAGGATCGGCTTGTCGCTAAGGGTTATTGACAAGTTCAAGGGATTGACTACGACGAGACTTTCTCTCTCGTAGCGATGCAGAAGTCCGTCCGAATCATGTTAGCAATTGTCGCATTCTACGATTATGAGATATGGGAAATGGACGTCAAAACGGCATTCCTTAATGGTTTCCTCAAGGAAGAGCTGTATATGATGCAGCCGGAAGGTTTTTTCGATCCAGAGAATGCTAACAAGGTATGCAAGCTCCAGCGCTCGATCTACGGGCTGGTGCAAGCATCTCGGAGTTGGAATATTCGCTTTAATGATGTGATCAAAGCGTTTGGCTTTATACAGACTTGGGGAGAAGCCTGTATCTACAAGAAAGTGAGTGGGAGCTCTGTAGCATTTCTCATATTATATGTGGATGACATATTGCTGATGGGAAATGATATAGAATTCTTGGAGAGCATAAAGGCCTACTTGAATAAGAGTTTTTCAATGAAGGGCCTTGGAGAAGCTGCTTACATATTAGGCATCAAAATCTATAGAGATAGATCAAGACGCCTCATTGGTCTTTCACAAAGCACATAACTTGACAAGATATTGAAGAAGTTCAATATGGATCAGTCCAAGAAGGGGTTCTTGCCTGTTTTGCAAGGTATGAGATTGAGCAAGGCTCAGTCCCCGACCACGGCAGAAGATAAAGAAAAGATGAGTGTCATTCCCTATGCCTCGGCCATAGGTTCTATCATGTATGCCATGCTGTGTACCAGACCTGATGTGAACCTTGCCATGAGTTTAGTAGGGAGGTACCAAAGTGATCCCGGTATGGAACACTGGACAGCGGTCAAGAACATCCTAAAGTACCTGAAGAGGACTAAGGATATGTTTCTCGTTTATGGAGGTGACGAAGAACTCGTCATAAAGGGTTACATCGATGCTAGCTTCGACACAGATCTGGATGACTCTAAGTCACAGACCGGATACGTGTATATTTTGAATGGTGGAGCAGTCAGCTGGTGTAGTTGCAAGCAGAGCGTCGTGGCGCATTCTACATGTGAAGCGGAGTACATAGCTGCTTGCGAAGCAGCGCAAGAAGGAGTCTGGATGAAGGAGTTCATCACCGACCTAGGAGTCATTCCAAGCGCGTCAAGCCCGATGACTCTCTTCTGTGACAACACTGGAGCTATTGCCATTACCAAGGAGCCCAGGTTTCACAAGAAGACCAAGCACATCAAGCGCCGTTTCAACTCCATCCGGAATTATGTTCAAGATGGAGGCATAGATATTTGTAAAGTGCATACAGATCTGAATGTTGCAGACCCGTTGACTAAACCTCTTCCATGGGCAAAACATGATCAACACCAGAACTCTATGGGTGTTCGATTCATCATAATGTAACTAGATTATTGACTCTAGTGCAAGTGGGAGACTGTTGGAAATATGCCCTAGAGGCAATAATAAAAGGATTATTATTATATTTCCTTGTTCATGATAATTGTCTGTTATTCATGCTTGAATTGTATTGTACGGAAACAGCGATACATGTGTCAATACATAGACCATAACGTGTCCCTGGTAAGCCTCTAGTTACTAGCTCGTTGATCAACAGATGGTCACGGTTTCCTGACCATGGACATAGGATGTCATTGATAACGGGATCACATCATTAGGAGAATGATGTGATGGACAAGACCCAATCCTAAGCCTAGCACGAGATCGTATAGTTCGTAATGCATAAGCTTTTCTAGTGTCAAGTATTTATTCCTTAGACCATGAGGCTGTGCAACTCCCGGATACCGTAGGAATAATTTGGGTGTGCCAAACGTCACAACGTAACTGGGTGGCTATAAAGGTACGCAACGGGTATCTCCGAAAGTGTCTGTTGAGTTGGTACGAACCGAGACTGGGATATTGTCACTCCGTATGACGGAGAGGTATCTCTGGGACCACTCGGTAAGACATCATCATAAAGAGCTCAAAGTGACTAAGGAGTTAGTCACGGGATGATGGATTACGGAACGAGTAAAGAGACTTTCCATGACGAGATTGAACAAGGTATCGGGCATACCGACGATCGAATCTCGGGCAAGTACCATACCGATACACAAAGGGAATAACATACGGGATTGAGTGAATCCTTGACACAGTGGTTCATCCGATGAGATCATTGAGGAACACGTGGGAACCAACATGGGTATCTAGATCCCGTTGTTGGTTATTGACCGGAGAGTCGTCTCGGTCATGTCTGCGTGTCTCCCGAACCCGTAGGGTCTACACACTTAAGGTTCAGTGACGCTAGGGTTGTAGAGATACATGCACGTGGAAACCCGAATGTTGTTCGGAGTCCCGGATGAGATCCCGGATGACACGAGGAGTTCCGGAATGGTCCGGAGGTAAAGAATGATATATATGAAGTCCAGTTTCGGCCATCGGGTGAATTCCGGGGGTCACCGGGAGTGTCCCGGGACCACCGGAAGGGTCCCGGGGGTCCACCGGGTGGGGCCACCCATCCCGGAGGGCCCCGTAGGCCGCAAGGGGAAGGGGGCCAGCCCCTAGTGGGCTGGCGCACCCACATGGGCCCCCCTTCATGCGCCTAGGGTTGAAACCCTAGGGGGTGGGGGTGCCCCTATGCCTTGGGGGGCAAGTTTCCCCCCTCTGGCCGCCGCCCCCCCAGGAGATTGGATCTCCTAGGGCCGGCGCCCCCCTGGCCCCCTATATATAGTGGGGGGAGAGAGGGCAGCCACACCCCAAGCCTCTGGCGCCTCTCCCCCCGTCACACCTCCAACTCCTCACGCAGGGCATAGGCGAAGCCCTGCAGCTTTTCCCGTTGCATCCACCACCACGCCGTCGTGCTGCTGGATCTCCATCAACCTCTCCCCCCCCCCTTGCTGGATCAAGAAGGAGGAGACGTCGCTGTACCGTACGTGTGTTGAACGCGGAGGTGCCATCCGTTCGACGCAGGGATCATCGGTGACAAGGATCACGAAGAGTACGACTCCATCATCCACGTTCCTTCGAACGCTTCCGCACGCGATCTACAAAGGGTATGTAGATGCACTCTTTTATGCTCGTTGCTAGATGACTCCTTAGATTGATCTTGGTGAAGCGTAGGAATTTTTTTGAATTCTTCTATGTTCCCCAACAGTTAGGTTGCCGTGTGAAAGTTCAAGTGGATCATCACGAAGAGATCATATGCTTGAAGCTTGCCGTCCATTGTGGTGGCAATGGACTTGTGAAGATGTGCCGAAGAGTGGCTCACCCATAGTGGAGTATGGGGGAGCAATCTACTAGTCTTCACCGAGCTAACGCAATCAAGAAAGGTGGTCCAGCTTGAGGGAGTCAAGATCGTCATCATCCAGCTCAAGTGGACTATGTGCAAGGCAAAGGTTTGCCATTGATAGGTTTTCTATTTTACCGATCTCATGGTGGTAGTTGGGAGGCCGGGTTATAGGATCGATTGCCGTACTATCAAGGGGGGCTCTCGATGAGTAGCTTGATCGTATCGTGCGCAGAGAGCTCAAACCATTGCATGCTTGCATCATCTTTCTTGGTTCTTGTTTGGTTTTCTCCTTGTGAGTTTTGGAGTTTATGGTCATCTTGATGCCAAGCTCGAGTTCATTGAAAACGGAGTTCACTCATGCATCTTCTATGATGTTTTTGATGTTGGAGGTTATGCTGGTTCTTCTCAGATGGAGGCTTCACTCCGCTATATCTTGGCATACCTCCCCTGCCTCTTCTTACTATAACCAACAAGCTTGAGTTTGCTCAATTCAGAGCTCATATGAAGAAGTTATGGCAGTTCTATTTTTCTCCCTACGGTAGTACCGCTGTCGGCAGCGGTAGTACCGCTTGTAGTGTCAAGCGGTAGTACCACTCCAGTACCGCTCTACTACCGCCTCGATTTTGGGTCTTGATCTTTTCGTGTCGGGTTCAGCAGTAGTCGCACGACACTAAGGCACGACAGTTCCGCCTATAAGTGGTAGTACCGCCCCGATTGTGTGGTAGTACCGCCTATAAGATGTAGTACTGCCCCGGTTGGGCGGTAGTACCGCTACTGCATTACTATCGTCGTACTCTAATCTACTATGCCTCCTTTGGCCCCGTGTTCTGCTTCTCCAGCGGTAGTACCGCTGGGGTGAGCGGTAGTACCGCTTATTAGCGGCACTACCGCCCCAAGGTTCATGTTGTTGCTCTATTTCCTACTTCTACCGCGCGAGCGGTAGTACCGCTCGTGTGCGGGCTGAGCACATAACGGTTGGATTTTTTTCCTCCAATAAAAGGGGGTCTTCTTCCCCAATGAACCTTATTGTTTGAGCTCGTGTTCTTCCCCCATTGTTGACCTTCTTCGAGCTTGCTATCTCTCAATCCCTCCATGGATTCTTGCTAGTTTTGGGGGGGAGGAGATCTAGATCCACGTTTCCACCAATCACTTTCTCCTCTATGTGAGGGGAACCCATTGGATCTAGATCTTGGAGTTGTTCGTGTTCTCTTCTTCATTCTTCCTCTCTTTTCCCTCCCTAGCATTAGTTGCTTTGGTGGGATTTGGGAGAGAAGGACTTGGGCACTCCTTGTGTCCTTGCCATTGCATTTGGTGCATCGGGTTGAGTTCTCCACGGTGATACGTCGAAGTTACAAGTTGAGAAGGTTATTACTCTTTGGTGCTTGGTACCCTTGAGCTTGTTCCTCTTCGATGCTTGGGTGCCCTAGACGGTTGAGGTCACCTCGGAGCCATATTCCAGCGTGGTGAAGCTTTGTGGTGTCGTTGGCGGCCTTCAATTAAGTTGTGGAGATAGCCCTAACCTTTGTGGTGTTCGGAGCTCAATCATTATGGTGTAAAGCTCCGGGCAAGCGTCGGGGTCTCCAATTAGGTTGTGGAGACCGCCCCGAGCAATTTGACGGGTTTCGGTGACCGCCCCCAAGGGTTGCCAAAGTGTACGGATTCGGTGACCGCCCCAAGGGTTGCCATTTGTACGGGTTCGGTGACCGCCCTCAAGGGTCCCTTAGTGGAATCATAGCATCTTGCATTGTGCGAGGGTGTGAGGAGATTACAGTGGCCCTAGTGGCTTCTTGGGGAGCATTGTGCCTCCACACCACTCCAAACGGAGATAAGCATCCGCAAGGGTGTGAACTTCGGGATACATCGTCGTCTCTGCGTGCCTCAGTTATCTCTTACCCGAGACCTTTACTTATGCACTTTACTTTGTGATAGCCATATTGTTTCTTGTCATATATCTTGCTATCAGTTAGTACTTTATATTGCTTAGCATAAGTTTTTGGTGCACATATGTGAGCCTAGTTGTTATAGGTTTTGTGCTTGACAAACTAACCGCTAGGTTTATTCCGCATTTATTCAAGCCTAAACCGTAATTATTTTAAAAGCCTATTCACCCACCTCTAGACGACATCCATGATCTTTCATGGGGCGACGTGGCGCTCGTGCGAGGGTCGACTGCGCGGCGGCGCCGTCGTTGGCGGCGGATCTACGCGGTGGTGCGGGGTGGCGGCGCCCACTCGGCCCGGATCTGGGCCCTCTCGGGCCTCATCTGTACCAGGGCGGGCCGCTGGCTTCTTCATCAGCGGCAGAGATCCTTGGAAGTGTAGTGGGGGCGTAGGGAGGCTGGGCGCTGGCAATGCCGTTGTTGGATGGCTGCAACGGACTGGCAGCGGCTTTGTGGGCCCGAGATGGGCCCGACCGGGCCCGGGTGGTTTGGTATGTCTCTGCTACCTCGTTCGGCCGGCTACCGCGACGGTGCGGGAAGCACACACATCTTGCACGATGGCGGTGGAGGTGGTTCCCTCCGGCTCGGCTCCAGTCCTGCCCTCTTGATTCCTTGCTTCCACTAGGCCTCGTGATGGCGATCTCAGTGAGGTGGCATGGATGATTTCAAGACCGTGGTGGCGTAAGCTGCCGAGTGGCAAGGTGAATGGTTAGCTCCGTATCGGGCAGGTAGTGGTGCTTGGGATGCGGGAGAAATCCCTGTCGGTGCTTCTGGCTCCGATGTTGTGGCGCCTGCGGGTGCCACCTTTCCTTCCTGAAGGGCATCGGTGTTACCCATCCCCACTCATTTTCGCGTGTCGGGGAAAACCCTAGGATATGTCCGGCTAGCAGTATCGTCGACGTCACATCCCTTCTTGGAGGTATTGCTTGGTACGAGACGATGAGGAGCCTTGGTGTGCGGTGGGACGAATCCGGAGGGTGCAACGGTGGCGGATCATCTGTGCTTTGTTGAGTTGTCATTGTTGGCATTTAGTTTTTTTTTTTGAACTTGATGTCCTGTTCGCCCCCGCAGTTATCGTGTGTTCGCTGGAAATTGCTTTATAATATAAAACGGAGGAAACCCTTTTTCGGGGAAAATATTTTAAGTGCATATCATTTACTTTAAAAACTTAAAATCTGAATTTGGAAAGTGTAAATGCAGTGTAAAATTTATGTTTCTGTAATTTAGGAAGAAACTGATAACATTCAAAAAAAATATGACACTTAAGAAATACTAACGTGTTTCAAATATTATTTTGAATACAGTACAATCGAAATCACTCACGTACACGAGCATAAACTCACATGTATGAACGCCCTAGTGATCACCTCTGAGACTTAGACTGAGCCGACAAAGCATCTTGAGATTTTATTCACACAAAAAAAACTTCTTGAGATTTTATGAAGTCATCACAGACGCCTCGCGATCGATGGGAACATCTTCCCCCATTGAACGAATATCGTCTGAAGCCTGAAACAAATCTAGGACAGTGCGAACATCAGTGTCATGTCTAGGACCTGAACCTTGGTGAGCTGGAGATACCATTATTCTCCTAACCATCCAAGGACTGTTGGTTCCCACGTACTACAAAAAGTTGACGTGACATTCAAAAAAATACAATTAAAAAAGTGCCATACCATTCAACAAAAATGCACTTGACATTTAAAAAATGTTCAATCATTTCGAAAAAATATTTGTGATATTCCAAAACAATGCTTATTCAATGTAAGAAAATGTTCACATAATGAGAAAACTTGTTTTGACCAATAAACAATTGTATGTGGCGTTCTAAACAATGTTCACCCATTTTGAAAAGATAGTCGTGACCATTATAAAATGATATTCAATATAATAATGTCGCATAATTCAAAAGAAAGTTTCATAACATTCAAAAAATGTACGTAACATTTTATAAAATGTTCATGTAATGCCTAAAAATGTTACGACCATAAAAACAGTGTATGCAACATTTGAAGAAATGTTCACATGTTTTGAAAAATTATTCATGACAATTGCAGTTAATTTATACAATTTCAAAAATAATAATTCAAAAAACTATCACGCCATTCTTAAAATGTACATAACATTTAAAAAAAATGCTCACGCCTTTTGAAAAAAATGCTCATCGCACTTTCAATAAAAAGTATCAATGTAAATGAAATGTTCACGTAACTAAAAATTGTTTCCAATGTGTATTTGATTTTTTAACATGTATTCATTTTTTTTCAAATGTGTATTTAAATAATGTTCAACCGTGTATCAATTTGTTTCCAGAAATATACACTTGTCATGGAGGCCGAGAGCATCGACTGCTATACTGAGCCCACTGCAGCCCAGTCGTCAACTGGTCGCTGAGCGCCGTCCCCTCGTCCTCCGTCACCCCCGAGCGCCTCCCTCGACCTCCTCCCGCCCCCCAGCCGCCGGATTTGGACCCTCGCCGCTACCGGCCTAGGTAATTTGCCTCTGAATCCACTTCATGTATGCTCTTGCTTCAGTGATTTCCATGTGCATTATCGGCGGCACATTTTTTTGTGATCTCATCTTGGCGCGCGCATCTCAGCAAATCTCTTCCCACATCTTGAAGCTTCTGGTGCCGGATCGATCGATTCTCCGGTGCTGTCGCCGTGGGATGGGACGTGAAAGCCGGGAGAAGCTGAGAGCTGCTGCGCCTTGGCCGTCCCTGCGCGGCCAAGTCAACGTCTCGACCCCAGGTGACGAACGAGGCGTAAACTGTGTTAGCGCCATCGGAGGCAGAGCAGGTCAACCATGGTGGGTGGGAGTGGGTTAGGTTGTGGAGTGGGGCCTGCCCACCGAGAAAGTCAAGGTCTGAAGAAATAAAAAAGTCTCGGAACTCTACTCCTATCCTCTGAATTCCTGTTCTCGGTCCGCATCTCACGCCGGCGATCATTGCCCAGTTGAACACCGGCCACAGACCCTTCTTCCCCTGGTCTCGTTCCCAAGAATTAATTCCATGGGAGCTTTCCTGACCGGCCTCGCCATAGCGGCAGTGACCTGGTGGTTTGCGCCGGTCATCACCTTCCTGCTCAACAAACTCCTGTCCTACCTCTATGACGCATCTCAAGACTTCAGGCAGATGAGGTCTGGGACCGTGCCAAGACTCAAGTTCACGCTTGAAGAAGTCGTGGAGCAGAGGATGCTGATCAACTTATCAAAGGAGAAATCCGATGTGACCAAACCAATCAGCGGCCTGGACATCTTGCTGAAGAAGCTCAAGGATGCTCTGTACGAAGCTGAAGACATCCTCGACCTCGTTGATTATCACCGAATCGAGAAGGAGGTTGGGAAAGAGACCTGGCTGCAGCGGTGTTGGCAACGCCTCTGTGACAGCGCCCGAGAAAGCTCAGCCTGGCTGCTGCAGGTTTGGCTAGCTCTTGCTGTGTTCCATATATCTCTACCCTTCCTCAATTTGATTTACACTCAAGGCTTTCTTATTTTGCTCATGTCCTGCACCTGGCGAAGCAGGGCCTGTGCTGGTTGTGGCGATGGATGACTGGATCAGGTGAAGTACTACCTGTCGTTTCCACGCCCTCGCCTTCCTTGGTGCAGAGGATGCCCTCGCCTTCCTTGGTGCAGAGGATGCCCTCGCCTTCCTTGGTGCAGAGGATCCCATTGTGTTGCGGGTCATTCTTCAAGATCTGTTGTAGTTGCATATTCAACTGGTTAACCAAGGCGATTGAGGGTGCCTGTCACTGCCGAGACTGGTCCTGGGATGTGTTTGGCTTGACAAGTTATGAACAGGTACCACCTAAAATCCTGAACCTTAAGCTGAATTCCATCCGGCTGGCTAAATAAAAGTACGTTGTTGTTGTTTGTTTTCTTGCTAAATTAGCCATACTAGTCTCCAAACTCTGATCTGTCCAGTTATACGGATTAGCTACAAAACCTTATCTTCCGTTCTTCATTGTAAATGTTAAGACATTAGTATCTATGCTGCAAACATTTAGTAAATTTCTAGTTTACAATACATGAACTAAAAAACTACGAATTTCTCCAAGGCTATAGGATTTGGAAAACTGGAAACCACAGCAAAATTTGTTTGTAAAGTTTCGCTATGTTCACCTTCTACTCCATCTCCCTAGCCTCTAGTCTAACCCTCTCGCCAAACAGACATGATACCAGCTTTCCTCTCGAGGTATTTGCCCATAAAAAACTAAGCTTACAACAACTTTCTATTCTTCTCCATCTTGTTTGGCAGCCAGTTACCCTTTTCTGCTCCTCACTTGCTACCCCCTATCGCCCCTTTACCCCCTATTGTTAATCCGTGCTTAGCGGTGATGTAAGCTCCAGCAATTGCAGCTGCTGCGACAGCCACTAAAGTTGCTACTGTTTTATTGGTTTCTAGAAATGAGGTGTTTGAAAATTGGAAGATATTAAAATGTTGGTATCAAACTTGAAGTTCAAATATCAAAATATTTGTATTGAACTCGAAATTTTAATTTGGAAAGTGGTTACTTTTGCAGGGCGTTGTTATGGAATCAAATTGCACTATCTTCGGACCTTTATATATTCTTCTGAAGGAAAATATGAAAAAGGTAGAACAACTCATTGATGAAGCACAAGAAATTGTTACATTCAGGAAAAAAGTGCAAGAAACTATCGGGCAGGCGAACCAGCCAAGAAGAAACGGAAGTGACATGCCTACTGCAAATGTCACTACTGGAGATAGACAGAAAACTACATCATATCCAGCAGGAAAGGTAACTGGCAGAGATGATGTTTGTCAGCACATAAGAACAATGCTTCATGCTTTGAAATCTGATGTAGTTGGCATTTATGGCATTGCGGGTTCTGGGAAGACAACACTCGCACAATATGTTTGTTGTGCTCTGAAGGAGGAAGAGGAAGAGAAAGAGAAAAAGGAATGCCATTTCCACTTTTTTATGTGGATTAATGTCACTCAGAAGTTTAGTGTGCATGAGATTTTCAGTGAGATGTTGGAAGCAGCTTCAGGTAAAAAGGCAGAATATGCTAGCCTTGACGTCCTGCAGACAAAATTAAAGAATGAACTAAGTGGAAAAAAAATTCTATTAGTACTTGATGATATCTGGTGCAACAAAGATAACCATGAGCAGGATCTGCAACGGTTGACGTTTCCATTGCAATTTGGGTTGGAAGGAAGCAAGATCCTAGCCACAAGTCGAAATAGAGATGCATTTGCCGATCTAAGTGCTGGTCTGACATGCAATTATGTTCCAATACCTGACTTGAATGATGACGACTTCCGTGAAATGTTCATGAATTATGCATTGGGAGGATCAGGCCTCGATGACAGTGAGCGTCGAAAACTGGAAGATATTGGGGCTGAAATTGCGAAGAAGTTAAAGAGGTTACCTCTAGCGGCCAGAACCGTGGGAAGACAGCTATATAGAAAACAAGATGTTAGGTTCTGGCGGAGTGTCCAGGTTAGGGACCTTTTGAACGAGACGACTGGAGCTCTTTGGTGGAGCTACCAACAATTTGACGAGCATGTCAGACGATGCTTTACTTATTGCAGTATTTTCCCGAGAAGACGCCATTTCAGACGTGATGAGTTAGTACAGTTATGGATGGCAGAAGGCTTTATAAAAACATATGATGCTGCACAGGATCAGTATGATGTTGGTCAGGATTACTTTGATGAATTATTGGCAGCCTCATTTCTGCAACTAGGAAACAGACAACTGGAACATGGATGTGATGTCGATTACTTCACTGTTCATGACCTGTTGCGTGATTTAGCAGAGGATGTTGCTGGAGGAGATTGCTTCAGAATCGAGGAAGGTGTCACAGAAGAAGTTCCTCCAGCTGTTCGTCATCTATCTGTCGGGAGTTGTGATATAAAGATGCTTACAGAGAAAATATTTGAATTGCAGAATTTGCGCACTCTCATCATTGATTGCTATATAAAAATTGGTTCAACTGATGAAAAAATCTTCGAGAGAATGTTCAGGAGGTTGAAGAAATTGCGGGTGCTCGTTTTACGTTTCTCCGCAGAAGATGGTTATATATACTCACTTCCAGCATGTATTGGTCTGTTAAAGCATCTAAGGTATTTAGTTTTTGATGTGAAAGGAAGTGCAAGGCTAATTATGCCAAACAGTATTACCGAGCTTTACCACATTCAGCTGCTATATCATATTGGTTTCCGTGATGTGGTTTTTACTGGTAGTAACAATATTAGCCAGCTCATCAACTTGCGGAGTGTAAGAACCAGGTTAAATTTTCCAAACATTGGCAAGATGAAATGGCTCCAAAAGTTAGTACGCTTCAGTGTAAGCAAGACACAGGGGTATGAGCTACGACAATTGAAGGACCTAAGCAAGCTTGAAGGCGCGCTAAGTATCACGGGTCTTCAGAATGTCCAAAGCAAGGAAGAATCTATTGAAGCCAGTCTTGCACACAAGTACCGGCTGAGAGAACTTACACTATCCTGGGGTGATACGAGTTGCAGTCCAGAAGTTGAAGCGGAGGTGCTTGAGGGCCTCTGCCCATCGAAATATCTCGAGATACTAGAAATTAGGAATTACCACGGTTCGACGTACCCAAATTGGATGGTGGGTCAGCAGAATGGGGGCCCAAAGCATTTGCGTAATCTTTGGCTCGACGGCTGCAGCCGACTTGAACCGTCTCCTCAACTTTTTGAGGTCTTCGTGCATCTTCGTTGGTTTAGGCTTTGGTTCAGCAATTGGCATTCCTTGCCAGATAATATGGAGCACCTGACGTCACTCCTGTCACTGGACATTAATCGTTGCCCGAATATTCAATCCCTTCCAGCACTGCCCTCCTCCCTTGAGAAGTTTTGTCTCAGGTCCTGCAGCGAGGAGTTCATGAGGTCATGTGAAACAATTGGACATCTAAACTGGCAAAAGATTCAGCACATTCCAGATATATATATTAGGCGTTTTTAAGATGGGTTGGAAGGTACATCTGCAAAACCTTCGTTCCTTTGTGTAGCTCTATGATACTCCCTTCATTCCTAAACATAGGCCTTTTTAGAGATGTCAATACGGACTACATACAGAGCAAAATGAGTGAATCTACACTCTAAAATGCGTCTATATACATCTGTATTCGTATGTAGTCTGTATTGAAATCTCTAAAAAGGCTTATATTTAGAAACGAAGGGATTACTTGTTAATGGAGAGACGCTATGACTAATCTTTATGTTTATTATTCTATTTTCCAACATGTTAACTGCCAGTGTACACGCTGAGGCAGGAGCTGAAGAAGATGCCTCTCCATCATCGATGCTTGAAGCGCCCCAAGTCCTACACATGGAGATGGCGTTTATGAGGTTTATGTGCTTGGTAGCCTTCCTGCCAATCTACAGGCTTTACTGTATGGCGTTTTCTGGGTCTATGTGGTTGGTAACACTTGACCAATTATAAGTACATTTCAGAGGACGCGAAATTAATGTCAGTGGTTGCAACTCATGACCTCCGAATTTGTTTGTTTCCTATCTGGTGTGTACTGTGGAATCATGAACGGCAAATTTATTTGTTTCCTGTTGGGCTGTAGTAGTGTGGGACCCATACACTGGATTTATGTGTGTGTCCCTTGGTTGTAATAACTTAGGAATGTTACTTTCCTGTCAGTAATCAAGAATGTCTGTTGTTGGTCTGTAATACTTGCTAGTTTCCTGGATTTAATTGCTATTTTAGTGTCGGTATGCAGATCCTAGTCTTAGACCATCTCTAGCAGACCCTTTTATATCGCGGACCCTTAAAACCGTTATAAGGGTCGCAAAAAATGTGTTTTAAGGGTTGGGCTTTACCTCCTGCGGAACAGATCTTGTAAATGGCATTGTAAAAACGAATATTCCTCTCAGAGATGCTCCCTGCCGTCCTTCTCCGCCTTTCCTCCTTGTTCCCTGCCATCCCCCGAATGCCCTCGGCGGCGGCCGGTCACATCCGTGAGGTGGCGTTCATCCCGACCACCTCGCGCCTGCCCTTCTCTGGCCCCAATTTGAAAACAGGCGGCCGATTCCGGATGGCGGCAGACGATTTCGGTGAGCTGTGCGGTGAAATTGCGGCGGCGCGTCCTTCCCGACGAGGTTTGACAGGTATAAGGGTCACCCTCAGTTTGGCCTTCGAGTGTGGGTTCACGGTGCCCTTTAAAATATTTAATGGTCGGACCACTTTTATAGCTTCTGTTCTGCACATTTTTCCTGATCAAACCCTTAAAATCTGAAAATTATAAGGGTTTGACTGGTTTTAAGGAGTCTGCTAGAGATGTTCTTAGTAAATGAATGCATCTGTGCAACTACTGGAGTATATGCCTCCTTCAACGGTACTGAAGTATATGAATTTAGAGGTTAATCACACACTATCTAATGATCATTTGAGAAAAAAGAACAGCTTGGGGGAGCCATGACCACAGCTTGCCCCGTGTTGTCTTCGTCCCTGAGACAGTGCTCATGAGCTCGCCAAGGTTGGTTATAGTCGTAACGCCTGAGGACGCATCACGAACAGATCTTGGCAAAACAGCCCAGGTCCACCACCTGCGCGTGTTGCTGACACCTTATGCAATTTCTTAATTAGTTCAGGACTCCTCATGTGATGAACAAGTATTGTACCAACCCCACCCCCATCCATGGATGCACCTTCTTGGCGTCTTTTTATACCACCCCATGTTCGAGTATTTGTTACGGTAATGGTCTCCATCAATCCATACACAAATGATGTGGAAACAACTATAGCAAGCAACGAGGAGACGTGTCTAACAAAGGAGAAACTAGCTAAAATAGTGTAAGGAATCTGTGCATGGCGCGTCTTGCTTAAGAATAGGAGGTGTCGGGGAAAATTAATGGAAGAAGCTAGGGAGCGTCATTGTTGCCGTGCCCCGGCCGCTGATGCCTTGTGTGTTTCTCTACATTTCTTCCTTCAACGAACGAGCCTTCACCTCGCTGGAGTCGGACCATTCCTTATCTGGCCATGTAGGAAATGGACTTCCGATCTTCCCGTTGAGCCTCCCTATGTTTTGTAGTTAAAATAAACTAGCAAACAGAAGCTGGGTCTGTTCTAGCAGTGCTTTGAACGCTGGGAAAATATAATTAGAAATTTAGAATATACTCCTACATTTTTAGAAAAATTTCGTACATATGGTAGACCCTAGTTAAGTTTGAAATATCCTATTCAATTATATGTTGGATTATATGCGAAGGTAATAGGTATAACTCTGTTCCCAAATATTTAACTTCTGCAGAATGAGTGGTAAAAAAAGCAAATACTATTGTTATTAAAATATTTAGAACTGAAGATTTGTTTCTCCAAATTTATGATCACATTTACAAAATTGGAGCTCAGGGCTTCTTTGCGTATTGTGGTTTCCAAAAAGGACTTGGCAACCACAGCGTTTTGTTAGTGTCGCTAGCTAAAAAACCAACCTATTCCATCTTTTCAACTAATAGTAACTTTGACGAATCCACTGAATTTGTAGCTGCACCTAACATTAGTCCAACCATTGATCCAGCGAACCTTCATTACTACTACGAAGCAACCGGTCTGACTTAAATAACACTCATGATCATGCATGTGCTATTACAAATCATACCTCCTCATGTCATGATCGAGTATTGTACCTCCTATCCCCCTCCCTCGGAACCGGATCCTCTAACATCGAGAAAAAATGTTAGTTAAGCTACAGTACCCTAACTTTTCTTCTTTCTATTCATATGATTATGTCTAAAACGACTTAAATTAATTTGCAAATTGATGATCTACGGTGTACATTTTTAGTAATTACATACAAACAAATTGATGGTGAAATAAAATAAAATTTAAGTTATTTATATCTACAGTAATACCAGTAGTAAACAACCTACTAACTATCTACTAACAGTTCCTAACTTCCTTTCTTCATTTTACACTAGGTTAACACTGTAGCACAGTGACATTCCTTCTTAATGTTAGAGGATCTGGTTAAATGCGCCGTTGTATCGTCTTTTTATACTTTCTCATGTTTGAGTCTTTTCTAAACTATTTATCGGCATCAAACCATATAGAACAGTGTAATGAAAACACCAAGGAGAGAGATGGACTAGTGAAGAGGTGGAAAATGTGTGAAAGGAACTAGAGGCTAGTTAAAATGGCGGAAGAAGAACACACAGCTGAGGACCACAAAGTTTTGTGGTGTGTATATACTCCCTTCGTTCCTAAATATAAGTCTTTGGATGGATTCTATTATAGACCACATACGGAGCAAAATGAATGAATCTACACTATAAAATGCATCTATATACATTCGTATGTGATTGATAGTGAAATCTCTACAAAGACTTATATTTAGGAACGGAGGGAGTATTTCTTAAGAATAGGAGGTGTTGGGGAAAATTAATGGGAAAAGCTAGGGAGCAGTACTGCTCCCGTGCTGCGGCTTCTTGCCTGTTCCTGCTATGATAGCCTGCACCTCTTCCTAGTGGTGGAGCCATGGCACGGCTACCCCGGGTGGCGGCCCGACTTGTGCCCTGGCTCACCCTTTGAAGTAATAGCAATAGACGGAGAACTAAACAACAATTTCCATGGTTGAACGGTGGTAGGCCGGGCACCTTTGTACTTTGTCCACGTTCTCTGAGGAACCAGTCATCATTGTTGCCTTTTGTACAGATAACAGGCACCTCATCTTTGCTGTGGTCACACTGTTTCTTTGGTGGCCTTGGAGGAACAACACGTCATCCCTGTCCAGTCGAGCAGGCCATCCATATGTTCTCAATTTAGGGGTTGTTCGGTAGTCCACCCGCTCCACGGTATTTAAGAATCTGCAAAGTAACGGTTTGTTCGCTCCGTACTTTTTAACTGGAACTCCGTCGACTCTGGAGCGGCCTCGTAGAGCGGAGGGACTCCGAACAGGCCTTAGATCAAACTAGGTCCAAATGCACGGCCTGTCGGGGCACTGGATGGATAGCTCGTTGTATCAGCAGTTTAGCACAGAGCATGGGGACGATTTGAGTCTAATTGCTCTAAGGCGATTGATATGATCAGGAGCTCAAGCAAGGATCGATCGCCTTCTGCGGTAACGGTTGGTGAAACAATAAAAACTTGTTCGTTGAGATAGGTAGAGAGCATGTGCTCTCACATGTAAGTAGAGACCCCGACTCCGATCCCGTTCCGACGATGCGTCTAGCATCGTTGGTGGGCGTGTGGAGCACGACGACTTCCCGACTGTCTACTACAACAAGTTGTGCCCGACTCCGGCGATGACGGCGGCGCGCCTTCGGCTCGCTTCAGTGCTGGTAGTTGTCGTTAGGTGGTCTATGAATCTATATGTAATTTCTATTATTTCTGATATTCGTTGTACTGCCATGATTGAAGATAAGTAGATCAGAAATTTCCTCGCAAAAAAAAAAAAAGAGACAGCGGGATAATGCAAGCCATCTTTTTGGGCAGATGGGTCGTCCGGGACCGCGAACTGCAGTTTGGCTTAGACATGCCCTTGTTGTGATTGTTGGGACTGTATCGATCCCAGCTGATCGGATATAAGTAATTCTTTACCCCGCAAAAATAATGCATGAAGAAGACGGGCCACGTACTTCTGCTTTGCTATGCCATCGTGCGTGCGTGCGTGCTATGAAATGTTGGAACGACACGTCACCTGGTAGCTAGCACACTGTAGCAGGCAAGCAGTCAAGCAACCAGCTAATCAAAGAGGATATAACTACGCGCTGCGTCGCAGGCTAATACAAGTTGTTACGCTTTTTTTTTATGAAGGCGCTTTTATTATCTTAAAATGTAGCATCAAGCAAACACAAAGCATTTTAATTAACACCTGGTCTCTGCATAATTAGGTTGCACATAACCAAAGCTCAAAAGTCCGTCAATAAGATATAAAACAAAACCGACAAATCAGAGACAGTAGAGTTCTATTATTATTTTTTATAGAAAAGGAGGATGTACTGCCACTCATGTTGGGAAAAAACTTTCGTAGCCACCTGCTCTAATTGTGTGGGCTAACACTCGCTACTGCTAACCTTTAGCTGTAGCCCCATCAGTAGCGCCGCACCCCGCGCTACTGGTAGGCCCAAAACACGCGCTGCTGCTAGGCTTTTCCCTAATAGTGTTCTATCATACTGAGTTCAGCTTATTGATGGTGCTAGTTTGCCCAACCTGCTACTAATGGCTTCTCTCCACCCCTCCTCCCCCTCTCTCTCAGCCTGTCTAGTGTAATGTTGTTATTCTTGCTTTATGGCTAGGACACGTAGTTATCGTTAGAACGTCTCCCAAGATATGTTTTAGGAAATGAGTTTCTTGTTTTTTGATATTTTAGGGAACAACATGTGTTATCATCGTTGAGTTTAGCTACTGATAGTGCTAGTGTTCTCAACGTAAGGACTCCTCTTCCTTCTCTCTCTCTCTCCCTCTCTCTCTCTTTCCCTCTGTCTCATGGCTGCCAGGGTGCCAGGTCTTCCATATGATCCAATCCAGTTTCTCCCCTCTCTAGCAGCTCTAGTGAGCCTCACTGTCTGGGAGATCCTTGGGATCGTCCTCTTCATCATTGTAGGCACTAGAGGAGCTATGCGTATGGCTGGGGGGCTGTGCCCCCCCCCCCAAGCCTAGGATCTATGGTGAAGGATTTTTTTGTGATGGCATAGATTGAGAAAATAGGGAGTTTTGCCCCTTCATGAATCCATATTTTTCCATTGCCCCCCAATGATCCCGTGCTAGCTCCGCCACTGATCGTGGGTGTAGCCGTCCTTCTGATTGTTGTCTTGGGTGGGATTTACATTCTGCTGAAGATGATGCTCAAGCAGCAGCGAAGCTACCTAGGAAATGGCAGTGGCGGCGGGGATATTGAGCTCGCCACTACAAGAAATATGTCAACTTATGACCTTCTGTGAGTGACCCTGGAAGAATTGGTCATAAATTTATGACCATTTTAGACCAATTGGTCAAAAGTTGTCTGGGGGGCTCTAAACCCTAAACCATAACGACCATTTTGTTTAGAAAGGTCATAATTTCATTAGAGCAAATGGTCGTAAAGCTAGTAGCACTGTCCACTGCCTCATGCCTAGCTGATAACGACCAATATAAAATGGTCACTACACTTGAGTTTGAATGGATTAGGATGATTAGGCAGCCACCTCAGCAACCTCGCTTATGTGTCACTGTCTAGGTGTCATTTTTGCTTGAGTTTTAATATTCAACAGACAGACGGGGCATACACTGACAGGCGGGACCCATTTGAAAGGTGGGGCCGAGCGCTTAATTTGCCCAAAAAAGATGCACGAGGCGGGACTCGAACCCACGACCTCGCGCTTGGTTTGCTCGCGTGCTACCGCTGGGCTAGAGAGGGACAGTTGCTCACATCTGGGAGTTTATCTATACATTATATAGAATAATAGAACTACGACTCTCTCGTATCATTGACAAGTGGGACCTTCCGACCAGGTGGCATCGAACAGAGCAACGATTAGCAATACTGACAGGCGGGACCCATTTGACAGGTGGGTGAGCGAGCGTTTAATTCCCTAAAAAATATGCGCTAGCGGGGACTCGAACCCACGACCTCGCGCTGGGTTCGCTCGTTTGGTACCGCTGTGCTAGAGAGAGATTGTTGCTAATGTGTGGGTAGTTTTCCATATAGTATATAAAACCACGGCTCTCACGTATCAGTGACAAGTGGGACCTTCCGACCAGGTGGCGACGGGTGGCATCGAACAGAGCAACACTTTTCTAGGTCTTCCGACCAGGTGGCGGCGGGCGGCGGTGGAAGCAACCAGCAGGGGACGCTCGCCTTGCCCAAGACCTCGCCGTAGGTGACCTCGCCCACGGCCTCGCGGCGGAAGCAACCAGCAGGGGGCGGGGCCGGCAGCGGAGGTAACCAGCAGGGGGCGGAGGCGAGGCAGGGCGTGGAGGCGGGGGCCAGCAGGGGCGTGGGCGACCGACGGTGGTGGGGGCTCGCCGAGCATGGGGGACTCGCCGCCGCCGCAATCACACCTCCCGGTATGCACCCCTCACCTCTTCCCCCCTCTCCTCTCTCGTCACCCGAGCATGTTCTTCAGGCCTTGTTCGGTTAGGATTTCAGTGGGAGATGGATTTCAGTCGGATGTTCTTCAGCATAGATGAATTTTGTTGATGCACTGTTAGTAGTTAGGAGATAGCTTGCTTGTTTGGTAGATATTGCATAGATGAATTTTCTTGATGTACTGTTAGGAATTGTTCAGCTTGTTTGTTAAGAATTCTTCAGGCCTTGCTCGGTTAAGATTTGGGGGGGATTTGAGCTAGATGGCCTCAGTTGTTCTTCAATTGTTTGTCTACAGATTTTTAGGATCATAGTAATTGTAATTGATAGAAACAACATAGTATTTGTTAGGAGCTAGCTAGCTTGGTCTTCCCAGAAACATGATCCTTCTAAAATTTCAGTGTTGGTTTATTTTGAATTAGCCTTCTTTGCAATATAAATTCATGCCAATTTCAGTGGTGGTTTGATTTATAGTTTGGTTTGTTTCAGTGTTGTGGCTAGGCAATTAGCATATAAAATTTTCTGGAATTTTAGCTTCCATTACTTCCATCCATTTTCATTAATTAATGTAGATGCACTTAGATTGATTTGCTAAGTTGCAACAATTTGTTGTCTTTGGCAGATGGACAGAAGCTGGATTAGAAAAGGAGTTAGAAAGTTTTCGAAAGAACATATGAAAGGAGTTGATGATTTCATGGCATTTGTTCGGGCAAATTTTGCCAACGATGCTCACATTCTTTGCCCCATGTTGTGAATGCCTCAACCGTCCAAGAATGGCTCAAGGAAGAGTGGAAGATCATCTGCTTCTTAATGGGATGTCCAGCACATATGATAGATGGATATATCATGGAGAACCTTTAGACAGACAACCTCAACATTTTGAAGCTGATACAGAGGCCCCTCATATGATGGGTGGTGGTGATGCTGGCATTGATTTCATGGAAAAGGTTTTGCGAGATAATGTTGTTTTGGAGGAAGAGGATGGGCATGAAGATGATAGGATTCCTGACCTATTGAAGGATTTGTACGATGCTGAAGATCGTGCTGATGGATAGAAATCGTTGTTTGCTGATGTGTTAGAGGAGGCGAAGCGCGCAACTCATGAAGGGGGTAAATTTTCAAGATTTACCTTCACCGTGAAGTTACTCCACATCAAGTTTTTCTACCGGATTAGCAATGCCGCATTCAACGCAATACTCCGTCTTTTGAGCTTGCAATTCCGTGATAGTTGTGTTTCCAGATCTTATGATGAAGCATTGAGCATAATCCGCAGGCTGGGGTTAGGTTATGTGTCAATACATGTGTACCCAAATAACTATGTCTTGTTTCAGAAGGATTTAGCAAAGCATGACAACTGTCCAAAATGCAATGCATCTAGGTAGAAAGATGCTGATGGGAAGAAGTCAATACCGGAGAAGGTACTGAGGCACTTTCCCTTGATACCAAGGCTGCAGCGGATGTTCATCTCGAAGAAATGATCGCGTGAGGTACAGTGGCACAAGCTGAAGCGGCAACCTGTGGACAATGAGCTGAGCCATCCAGCGGATGGAGAGGCATTGAAAGCGTTTGACCGTATACATTTAGATTTTGCTGCAGATACAAGGAACATAAAACTTGGCATTGCCACAGATGGGTTTAATCCGTTTGGGAACATGAGCACGTCTTATAGCATGTGGCCAGTTTTTGTGGTGCCGTACAACCTGCCACCATGGGCATGCATGGATCAGTCCAACTTCATGATGTGATTGCTTATCCTGGGTCCAGATTCTCCAGGAAAGGATTTTGATGTCTTTATGGAGCCCCTCGTAGAAGAACTGCTCCAGCTCTGGACTGGTGCACCTACATACGATGCCTTGAGTCCGGAAGAAAAGATCAATCTACATGCTGCAATCATATGGTCCATCCATGATTTCCCGGCTCTGCACACTCTGTCTGGGAGGATCACAGCGGGTTATCAGGCTTGTGTCCATTGTGACAAAGACCCTTGCTCAAAGAGAATAAGGAGCAAGATCTACTATATTGGGCACCGCCACTTTCTTCACCGAAACCATCGCTGGCGAAGAAGCAAAGATTTTAATGGTGAGAATGAAACCCGTGACAAGCCAGCTGAATTCGCTAAAGAAGAGCTGGAGCAGCAACTTGAAAAGGTGAAAGATGTGAGACCAGGAAAGCTGGCGAAGAAAAGAAAGCGTGAGGAAGGTCAATGTTGGGACCGGATGTCTTGTTTGTGGGACCTGCCATACTGGGCTGATCTGAAATTAAGGCATAATCTCGATGTAATGCACATTGAGAAAAACATATGCGAGAATCTGCTAGGGACATTTCTGAACATTGAAGGGAAGACAAAGGACATGGTTAGTTCTAGGCTTGATTTGGAGGACATGGGCATAAGAGAAGATTTGCATCTACAGCACGATGAAGATGAAGATTCATTTGAAATTCCACGAGCATGGTATACAATGAATAAAGAACAAAAGCTTGCATTCTGTGAATTCCTAAGAGCGGTGGAATTTCCAGATGGTTATGCTGCTAACCTAGCAAAGTGTGTTACTTCTATGGATTCAAGCTTTCAGTACTGAAAACCCATGATTGTCACATCCTCCTCCAAAGGATCTTACCGGCGGGCCTCCGAGGAATCATGCACAAGGATATATATGAAGCAGTTGCTGAGCTGGGAAATTTCTTTAGAGAACTGTGCTGCAAAATACTCAAGTTAACTGTCCTAGAAAGACTTGAAAAAGAAATCCCAATTATTCTTTGCAAGCTCGAGAAGATTTTCCCTCCAGCTTTCTTCACCGTGATGGTCCATTTGGCGGTGCACTTACCAAAAGAGGCAATGCTTAGAGGCCCTGTGCAATACGGTTGGATGTACCCAATCGAAAGAAGGCTGCTTACTTGTAAGCGTTATGTGCGAAACACGGCAAGACCTGAAGGTTCTATTGCTGAAGCATATGTCGTCGACGAGTGCTTGACTTTTTGCTCTAGATACTTTGGTGATGTGGAAACAAGATGGAACCGGCCGGGCAGAAATAGAGAGCGGTCTGATTCGCAAAGTGGTGATGTCTCTGTTTTCAACCATGGTGTGAACTTTCTTGGAGCCTCACAATACTTGGAGGCTAGTGATGAGTATGACAAGATGGTTTTGTTTGTGCTCAGCAATTGCGCCGAGGTTCTACCATATATCGAGTACGTTATATCTTGTGCACTCATTATATTTTTTTTTTGCTTGGGTTGGCACCAGCCTAATGTTTTAATTCACATGTTTTGTTGGCATTGCAGGAAATGCAAGGAAGAGTTAAATCAGGAAGAAAGCAATATCAATGTTGATAAAAGGGTTGCCAAGGGGTTTGCTAAGTGGTTTAAGAATCATGTGAGATCTTTAGCCACATGTTTTATGTTTTCTGTGTTATTCACCCATTGTTAAATACCATTGTTTGCTAAATGGTTTATTTGTGCAGATTGGAAAGTTGCATGAGGAGAAGAAGGTCAGTGATGATCTATTTGCTTTGGCATGCTTACCGGATAAGCGAGTGAGAGTGTATTCAGCATGCATTGCTGACGGTGTCCGGTACCACACCGTTGACCGCGAGGAAAAAAGGAAGACACAGAATAGTGGAATCGTCACTGAGGGGTCACATGATGGTGAGATCATTGACTTCTATGGTCAGTTGAGAAGCATCGTAGAGTTGCAGTACAACTCTAGTGGAGGCATCCATCGCTCGGTTGTCTTATTTCGCTGTGACTAGTTTAAGCTTGGTAGCAAGAAGATGAGAGACTCTTTTGTCAAATATGATGGCCACTTCAAAAGCATCAACACTTCAAGGTGCTGGTATAAGAGTGATCCCTTTATTCTAACAACACAAACAACAAGGGTGTTTTATCTGCCAGACACTTTTTTGCACGGAAAATGGCGAGTTGTGCAAAACTTTCAGCACAGACACTTGTGGAGTGTGACTGAAACTGAAGTGGAAAAGGTCCTCGGTGATGGTGGACTAACATACCAAGATGATGACTCTACGGAAGTTCCGTTGCAAGCTGATGATGACTCTATGGAAGTTCCGGTGCAAAGCAGAGTGTGAAGGGACCGGGAACATGTGATCGTTGGTGCTGCAACAGTTGAAGGCATCAAGAAAAGAAGAAAGGTGGTAGAGGATGGACATGAAAGCGAGGATGAGGAAAACCGGACTGATCATACTATGCTGCAATATTATAGTGATGATGAGGAAAACATGAGTGGGCATAGAGTTCCTTGTTTTCGTATCGACGACGATGAGTAGCGAATGGACATGAAGGTAAATTTGGTCTCCTTGGTGATCCTTCTAACTCTCTGTAGTTTTCCTTCTTGTGCCTATGCATGGTGATCCTGATGTACTACAATTATCTCCAGGTAGCAAAATGCTTGAAGATCCTGATGGCTATAGTGGTGTGATCCTGATGGCTGTAGTGGTGTGGTCTTATAGCATGGAGTTGATGGCAAAATGAAGTTGTGCTCAGAATGTTGTCAAAATGTTGTCTTGTAATGCAAAAGATTGCAAAATGATCATTTAGATATTGGTGATCATGTAGTTCAAGTTTTGGTGATCATTTAGTTCAAGTTTTGGTCAGATCATACAAAATGTTGTCTAGTAGTTTTTGTGATCATGTAGTAGTTTTAAACTGAATTTTGCTTCAGCTAAACCCATTTCATTGTGAGCAAAAAGATATGCGCAAGCGGGGACTCGAACCCACGACCGTACGCTTGTTTCACTATGTTTGTACCACTGGGCTAGGAAGAGGCTGTTGGTTTTATACTCTATGCCAACCTTTTGACTATATCAAACTAGTCAAGTATCAAGCACACACCTCACTGACAAGTGGGCCACTCGACCCACTCACTGAAAAGTGGGCCATTTTTCTATTGTACCCAAGCTACCAAAAATATGCGCGTGGCCAAAAAATATGCGCGCGCGGGGGCTCGTACCCACGACCGTGCGCTTAGTTCACTTGGTTTCTACCACTGGGCTAGGAAGAGGCTGTTGGTTTTGTACTCTATGCCCACCCTTTTCAATACATCAAACAACTCGCTGACAATTGGGCCCACTCCTCCTCCTATCCACTCTTTTCCCACTCCCCCTCTCCACTCGTGTAATGCCCCAGATGTAACACTTTCCCTATATGGCAATATATAAAATTTGGCTTCATCAATTCCACTCCGGGTTCTTCTTATTTTCGGGTTTCGTCGTTTTGTCGTGTGCGTGTGTGCATTTCATCCATGTCATGTTGTCATGTGCATTGCATTGCATTTGTGTTGTCACTTGCAACCGGTCCCACTCGTCTCTTCCCGTTGTCTGTTTCGAGTTCCGACGCTCACACACGTTGAAAGAACATGCGGTGCCCCCATGTTTGGTTTTGGTAATTGATGACAATCTCTATGGACTAATGGTTGCCTTGAGTTATATTTGAAGGGTTTGTCCATAGGCTTTTCTTGGAGTTCATTTGTTGGTTTCAAGGAGAGTTTGTGATGACCAAGGTGCTATTAAGGAATTATCCAAATGTCGGGACCCCGATCCTAAGTCACACAGGTCTAGCCTGTAACACACCATATCACTTTGCGGCCTCACGCACGGTATCCCCACGGGTGCCACCTTACCTGGTCCGGGACCGTTTGCGTATTTTGGCACACGTATATGATAGTGTCGCTAGCATCCATATGACAGAGAACCCGGGCCGACATGACCAGTTATAAACCAAAAGTGGCACTAAATTACAGAGACAGGCATACATGACCCAGCAACGAACGTGTCGGTCATCAACGTATGAACCCAAGTCGTAGCAAGCTACAAGGACTTAAAGGAACAACTCGTGACATTTCCCCTAAGGGACAGACACAGGAACGAAGGACACATGCCGGCCAGCCTAAGTGTTCCGGAGCAGTAGCAAGCTACCAAGGCTCAGTGGAATCACTAGGAGACATTTCCCTGTAAGATAGGCTACCAAAGGTAAACAACTAGGTGTCAGATCCCACACATAGCAATACACATTACACGTACGCATAACATGCAAGTATGTGCTGTACAACATGGCATCACAACATAACTCAACAACTCATATAGATAAAGGCCCAGAAGAGCCATCATAGCATTTATTACAAACAGAGGTCACATGACCCAACATACAGAGCATACAGGCAACAGAAGCATAACATGTCTGAGTACAGACAACTACAAATGAAAAAGGCTGAGAAGCCTGACTATCTACAAGACCCTCCCAAGGGTACAAGATCGTAGCTGAGGTAACAAGCTAAACGTCGAAGTCCACGCAGAACCACTAGCGAGACTGAAGTCTCTCTGCAAAAACATAAATTAAGCAAACGTGAGTACAAAGGTACTCAGCAAGACTTACATCAGATCTATCTACATATGCATCAGTATCAACAAAGGGGTGGTGGAGTTTGACTGCATCAAGCCAGCTTTGACTCGGTGGCTATCCTAAACTACGATTGAAAGTAACTCTCTTGAGGTGGCGCACACGAGTCCACATATTCACCATTCAATACACCACTATGGATCCGCTCCCGTCTCCCTACGAGAAGGCCATCCATAGCACTCACGCTTATCTGGCGCGTTTTAGAGTATCCACTTTCACTTGTCTATGAACTGTAATAGGTAACCCAGAAGTCCATTTCCGCGGACACGTCTATTCGAATAGATCATATATAACCCTGCAGGGGTGTACTTCTTCACACACGCTCTCACCACTTACCGCCGTTTACACGACATGTACTCGGCAACCTTCAAGCGGAGGCCCAGCGAGGGTGTCGGCCACGACCTGACTAACCACACAAGTCTCTCGTCCAGGTTTATCGCCTATTTGGGTTCCATCCGTGGGGAGATCCGGCCGGGGTGTCGCTCACGGCCCCAAACGATGTGTACAGGGTTCCCGCATCACCAAACGGGCAATCGGTACACCGTGCCACGTACCTGCCGCGTCACAGCCCACCCCGAGGGTCAGCGCTGCGCACGACCTCCAGTAAACTACAAACACAAGAAACTAGTTGCAACTCCTGGACAGAGATCATGTTGATTAATAAGTCGAGAGGGTCCATTGGTTTCGGGCCCAATGCATGGTAGTAACTGGTCATGGATCAACCAACACAGAACTCAGTTCCTGAGGACGGCTGCAATGAGACAACCCACCATGTACTCCTACATGGCCTCTCATCGCTACCTTTACCAAATCGTGTTCACACACTTAGCTCACACACAGTAGGACATGTTCATCACATTCCAATTCATCCCCGATGAATCAGACCTGACACAACTCTAAGCAATAGCAGGCATAACCAGAAAGCATCAATGAGTAGGCACAACATGGCTCAAACAACTCCTACTCATACTAGTGGGTTTCAACTATTTACTGTGGCAATGACGGGTCATGCAGTGGAAAGGGGTTCAACTACCGCAACAGGTAACAATTGAAGCGTTGTTGTCCTAATGCAGTAAAAGAGAGCAAGAGCGAGAGAGTGGGATTGTATCGGAATGCTCAATGGGGTTTGCTTGCCTGGCACTTCTGAAGATAACATTGAGTCTTCATCGGTGTCATCGATCACATCGTCGGAACGTCGTCTACTGAGAGGGGACAAAACCGACAAACATAGAAAGAGCACAATCAATGCAATGCAGCAATATGATGCATGATCATGACATGGCAATATGCTGTGGATTGAGCTAATGCAACTAACAACACAATTAAATGAAGTTGGTTTGAATCAAAGGTTCAAATTCAAACTCCATATGTGATTATTTAAATGCCATTTAATTGATTTGACCTGATCAGCAGGTTTAACTTGTTCAAACATGCATGAAAATGCCATAAACAGATTCCTTGGATTTTTCTGATCATTTTTCATATATAAATTATTTTCATCTGAGCTACGGTTGATTTTATATGATTTTTAGAAGTTTTGGCTATTTTCTGAAATAAATAAATCATTTAAGATTTATTTTAAAATCCAGAAACACTTTACTGCGTCAGCATGACCACATGCTGACGTCAGCAGGTCAACATGGATGTTCGGGTCAAACCTGACCAGTGGGTCCCACTGGTCAGTCTCTCAGGGCTAACTAAACGTTTTAAAACTAAACTAAAGATTAACAGAGTCTGGGCCCCACGTGTCAGTGACACATCTAACTAACAGGGTTAGTTAGCCTTAAGTTAATACTAACTAAACTGTCAGTGGGCCCAGGGCCCACATGTCAGTGTCCAATCTAACTAACAGAGATAAATAACACTAAACTAAATCTAAACCTTAATTAGTTAGGGGCCTGGGTCCACCTGTCATTGAGAGAGAGGGGTCAACCTCTGGACAGACGGGGTCAAACCTCGCCGGTCAAAGCGGTCAACCCGCCGGCGTTTAGCCGCCGGCGAGGCTAGACGCGGCGGAGCGCGTCGGGTTTCACCTACAGGGGTTCTTTTGGCGCGCAGAGAGCAGCTACGGGAAGAGGGCGGAGTGGCGCATCCAACGGTGGCGATGCCGGAGGCTGGGGTGGCCGGAGTTATCGCTGGCGACGAGGTCCGCGGCGGCTGAAGCTCTGGTGGCGACGGGTTCATCGAAACGGTGCTCGGGAGGAACTGAGGTTTGCGCCTACGGCCTCTACGAGTGCTCGCGAACTCGTTGGACTAGGTGGTGTGACCAAAAGGTCACCGGGGTGGCGCCGGCGACCAGCCCGAGCGGCGGCGAGCTTCGGCTTCAGTCGAAGCAGTGGCTACGGTGACCAGGAGGCAAGGGGAGAAGGGGCAAACGACGGAGGAGCTCACGGTGGGTGCAGAGGCGTCGACGTGGGCTCGGGGGAGGCTCGGAGCAGAGCAGGGCGTCGAGGAGGATCTCCGGCGGCCGGAGCTTCAAGACGAGGTCGGGGAAGACGCTAAGAGGCTCCCGAGCTCGCGTGCGTGGGCGTGCAGATTCACGGGTCCGTGGCGGAGCTCGTAGACATGTCGAGGGGACGAGGAAGAGGCGGTGGCTGCGGCTATGGCGAACGGCGGCGACGGCCGTGTTCGGTGGGGGAAAACGAAGGAGGGGGGAGCGTTCTGGGGAGAGAGGGAGAGGTGCAAGGGGTCCAAGGGGTGTCGTGGCGCTCGTCCAGGGCGTCGGGGAGGAAGCAGGCAGGCTGGAGGTGGCCGGCGCGTGGTTGCGGGCGCCGGGCACACGCCCTCGTCCTTCTGTCACGAGGAAGACGACAGGGGGGGGGGGCAGGTGGGCTGGGCCTCTACAGAGGTGGCTGGGCCAACAGTGCTGGCTGCACAGGTAAGTTAGCCCAGGTGAGTCTCTTTCTCCTTTTCTAAAACTGTTTTTCTTATACTGTTTCTATTTTCTAATTTCTGCATTTGTTTTGGCTTTATCTAAAATACTTAAACAAGCTCAAAATTCATGAAACTGCTTGAGGCTACTGTTTGGATTATTTCCAACAGTAAACATTTTAGTTTATGAATATTTGGACATTTAAAAATAGTATATAGCATTTAAATGCCCAAATGCAAATACTTAAGATTTCATTCAAAAATCCAGAATGGTCCTAGAAATATGTGCAACATTTTTGGCAGAGGTTTTTAATCAATCCAAAAATGATGAACTTTTCCAAGGGGCATTTTGGGTTCATTGAAAAAGATTTTAATTTGACCCTAGTTGGTTTCATCTGGTGCTAGGGTTTAGTCATCCCCATTTCAAGTTTCCTTTGAATATTAAACATGATGCACACATGAGGCTAGCCTGGTGCATTACCAGAAGCTAGGGATGTGACACCAAAGATTAGTCTTGTGAGTGTTGAGCTTATTGCAAGCATGTCTTGAAGAAGAAGAGTGTGTTATCATTCATGTTTACCTTCAAGACATCATCCAAATGAAGAGAGTTGGAAAGAATCAAGGTTGATCAAGACTAAGTGAAGGAGTGAATCAAGTTGATCAACACACAAAGCGTAGAGGATGTACCGAGAGGGATCAAGCAATCCTATGGTATGGTAAGCATTGTCAATCACGCTTTGTGTACTAACTCATGATCTTCGTGAGAGTTATTTGTGGGGTTAGGTTGCGGTGTGCAAGTTCAAGTGGAGCATCACGAAGAAATCAAGTGCTTGAAGCTTGCCGTCCATTGTCGTGACAATGGACTTGTGAAGATACGCCGAAGAGTGGCTCACCCATAGAGGAGTATGGGGGAGCAATCTACTAGTCTTCACCGAGACAACGCAATCAAGAAAGGTGGTCCAACTTGAGGAAGTCAAGATCGTCTACATCTAGCTCAAGTGGACTTTGTGCAAAGAAAAGGTTTGCCCTTGATAGTTTTTATATTTTACCGGTCTCATGGTGGTAGTTGAGAGACCGGGTTATAGGATCGTTTGCCGTACTATCAAGGGGGGCTCTCAAGTTGGTAGCTTAATCGTATAGTTAGTAGAGAGCTCAAACCATTGCATCCTTGCATCATGTTTCTTGGTTCTTGTTTGGTTCTCTTTGTGAGTCTTAGAGCTTATGGTCATCTTGATGACAAGCTTGAGTTCATCGAAAATGGAGTTCACATGCGTCTTCTATGATGTTTTCGGTGTTGGAGGTTTTACCGGTCTTATCCGAGAAATGGTTCTCACCATTTTATCTTGGGCCTTTTCTAATTTGCTTATTATTGGTATTTCTATCAAGATTGTGTTAGCCCTTGTCGCTAGCTTTCCAACAAACTTGGTTTCATCGAATTCGGAGTCCGTATGCAAAAGTTATTGTCGTTTTGGTGTACTGAAAAGGCTGCAGCGGTACTACCGCGGGTTGGAGCGGAAGTAATTTTTTACTACCGCTTTCGGGAGTTGTACCACCGCTTGGAGCAGTACTACCGCCGCTACTTCCATGGCTACTTCTGCTCGGGACCAAAAACTCGTCACAAGTCCAGCGGTGGTAGGCACGGATGTAATTTTTTAGTACCGCTCGCAAGCAGTAGTACCGCTACCATTAACAGTAGTACCGCTACCCGTAGCGGTAGTACCGTGAGGTCAAGCGGTACTACCGCTCCGACGGTTCTTCTGACCTTTTTGCCTCCTCGCTATTGTTTTTCAAAGGGGTTCTACTGCCCTAGCGGTAGTACCGCTCCTGGAGCGGTAGTACCGCTCTATGCGGGTTGTGAGCATAACGGTTGGATTTTCCCCCCACCTATAAAAGGGGGTCTTCTTCCCCAATGAACCTAATCCTTTGAGCTCGTGTTCTTCCCCCATTGTTGACCTTCTTCGAGCTTGCTATCTCTCAACCCCTCCATGGATTCTTGCTAGTTTTTGGGGGAAAAGAGAGAGGAGATCTAGATCCACATTTCCACCAATCACTTTCTCCTCTAGGTGAGGGGAACCCCTTGGATCTTGATCTTGGAGTTCTTGGTGTTCTCCTTCTTGTTCTTTCTCTCATTTCCCTCCCTAGCATTAGTTGCTTTGGTGGGATTTGGGAGAGAAGGACTTGGGCACTCCGTGTGCCCTTGCCATTGGATTTGGTGCATCGGTTTGAGTTCTCCACGGTGATACGTGGAAGTGAAGTTGAGAAGCTTATTCCTCTTGGGTTCTTGGTACCCTGGAGCTTGTTCCTCTTGGGTGCTTGGGCGCCCTAGACGGTTGTGGTCACCTCGAAGCCATATTCCATTGTGGTGAAGCTTCGTGGTGTCGTTGGGGATATAGCGCCAACCTTGGTGTTCGGAGCTCAATCATTGTGGTGTAAAGCTCCGGACAAGCGTCGGGGTCTCCAATTAGGTTGTGGAGATCGCCCCGAGCAATTTGACGGGTTTCGGTGACCGCCCCCAAGGGTTGCCAAAGTGTACGGGTTCGGTGACCGCCCCTAAGGGTTGCCATTTGTACGGGTTCGGTGACCGCCCTCAAGGGTCCCTTAGTGGAATCACGGCATCTTGCATTGTGCGAGGGCGTGAGGAGATTACGATGGCCCTAGTGGCTTCTTGGGGAGCATTGTGCCTCCACACCGCTCCAAACGGAGATTAGCATCCGCAAGGGTGTGAACTTCCGGATACATCGTTGTCTCCGCGTGCCTCGGTTATCTCTTACTCGAGCCCTTTACTTATGCACTATACTTTGTGATAGCCATATTGTTTCTTGTCATATATCTTGCTATCACCTAGTTGTTTATCTTGCTTAGCATAAGTTTTTGGTGCACATAGGTGAGCCTAGTTGTTGTAGGTTTTGTGCTTGACAAATTAACCGCTAGGTTTGTTCCGCATTTGTTCAAGCCTAAACCGTAAATATTTTAGAGCGCCTATTCACCCCCCTCTAGGTGACATCCACGATCTTTCAATTGGTATCAGAGCCTCGTCTCTCTTTATAGGGCTTTACCGCCTAGAGAGTAAGGATGTCGACTAGGGGTTTAGGTTTCTCTGACACTCTTAGTTTCAATGGCACAAATTTTGATGTTTGGGTAATTCGCATGCTTAATCTCTTTAGGTTCATGGACCCAAATTTAGAGCGAATTGTAGATATGGGTTTTTCTCCTCCAAAGGATGCACAAAGATTATCTTTAGAGGATGAGAAAAACTCTTATCTCAATGCTCAAGCTTCTAATGTGCTTTTTGATGCTTTGAGCAATGTAGTTATATTTCAACTCATGCCGTTCCGGGATGCTCATGAGTTGTGGACAAAGCTTCAAGATAAATATGGTGTGTCCAAGAACTGTAGGAATGATTGTTCTCCCTCCACCTCCGGCCGTGTTGTCTTCTCAACTTCTTCTACTTCACCTACATGTGGTTTGCCACAAGGTAATGATATGGTGAGTAGTGTTGGTCATTGCAATGATGATAGTATGCTTATTGTGGATGATCCTTCATCACTATCTTATTGCAATGCATCTTCTTTGTACTTTAACACTTCGAGCACCCTACATGTTTCACATGCGTGTGTTGATAGTCCTTGCATATCATGTAGAAATTGCTTAACTAAAACTCATGATGATATGATTGCTATGTCTTGTTGCCATGATAAAAATGCATCTATTTCCTCGAATTGTTGTGCTAACAATGTAGAGGAAACCCAACACCCCATGGAACTAGATGTAGTCTTGAATGGTGCTTCAAGGGATCCTACATCATCATCTATTGCATTTTGCCTTATGGCTAAGGCTTCAAAGGTATCTCCCACTTTGAACCCCAATATATCTTGTCATGATAGTGATGATGAGAATGATGATGATGTAGAAAATGATGAAGAGAATGACAATGTTGCCTCCTTAAAAATTAAGGGGGAAATGATTTTTAAAGCTCTTCATAAGAATAAAATTGCTCGTTCCAACTTCATGGAAATCATGTCTATTGCCATTGAGGGCAAGAAATATATAGAGGAGTTGGAATCTCATCTAGAGGAGCATGAGGTCACCATTGAGAAAATGGAAGGTCATGAGCATGATTACGCTAATGAGATCGCCGACCTCTCGCAAGCTCTTGAACTTGAACAATCCACCAAGGAATCTCTTGAGGAGACTTTTGCTCTAGAACTATCTAGAATAAAGGAATCCCGTGATAGAGCTCTCGAGGTGGCTAATGATTTTGAAACTAAAAATGAGAAGCTTGAAGTTGCACATGCTAAACTCCTTGAGGATTTTGAGCACCTCAAAAATGGCTCAAGGGTCATTAAGGGTGAGCTCATAAAACTCACCGAGTCTCATGCTCAACTTAAAGCTTCATATTCTAAGGAGCTTGCCAAGTTGCTTTCTCCTCTTGCTATTATTGATGATGCTTGTGCTACTAACTCTATTTCTAGTGAAGCATCCATTTTGAAGGAGAATGTTGAGCTAAGGGCTCAACTTGAGTTGCTATCTAGCAATTATGGGAGATTGGAAGAAAGTCATGTAAAGCTCACAAGCTCTCATGATGATCTTCTAGTATCCCATAATGTGCTAAAGATAGCTCATGAGGCTATGATCATCAAGGTAACATCTAGTGAGTCTCATGTGGTCGCTAGCACTACTTCTAGTCAAAATGCTATATTGCCATGTGCTAGTCCTCGTAATTCATCTATGCATAACATTGGTACATCTTGTGATGAATTGCTTTCCTTGCCTTGTTGCTCTAACAATGAAGCCTATACTTCCTCTAGTACTTGTGTTGATACTATCCATGTAGAGGAAATCAAAGAGCTCATGGCCCAAGTCTCTTCCTTGAAGAAAGACTTGGAAAAGTGTCATGAAGGGAAGTCCACACTCAACAATATCTTGAGTGTGCAAAAATCCCCCAATGACAAAGGTGGACTTGGATTCAACTCCAACAAGAAGAAGAAGTCCAAGAGCAACAAGAAGAAGGGCCAAGAACAACTCAAGAATTCGGCCAAGATTATTTGCTTCAAGTGCAAAATTGAAGGGCATCATGTTAGATCTTGCCCATTGAAGAAGAAGGTCATTAGTGACAAGCAACAAGGGAAGAGGCCACAAGTTCAATCTCGTGCTCAACCGCAAGTTGGAGAAAGGCCGCTTCCCAAGAAGACTCATGGTAATGCTTCTCCTTTTGAGAAATCAAATGAGAAGAAAGTGAAGAGTAGATGTTGCTACCTATGCCGTGAGAAGGGTCACCTTGCTTCTTCATGCACTAGTGGTAACTTATCCAACCCAATTATTATTGATGATGTCTATTTTCTTGGGAAGGATAATGTTGGCAATGTGTTTGCCAAGTTTTTTGGTACTCAAAGTGGTGTCAAGAAAAGAACCATTTGGGTGGCCAAGCCTATTGTGACTAACCTCTTACGACCCAACTTGGTTGGGGACCAACAAGCTAAAACTTGATCAATAGGCGTTGTTGGAGGGCATTGGAGACGTGGTACATTATGAAGAATTAAGGGGTCTTCATCATTCATATTGTCTAAAGCCAAGTCATTCGGATGATCAAGTTTCTATCTTATATCCAATGTTCCTCCTTGCGGTAACTCGTGCTTAAATTGTTTACATTGAAAGTTACTTGCCCCTTTGCATGTTTTGGTTTTGTTCCTTGCATGTGTTTGTATATGATGTGCGTCCAATTTGTATATCTTGAGAAATCAAGTATGTGTATATTTGTTTGCACATCATGTATGCGTGTGTCGTGCGTTGAGCCTTTGTGCTTCTTGCTTTTTATCTTAGTTGCCTCTTGTGAGAGATTAATGGAACATCCCATTTTGGGGGAGTGATGTGCTTTGTGCACCTCACAATCCTATAAATGTGTGTACATGAGGAATACCATCTAGTATTGATATTACAAGATTATTTAGTCTCTATGTGGTATGTCTTCTCATGAGAAAGTCAAATTCTAAATGTTCCATTAATTATCTCTTGTTGGTTCTCTTTTGCATCTTGGTAAGTTTTTCATTGGTATCACATTATGGGGGAGTAATATTCTATGTGCATATTACAAGCCTAGAAAATGTGTAAATTTGAGATATTGTCACCTAGAGTTGATAGTATAAATTATGTTGTTCCTAGGTGGCATGTTAGCTCTACAAGTTGCATTTTGCTTGTGTTTGGTGTGAATATGAAGTTGGATATCATTGCTATCTATCACCGGGAATTATTTCCAAATACCTCTTGTCTTTGACAATTGGTAATCATTTATGTGGTGGAAATTATTGATCATCTTTACATTGTCTTTTGGTCTTATTTGTCTTATCTTTTGCCAAGTTTGTGTAAACTCCCATTTCCTTCCATGCCACTTCTGGATCTCGTGTTTTATTGTTTTTGTCGAGTGTTTTCTAGATATAGTGAAAGTGGTGACCCCACCCTGTGCATTTTGTACTCGAATGCAAAATCTCTCTAAATGCACAATTCGTGGGGGAGCTATCCTATTTTCGATAGAACACTCATCTTGTGATCCATATCAAGTGTGTGTTGATGAAAGGCAAGCCATTTATTTTTGGTACTTGTGCCATCATGAAACTTTGTAGATGGGTTGGTTTGTTTGGAACCATCCTCTCTTTTGGGAGTCTGATATCTTTCCTTTTGCGTGTATCAATGGATATCTCATTCCTTGATGTATCTTCTAATAGATATCTTCCAAGTGATGATTTCTCCATTTGGTATCCTATTTTCACTTGGTATTTCTTTTTATTTTGTTTCGTTTCTTGAAAGTCTTGAGCATGCATATTTACTTCATGTATTTTCTTTGGCATGCTTTCTTTCTTTAACCCAATATATAAGGGAAACTCCACCTAGTCTCAATTTGGATGAGATGTGCATGAAATTCATTTTATTATATAAATGCACATATGTTTGTGGAGTTTTTCCTATGTATTGGTGTTTCTAACTCTTTGGTCCCAATGAGTTTGGGTACCATTTTGTCTGTGTTGGTGTTCTAGGAACAATTGGAGATGCATTGGATGCTCGGCTCATTCAAAAGGAAGGTGGTGTCACCATGTGCTTATTACAGTCAAATTAGGATGATCAATGAACTACTATTTACCTTCATTTGGTATCTACTACATCCTTCCAATGGTATCTCGGTAACAAGTATCATCATCTACTTCATGCACACATTTCTTGCCCCAACCTTGCGTAGGTTGCATCATGGCATGTTAGTCATTCCTTCTTGTGATATTTGTTTCCTTTCTCAAAGCATCCCAACAATGATGCCTTGTTGCTAGTTTTGATGTCTTTGATGTTCGCTTGGTTGGAATTCATGTATATACAATAAGACCTTATCTAGCCATGTGCTTGCGTTTAAGCAAAATATCTTATTGGTATAATTATGACTTCCTTGTGGATATCTTTTTACTTCCTTTTTGTAACTATTTCGAGTGTACATTATTCTTTGTGGATTGATATCATGATTTTCATCTACCTAGAATCTTATACACTTGAGAGAAATTACATATCTAGAAGATATCCTTTCTTTCACGACCACCTTGTCTTTCTTGTATCATTTCTTTGGTGGCTCCGTGAAAGCCTTTGCCTTGAGTGCGGATCTTATCTTGTTGCATCGAGATGCACTCTTGTGTGGTGAGGATATTTTTGTCTCTTGCTTGTCTTGACAAGGCTTTTGCCAATTAATTGGTATCCCTCGTCTTGATAATGCTCTCTATTTATATCTTCACCACGGGGTGTCACAAGCATAGGTTCTTTATATGCTTATTAGTGAGCTTGTGAACCCGTTTGCTTGTTGTGTGTGGGAATGATAGGCCTTGCACCGAGTATCTCTTTCATTCAAGACTATATTGATGCTTAATGTTCATCCATACATTAGTCTTCTCAAGTGCTTTGTCATGACTCACACACATCATTTTGGTTGAGCATACTCTTAAGTTGTCTCTTTTATATGTTGCTCAACCATTTGTTTGTTGCAAGTGCTAGGATTTGTTACCTTCATGCACACTTGCACTTGGTGTGAGTTTCTATTGATTTTGGGGGAGTGATGATCCTATTTTGTGCACTTGGTATCCTAATGAAAATTTTCTAAGGAATGCACAAATTATAGGGAGCTTCACTAGTGTCTTTAGAACACTCCGTTGCTATGTCGTGAGGTTCTATTGATCTTGGGGGAGCGACGATCCTATTTTGTGCTCGTTGTATCCAAATACAAAACTTATTTGTGCACAAATCATGGGGAGCTTCCCTAGTTTCTATAGAATGCTCCTTTGCTCTTATCATAATATCTTTTATTCATTTGGCATGTAGGATCATTGGTCTAGTTGGGTCAATTGGTATCTTTTGATAGCTTGATTCAATTGGTATCCTTTTATTGCTTGATTGCGTGTTTTTCTCCCTTTGTTATGCCTTTGTGGCATATCATTCTTTTGCAATCTTTGGGCCTCAATATAGTTCGTCTTCCTCCAAGTATTTACAGTTGGATATATGTATTGCCTTCCACTCTCTATTTTGAGGAATACATAATTTATAGAGGAACACAATTTATATTGACCTTCTAAGCTATTCGCCCATTTTGGCAATCGATGCCAATGGGGGAGAAGTTTCAGAGAGTTTAGTTTTGTGAGGAAGTTTAGAGAGTTGTCTCTTCTCTCTTATTGCTTTGGTTTTGTTCCTAAGCTTTTGCATCTCATGCGCATACATTATTGTTGCATGGTATGGTGATGCATAATTCCTTATATAAACTCTCTTGAAAGTGATTGTCATCAATTACCAAAATGGGGGAGATTGAAAGAACATGCGGTGCCCCCATGTTTGGTTTTGGTAATTGATGACAATCTCTATGGACTAATGGTTGCCTTCAGTTATATTTGAAGGGTTTGTCTATAAGCTTTTCTTGGAGTTAATTTGTTGGTTTCAAGGAGAGTTTGTGATGACCAAGGTGCTATTAAGGAATTATCCAAAGATTGGTCTTGTGAGTGTTGAGCTTATTGCAAGCATGTCTTGAAGAAGAAGAGTGTGTTATCATTCATGTTTACCTTCAAGACATCATCCAAATGAAGAGAGTTGGAAAGAATCAAGGTTGATCAAGACTAAGTGAAGGAGTGAATCAAGTTGATCAACACACAAAGCGTAGAGGATGTACCGAGAGGGATCAAACAATCCTATGGTATGGTAAGCATTGTTAATCACGCTTTGTGTACTAACTCATGGTCTTCGTGAGAGTTCTTTGTGGGGTTAGGTTGCGGTGTGCAAGTTCAAGTGGAGCATCACGAAGAAATCAAGTGCTTGAAGCTTGCCGTCCATTGTCGTGACAATGGACTTGTGAAGATATGTCGAAGAGTGGCTCACCCATAGAGGAGTATGGGGGAGAAATCTACTAGTCTTGACCAAGACAACGCAATCAAGAAAGGTGGTCCAACTTGAGGAAGTCAAGATCGTCTACATCTAGCTCAAGTGGACTTTGTGCAAAGAAAAGGTTTGCCCTTGATAGGTTTTATATTTTACCGGTCTCATGGTGGTAGTTGGGAGACCGGGTTATAGGATCGTTTGCCGTACTATCAAGGGGGGCTCTCAAGTTGGTAGCTTAATCGTATCGTTAGTAGAGAGCTCAAACCATTGCATCCTTGCATCATGTTTCTTCGTTCTTGTTTGGTTCTCTTTGTGAGTCTTAGAGCTTATGGTCATCTTGATGACAAGCTTGAGTTCATCGAAAACGGAGTTCACATGAGTCTTCTATGATGTTTTCGGTGTTGGAGGTTTTACCGGTCTTATCCGAGAAAGGGTTCTCACCATTTTCTCTTGGGCCTTTTCTAAGTTGCTTATTATTGGTATTTCTATCAAGATTGTGTTAGCCCTTGTTGCTAGCTTTCCAACAAACTTGGTTTCATCGAATTCGGAGTCCGTATGCAAAAGTTATTGTCGTTTTGGTGTACTGAAAAGGCTGCAGCGGTACTACCACGGGTTGGAGCGGAAGTAATTTTTTACTACCGCTTTCGGGAGCGGTACTACCGCTTGGAGCAGTACTACCGCGGCTACTTCCGTGGCTACTTCCGCTCGGGACCAAAAACTCGTCACAAGTCCAGCGGTGGTAGGCACGGATGTAATTTTTTAGTACCGCTCGCAAGCAGTAGTTCCGCTACCCTTAACAGTAGTACTGCTACCCGTAGCGGTAATACCATGAGGTCAAGCGATACTACCGCTTCGACGGTTCTTTTGACCTTTTTTGCCTCCTCGCTATTGTTTTTCAAAGGGGTTCTACTGCCCTAGCGGTAGTACCGCTCCTAGAGCGGTAGTACCGCTCTGTGCGGGCTGTGAGCATAACGGTTGGATTTTCCCCCACCTATAAAAGGGGGTCTTCTTCCCCAATGAACCTTATCCTTTGAGCTCGTGTTCTTCCCCCATTGTTGACCTTCTTCGAGCTTTCTATCTCTCAACCCCTCCATGGATTCTTGCTAGTTTTTGGGGGAAAAGAGAGAGGAGATCTAGATTCACATTTCCACCAATCACTTTCTCCTCTAGGTGAGGGGAACCCCTTGGATCTTGATCTTGGAGTTCTTGCTATTCTCCTTCTTGTTCTTCCTCTCATTTCCCTCCCTAGCATTAGTTGCTTAGGTGGGATTTGGGAGAGAAGGACTTGGGCACTCCGTGTGCCCTTGCCATTGCATTTGGTGCATCGGTTTGAGTTCTCCACGTTGATACGTGGAAGTGAAGTTGAGAAGCTTATTACTCTTGGGTGCTTGGTACCCTTGAGCTTGTTCCTCTTGGGTGCTTGGGCGCCCTAGACGGTTGTGGTCACCTCGAAGCCATATTCCATTGTGGTGAAGCTTCGTGGTGTCGTTGGGGAGATAGCCCCAACCTTGGTGTCCGGAGCTCAATCATTGTGGTGTAAAGCTCCGGACAAGCGTCGGGGTCTCCAATTAGGTTGTGGAGATCGCCCCGAGCAATTTGACGGGTTCCGGTGACCGCCCCCAAGGGTTGCCAAAGTGTACGAGTTCGGTGACCGCCCCTAAGGGTTGCCATTTGTACGGGTTTGGTGACCGCCCTCAAGGGTCCCTTAGTGGAATCACGGCATCTTGCATTGTGCGAGGGCGTGAGGAGATTACGGTGGCCCTACTGGCTTCTTGGGGAGCATTGTGCCTCCACACCGCTCCAAACGGAGATTAGCATCCGCAAGGGTGTGAACTTCGGGATACATCGTCGTCTCCGCGTGCCGCGGTTATCTCTTACCCGAGCCCTTTACTTGTGCACTATACTTTGTGATAGCCATATTGTTTCTTGTCATATATCTTGCTATCACCTAGTTGTTTATCTTGCTTAGCATAAGTTGTTGGTGCACATAGGTGAGCCTAGTTGTTGTAGGTTTTGTGCTTGACAAATTAACCGCTAGGTTTGCTCCGCATTTGTTCAAGCCTAAACCGTAAATATTTTAAAGCGCCTATTCACCCCCCGCTCTAGGCGACATCCACGATCTTTCACATGTGCCCGTGGCATCCCCGAGTCCTTCTTTCGTGTGTGGCCGTGTAACGTTTCTGGAATGACGTGAGACTTGTCGTGCGATGTTGTTTTGGTACGTGTAGGCCGCTGATGGGCCTCGAACCCCTCGTTGGTTACCCCAAGTGGAAGGTGTAAGATGCAGTAAGTAGAAGTGTTTTCCCCTAGCAAAGATGCCAAGGATCGAATCCCCAGAGACTCCTAGGTTCAACAAGTAGGTGTCAACTGCTAACGGCGCAATTAGCAATCAACGTGGACCTGCACAGAGATACAAATATCTTTGCTCCCAACGAGTACAGAGAGGTTGTCAATCCCTCCGGCCTTGTAGTTCACAAAGGGTTAAAAGCAATGATAGTAGTGATAGATAGTTTTTGCAATAGTAAATAATAACGGAAAGTAAATAGTGGATGTGATCAATGATGGTAATATGGACCGGAGTCTCATGATGTTCACTAGTGATGTCTCTCTCCCAAAAGACGATAAAACAGCTATGTGAGGTAAACAAATTACAGCTGGGCAATTGACAGGACCACGAACGCAAACCAATGCTGACTACATTGCAAGAAAGGTTGAGGTTCAAAGCATGGGCGGTACGCCAAAGTAAGTAGACCGAAATCCATCAATATCTACTACTAATCATCCACCTTGAGATATCTATCCAGAACATCTCGCTGGTATTAAGTTGCGAGTCCCACCCATAGTGTAAACTCAATGCAACAGACAACTCCATTAAAAGAACTTTGCGTAAAGTAAACAATCCTTGCACCCACGGGCACAAGCACCGTTGTTTTCCCCCTTGTGGCAACAGCACATCCCCTAGACTCATGTTTGTGTCACTCAAGCTAGTCATCGAGGGGCATGAACCCACAATCAAGCATAACGTTCCCTCTTGGAGTCACTACCTACTACTCGGCAAAGCAATAAGTAACAACGGAGAACATGCAAGAATTACTTATGAACTAAAATATAAAAGAGGTGAATCAAATATATTACTCAAGATCAATCTGAACATAATCTCATAATCCATCGGATCCCAGCAAACTCAACATAGCAACAGCATAAGGATTACATAGGTGCCTCGATCATGTAGGGCAGCTCACGAGGACTAATTAGTGAAGCACAAGAACGGGAGGAGAACATCACATAGCTACTGGTCATGGACTCATGGTCCAAGGGAGACTACTCACGAGTCATCCGGGAGGCGTCCATGGTGGTGGAGAAGCTCCCGGTGGTGATCCTCCCCTCCGGCAGGGTGCCGGGAAGAGTTCTCCTGGTGCTCCCGATCTTGGAAGCGGCGGGGGCGGCGGAACAAAGATGGGATCGCGAAAAGAGTTCCTCTTCTGAGGGTTTCGGAGGTCCCTCTAAATATATGCCAAACGGGGGCACCAGACGGGCTTAGGGGGGGCCCA
>LR738713.1:768652087-768674276 GCA_902687465.1 Secale cereale
GTCATAATCATGCAGAGCGACAAAGCAATATTGAATCAGGCATGGTAGTTATATCGCTACTTAGAAACAAAAGATCATCAAGGCTTGACAGAGTTTCTTTACAGTCTTGAATATGCGTGAGCATACGCCTAGTCAATCAAAATAAATTCTCGAAGGAAGATATTACTAAACCATACCACATCATAGGCAAACAAACCAAGTTGGTACTCCAATAACACATCGGGAACCCCCCAGCTATTTGAGATTAACCATAAGAAAACCTGAACTACTAAGCACCATCATGAAAGTAGCATCTTTATCATAGACACATTAACCCATGCAACGGAAGCAAACTCTCTTAATAAGGTGAGCATGGTAATTAAAGAGAGTTCAAGCAACCAACTAAATAAAAGCTCTTGAAAAGATAAGCATGAATACTAAGAGCAGAGTATGATAGTAGCTATTAAAAGACAAAGAACACACACAGCATAGATAGACATGAACATTCTATGTAATGTTCTAGGTAGAGGTGGAGCGTGTTTCTCTCCCACATAAAGGAATGCTGGATTCCGACTCGTTATGAAAAAGTAAAAAGAAAACTAAAAGCAAGACGCTCCAAGCATAGCACATAACACATGAAGTGATAAAAATATAGCGAAACGAAAGACGAACTGATAATGTTGATGGAGAAGGGGATGCACGGGGGCATCCCCAAGCTTAGAGGCTTGAGTCTCCTTGAATATTTCTTGGGGGTGCACGGGGGCATCCCCAAGCTTGAGCGCTTGACACTCCTGAATCTTTTTATCATCTTCCCTCGCACACTTGAAAACTCCCTTCATACACAACTCATCATAATCTGATTAGCGAGGTTAGTACCCTTAATAAAATAATTATACCTTGCTGGAAATAAGTATATTCTTGAAGTTCTACTGTTTCTAAAGATTGCCAAAAGGTTTTTGCAAAGAAAAAGTAAGTTCTTAATTTGCAAAGTGAAGGTAAGGCAAAACAGGACAGAATCTGTGAAAAACAGAACAGCAGGCAGTAATTGACCTGTTCGGGATACTTCTGCAACTCAAATAAAAAAACTCAGAACTGACGCACGAAAGAAAATTATATAGAGAACGCTGTCGAAAAAAAGTCAGACCAAAAAGATGATCTGGTGATTTTATACGATTTTTTCTATCCAAGGACAGAATCTGTTTCCTGGACAGCACCTCACAACTTTTGAACTTTCTAGCAATCAGAGGCTATACTTGGCACAAATATGGAAAGCAAAGATACAATGATGATGGTACAGCAGTAAACAACATCAAGACACAACAAAAGCAATTTTTTTATTCATGTGGGCTGCCTCCCAAAAGCGCTTTCTTTTATGCCTTTAAGCTAGGCATAATGCATAGAGGAATCAATAATCATCATAATAATCGGAGTTATAAATTGTTTCAAATGGTTCCTCAACAAGTTCTTTCTTGTTCCTTCTAGGAAAGGGGTACACACATTTTGCCTTCCCGCGTAAGCGGATTTGTCCCTTACCTATATCGATGAAGCCTTTAACTGCTCGGAGGAAGTCCCTTCCAAGCACTATATTTCCTTGGTTTGGCTCCACGATGAAGAAGTCAATCATTGCAATCCCTTTAAGGAATTTAACCGGTACGTCTTTTATTTTTCCCTGGATTTCAGAAATATCTCCATTAGTGTGTTCATGATAAGATGGTAATCTATCCATGTTAAATTTTAAAGAATCATGAACAATTTTTGGCATAGTAGAAACCATAGATCCAATATCACAATAAGCAAGGAAGTCTTGATTAGAGATGCTAATCCTAACAAGAGGTTCCCAGTCATTATCTATTTCCAAAATATCTCTCTTACTGGGTTTGGGTTTCTCTACCTTCGTTAAGTCTAGAGCATCCATTCTTTTCTCAATAGTAGCAAGTCTATCTATGATGGTATCAAAGTTATGATCATAAACAAAGTAACTAGATAGACCATGTATAATCTCAAGAGCTCTAGCTTCATCACATTCTAAGAAATCTCCCTCAGCTATAATGTCAAGGGAGTGTTTACACCATTTAAAAAGACCATGGTAAAAATTCCTAAGCACAATTTTTATAGGTATCCAAGGCATAATTCTCCTATGTGCATCAGAAATTCTGTCCCATGCCTTCTTCATATTTTCTCCATCCCTTTGATGGAAATCTAAAACTTCTGATTCCCTCAAAGCACCAAATCCTAACATGTTTAACTAAACAGATAGGACTACTAACAGGAAGGTAAATAATTTTTTTTGTGATTTTTGGTAAAAAGGTACTAAAGCAGAAATGAAAAGTAAACTAACAAGACTAAAAAGCAAAGGTAAAAGATAGCATGCAACTCCCCTATCCTGAAGAGTGGAGTCCCCGGCAGCAGCGCCAGAAAATACTCCTTGATGGGCCTCGAACCCCTCGTTGGTTACCCCAAGTGGAAGGTGTAAGATGCAGTAAGTAGAAGTATTTTCCCCTAGCAAAGATGCCAAGGATCGAATCCCCAGAGACTCCTAGGTTCAACAAGTAGGCGTCAACTGCTAACGGCGCAATTAGCAATCAACGTGGACCTGCACATAGATACAAATAACTTTGCTCCCAACGAGTACAGAGAGGTTGTCAATCCCTCCGGCCTTGTAGTTCACAAAGGGTTAAAAGCAATGATAGTAGTGATAGATAGTTTTTGCAATAGTAAATAATAACGGAAAGTAAATAGTGGATGTGATCAATGATGGTAATATGGACCGGAGTCTCATGATGTTCACTAGTGATGTCTCTCTCCCAAAAGACGATAAAACAGCTATGTGAGGTAAACAAATTACAGCTGGGCAATTGACAGGACCACGAACGCAAACCAATGCTGACTACATTGCAAGAAAGGTTGAGGTTCAAAGCATGGGCGGTACGCCAAAGTAAGTAGACCGAAATCCATCAATATCTACTACTAATCATCCACCTTGAGATATCTATCCAGAACATCTCGCTGGTATTAAGTTGCGAGTCCCACCCATAGTGTAAACTCAATGCAACAGACAACTGCATTAACAGAACTTTGCGTAAAGTAAACAATCCTTGCACCCGCGGGCACAAGCACCGTTGTTTTCCCCCTTGTGGAAACAGCACATCCTCTAGACTCATGTTTCTGTCACTCAAGCTAGTCATCGAGGGGCATGAACCCACAATCAAGCATAACGTTCCCTCTTGGAGTCACTACCTACTACTCGGCCAAAGCAATAAGTAACAACGGAGAACATGCAAGAATTACTTATGAACTAAAATATAAAAGAGGTGAATCAAATATATTACTCAAGATCAATCTGAACATAATCTCATAATCCATCGGATCCCAGCAAACTCAACATAGCAACAGCATAAGGATTACATAGGTGCCTCGATCATGTAGGGCAGCTCACGAGGACTAATTAGTGAAGCACAAGAACGGGAGGAGAACATCACATAGCTACTGGTCATGGACTCATGGTGCAAGGGAGACTACTCACGACTCATCCGGGAGGCGTCCATGGTGGTGGAGAAGCTCCCGGTGGTGATCCTCCCCTCCGGCAGGGTGCGGGGAAGAGTTCTCCTGGTGCTCCCGATCTTGGAAGCGGCGGCGGCGGCGGAACAGAGATGGGATCGCGAAAAGAGTTCCTCTTCTGAGGGTTTCGGAGGTCCCTCTAAATATATGCCAAACGGGGGCACCGGACGGGCTTCGGGGGGCCCAGGCGCCCCCCCCCCCCGGCGCGGCCCAGGGGGGGCGCCCACAGGGCGCCTGGAGCCCCTGTGGGCCCCCCAGGCTGCCCTTCGGACGCAGTGTTGTTTCCGGATCGCTGATTTTTTATATAATTTTTCTGGGCAGTTCTCGAAACGTGAAAACATGAAATACAAAAATAGCCGAAAACAGAAACTGGCACTAGGGTGCACTGGATTAGTAAGTTAGTCCAAATATGATCAAAAGTGTATGGAAGTGTATGAATATCATAGCAATATCACCCAAAAGTGGCATGGAGCAAGCAGAAATTATAGATACATTTTGGACGTATCAACATCCCCAAGCTTAATTCCTGCTCGTCCTCGAGTAGGTAAATGATATCAAGAATAATTTCTATGGTGACATGCTATTAACCATATAGGACTTTCTCATAGTCATATGACAAAAGTTTACTGAGACAATGATCCTAAAGTAATTAAGTTGCCTCAAGAGAAAATCACAAATGACTGAAAGTTTTACAACATGAAACTGAAACATCAAAAAGATTTGCAATGAACATGATGTGCAAATATGACAAAGTGATATCTAGCTTGCCCCCTTTAGTGATGCAAAACATAAATGCAGGGGCACCTTCAAGGTTTAAGTGATGACTAGATACAATCATTTCAGAATAAACGATATCACAATCATGCAAAAGACAATGCTACTTTGGGACAATGCACATTACACTCAGAATGACAATCATGCTCTCAGTAGTTGGTGCTTCAACATAAAGGTAAAAGAAAGGTTAAGTGCTAAAGCTTTTTATTTTGAAAACATGGAAGCAATTGTGTCAACGGTAGTAGTACTTCATATGTGTCATGCATAAAATATCCTATAAGTTGCAAGCCTCATGCATCGAATACCAATAGTGCTCGCTCCTTGTCCTAATTAGCTCGGATTCCCATGGGTTATCATTGCATTGCATATGTTTTAACCAAGTGTCACAAAGGGGTACCTCTATGCCACCTGTACAAAGGTCCAAGGAGATAGATCGCATTTGATTTCTCGTTTTTGATAGATCTCAACTTGAGGACATCCATACCGGGACAACATAGAAAATAGATGATGGACTCCTCTTAAATGCATAAGCATATTCTCATAAGAGATCGAGGATTAAGGTCCAAGCTAAAACTTCCACCATGATGCATGGCTTTGGTTGGCGGCCCAATGTTCTTCTCTAACAATATACATATTAATTCAACCCACGGTAAATCACCCTTACTTCAGACAAGACGAACATGCATAGCAACTCACATGATATTCAACAAAAGTGTGACAGTTGATGGCGTCCCCAGAAACATGGTTACCGCTCAGCAAGCAACTCATAAGAAATAAGATACATAGGCAACATATTCTTTACCACAATAGTTTTTAGGCTACTTTCCCATGAGCTATGTATTGCATGGTTAGTTTGCTTAGTGCAGGTGGAGGTTAGCAAAAGACTGGGAGCGACCAACTAAGAGAGCAATGACGGTCATAATCATGCAGAGCGACAAAGCAATATTGAATCAGGCATGGTAGTTATATCGCTACTTAGAAACAAAAGATCATCAAGGCTTGACAGAGTTTCTTTACAGTCTTGAATATGCGTGAGCATACGCCTAGTCAATCAAAATAAATTCTCGAAGGAAGATATTACTAAACCATACCACATCATAGGCAAACAAACCAAGTTGGTACTCCAATAACACATCGGGAACCCCCCAGCTATTTGAGATTAACCATAAGAAAACCTGAACTACTAAGCACCATCATGAAAGTAGCATCTTTATCATAGACACATTAACCCATGCAACGGAAGCAAACTCTCTTAATAAGGTGAGCATGGTAATTAAAGAGAGTTCAAGCAACCAACTAAATAAAAGCTCTTGAAAAGATAAGCATGAATACTAAGAGCAGAGTATGATAGTAGCTATTAAAAGACAAAGAACACACACAGCATAGATAGACATGAAAATTCTATGTAATGTTCTAGGTAGAGGTGGAGCATGTTTCTCTCCCACATAAAGGAATGCTGGGTTCCGACTCGTTATGAAAAACTAAAAAGAAAACTAAAAGCAAGACGCTCCAAGCATAGCACATAACACATGAAGTGATAAAAATATAGCGAAACGAAAGACGAACTGATAATGTTGATGGAGAAGGGGGTGCACGGGGGCATCCCCAAGCTTAGAGGCTTGAGTCTCCTTGAATATTTCTTGGGGGTGCACGGGGCCATCCCCAAGCTTGAGCGCTTGACACTCCTGAATCTTTTTATCATCTTCCCTCGCACACTTGAAAACTCCCTTCATACACAACTCATCATAATCTGATTAGCGAGGTTAGTACCCTTAATAAAATAATTATACCTTGCTGGAGATAAGTATATTCTTGAAGTTCTACTGTTTCTCAAGATTGCCAAAAGGTTTTTGCAAAGAAAAAGCAAGTTCTTAATTTGCAAAGTGAAGGTAAGGCAAAACAGGACAGAATCTGTGAAAAACAGAACAGCAGGAAGTAATTGACCTGTTCGGGATACTTATGCAACTCAAATCAAAAAACTCAGAACTGACGCACGAAAGATAATTATATAGAGAACGCTGTCGAAACAATTCAGACCAAAAAGATGACCTGGTGATTTTATACGAATTTTTCTATCCAAGGACAGAATCTGTTTCCTGGACAGCACCTCACAACTTTTGAACTTTCTAGCAATCAGAGGCTATACTTGGCACAAATATGAAAAGCAAAGATACAATGATGATGCTACGGCAGTAAACAACATCAAGACACAACAAAAGCAAAAATTTTATTCATGTGGGCTGCCTCCCAAAAGCGCTTTCTTTTATGCCTTTAAGCTAGGCATAATGCATAGAGGAATCAATAATCATCATAATAATCGGAGTTATAAATTGTTTCAAATGGTTCCTCAACAAGTTCATTCTTGTTCCTTCTAGGAAAGGGGTACACACCTTTTGCCTTCCCGCGTAAGCGGATTTGTCCCTTACCTATATCGATGAAGCCTTTAACTGCTCGGAGGAAGTCGCTTCCAAGCACTATATTTCCTTGGTTTGGCTCCACGATGAAGAAGTCAATCTTTGCAATCCCTTTAAGGATTTAACCGGTACGTCTTTTATTTTTCCCTGGATTTTAGAAATATCTCCATTAGTGTGTTCATGATAAGATGGTAATCTATCCATGTTAAATTTTAAAGAATCATGAACAATTTTTGGCATAGTAGAAACCATAGATCCAATATCACAATAAGCAAGGAAGTCTTGATTAGAGATGCTAATCCTAACAAGAGGTTCCCAGTCATTATCTATTTCCAAAATATCTCTCTTACTGGGTTCGAGTTTCTCTACCTTCGCTAAGTCTAGAGCATCCATTCTTTTCTCAATAGTAGCAAGTCTATCTATGATGGTATCAAAGTTATGATCATAAACAAAGTAACTAGATAGACCATGTATAATCTCAAGAGCTCTAGCTTCATCACATTCTAAGAAATCTCCCTCAGCTATAATGTCAAGGGAGTGTTTACACCATTTAAAAAGACCATGGTAAAAATTCCTAAGCACAATTTTTATAGGTATCCAAGGCATAATTCTCCTATGTGCATCAGAAATTCTGTCCCATGCCTTCTTCATATTTTCTCCATCCCTTTGATGGAAATCTAAAACTTCTGATTCCCTCAAAGCACCAAATCCTAACATGTTTAACTAAACAGATAGGACTACTAACAGGAAGGTAAATAATTTTTTTTGTGATTTTTGGTAAAAAGGTACTAAAGCAGAAATGAAAAGTAAACTAACTAGACTAAAAAGCAAAGGTAAAAGATAGCATGCAACTCCCCTATCCTGAAGAGTGGAGTCCCCGGCAGCGGCGCCAGAAAATACTCCTTGATGGGCCTCGAACCCCTCGTTGGTTACCCCAAGTGGAAGGTGTAAGATGCAGTAAGTAGAAGTGTTTTCCCCTAGCAAAGATGCCAAGGATCGAATCCCCAGAGACTCCTAGGTTCAACAAGTAGGTGTCAACTGCTAACGGCGCAATTAGCAATCAACGTGGACCTGCACATAGATACAAATAACTTTGCTCCGAACGAGTACAGAGAGGTTGTCAATCCCTCCGGCCTTGTAGTTCACAAAGGGTTAAAAGCAATGATAGTAGTGATAGATAGTTTTTGCGATAGTAAATAATAACGGAAAGTAAATAGTGGATGTGATCAATGATGGTAATATGGACCGGAGTCTCATGATGTTCACTAGTGATGTCTATCTCCCAAAAGACGATAAAACAGCTATGTGAGGTAAACAAATTACAGCTGGGCAATTGACAGGACCACGAACGCAAACCAATGCTGACTACATTGCAAGAAAGGTTGAGGTTCAAAGCATGGGCGGTACGCCAAAGTAAGTAGACCGAAATCCATCAATATCTACTACTAATCATCCACCTTGAGATATCTATCCAGAACATCTCGCTGGTATTAAGTTGCGAGTCCCACCCATAGTGTAAACTCAATGCAACAGACAACTGCATTAAAAGAACTTTGCATAAAGTAAACAATCCTTGCACCCGCGGGCACAAGCACCGTTGTTTTCCCCCTTGTGGAAACAGCACATCCTCTAGACTCATGTTTCTGTCACTCAAGCTAGTCATCGAGGGGCATGAACCCACAATCATGCATAACGTTCCCTCTTGGAGTCACTACCTACTACTCGGCCAAAGCAATAAGTAACAACGGAGAACATGCAAGAATTACTTATGAACTAAAATATAAAAGAGGTGAATCAAATATATTACTCAAGATCAATCTGAACATAATCTCATAATCCATCGGATCCCAGCAAACTCAACATAGCAACAGCATAAGGATTACATAGGTGGCTCGATCATGTAGGGCAGCTCACGAGGACTAATTAGTGAAGCACAAGAACGGGAGGAGAACATCACATAGCTACTGGTCATGGACTCATGGTCCAAGGGAGACTACTCACGAGTCATCCGGGAGGCGTCCATGGTGGTGGAGAAGCTCCCGGTGGTGATCCTCCCCTCCGGCAGTGTGCCGGGAAGAGTTCTCCTGGTGCTCCCGATCTTGGAAGCGGCGGCGGCAGCGGAACAGAGATGGGATCGCGAAAAGAGTTCCTCTTCTGAGGGTTTCGGAGGTCCCTCTAAATATATGCCAAAGGGGGGCACCGGACGGGCTTCGGGGGGCCCAGGCGCCCCCCCGGCGCGGCCAAGGGGGGCGCGCCCACAGGGCGCCTGGAGCCCCTGTGCCCCCCCAGGCTGCCCTTCGGACGCAGTGTTGTTTCCGGATTGCTGATTTTTTATATAATTTTTCCTGATTTTTCTGGGCAGTTCTCGAAACGTGAAAACCTGAAATACAAAAACAGCCGAAAACAGAAACTGGCACTGGGGTGCACTGGATTAGTAAGTTAGTCCAAATATGATCAAAAGTGTATGGAAGTGTATGAATATCATAGCAATATCACCCAAAAGTGGCATGGAGCAAGCAGAAATTATAGATACGTTTTGGACGTATCAGCCGCCTGCCAAGTTTCGTCGCGTTTCGAGTTTGTTTGGTACTCCAACGGTTAACCTACTGGGCGAAAAGAACCCCTTCTTTGAGGCCCAAGACCCCCTCCACAACAGCCCACCAACCCAGCACAACCCTTCCCATCATCTCGGTCGTCGAATTGTGATCGCGTGGCCGAAAACCGCTCCCCATTTGGACTCTCCTAGCTCCTTGTGCCTATAAAAACGTCCCCCCTTGTCATTTTCGTCCAAAAAACCCTAGATCCAAACCTCCGCTGTCGCCGGACACGTCCGGACGGACCGGACACGTCTGCCCGGACGCGCCGGGCCAACCAGATCCTGCCACGTGGCACCGCCGCCGTTCGCACCGCGCCGGCCCGCAAGCCCGACGCGGGCCCGCCACCGCCGCCGAACCGGGCCGCGCCCCTTCCTCCCTCAGCGCCGGCCGCCGCGCGCTCCCGCCTCTCCGCCGCCGGCGCCAGCCACGCCGCCGCCCGACGCCGGCCTCACCCCGCCACCCGGAGCTCGCCTCCTCGCCGCTCCGGGCCCGTACTGCCCCGCGCCGCCGCGGCTCTAGCACTCCGCCGCCCCTCTCCGTCCTCCTCCGGCCGAGGCTTGCCGGCCGGCCCCGTCGCCTCTCCATCCGGCTGCCTCACCGGAGGGCCGAGGTCGCCGCCCCGCGCGCCGATCTCGTCGTCCGCCGCCGATCCCGATTCGGCCGATCGGATCGGCTACCCCGAACCCTAGCGGGCCCACGGGTTCCGCGCCCGCGACCCGCAACCCGCTCCGCCCGCGACGCGTTGACCCGGCCCGATCCGTCGTTGACTAGATCTGAGCTTGATGTTTTTTCCTCTAAGTCCTTTTTGCATTTAGTTGTCTGATGGCTTCTTGTGATGGCAATAACTTTTTGTGTGCATGTCCGATTTGTGCATATGATATGTCAAAATGATCGTGGTGATGTGTACTACGTTTCGTTCCATTGTGTCATGCTTGTTTGAGTCCATCTAGATGTCTTAATATTCATGACAAGAGTGCTACTTCATATAAACTGCTGCTACTTGTTATTTTCATGCCATGTTTGAGATGTGATAACTTGGTTCATGTTTATCCAAATGGAGCAAATGATATGTCAAAATGTTCATCCTGAGATGCTCTACATGTTGGTTGCTATAGCATGCATGTTAGAGTTCATATTGCCATGTATATCTCTGTTGCAAAAGTGCAAGTGGCTGTTAGGTTTTGTAACTTGTTACGAGATGCCTAGTTGAGGAGCTCGTTGCTATTGTTGTGTTTGTCCCCTTGTCACATGCCTAGATGTTTTAGATTCTCCATCATGTGATCTTTGCTGTGGTGCAAACCACTTGCCATGTTATGCTTTAAGATGACTTAAACATGCTTGCAAACATGCCATGATAATGTTACTGTTTTAACACTTAGTGAAATTTCACTAAGTCTGGAATCTGTAATATCCTGATGCTATGTTTGCTTGTTGTCCTATGCAAATCCATGTTAGTTTTGGGCTGGCCATTGATCATTCCTTGATGTATATGTTGTTGTCTATCCATCCATGTCCTCACTTGCTCATTTGGGTTGATGTAGCCTATTTAATTCTTGCTCCCAAGTTGCTATAAAATATTGCTGTCAGGTTTTTAGTGTCATGATCAAAATGTTGTAGCTTGTTGCTATTGATCCATGCCTCCTATGGAGTTGCTCCAATGAAGTTGTTTTCTGTAGGATATGTCTACTTCATGTCCATGCTTCTTGTCACCATGTTTGAGTGCTGTAGAGTATATATATCTTGCTTCCAAGTTGCTATGTGGCTGTTAATCTCAGCTTTGCATTGTTTCTCGTTTTGAGTGTATGTATTGATCCGTTGCTCCGTTTGGAGCGTGCCCTACATGAAACTTGTGTGATTTTGCATGTAGATTCATAATATCATCTTGTTAAAATGTTTGGAGTATGTTTGCTTGATGTTTGGGGTGCATCTTGCACCGTTGCCATGTTTAACTTGTTTTGCCCATATCTTTTAGACCGTGGCTCCGAATTAAACAAACTTTATATGAAACTTGACTAGATTTTCGCGTAGATTATCATGGTGCATGTTAACTTGCTGTTTAACAACTTTAACTTATGGTTTGTACAGATCTGGACTAATTTCAAACTATGCATATGAGGACTTACCGGATTTGTCTTAAGTAGTTTCCGGCCTCATTTAAACTTGTTGTTCTTATGTTGTTTCTCTGTGATTCATACCTTGCCATGTTTTGCATACTATATAGATCTGTCTTGCATCCTACTTGCTTGAGCAAATTGTCTTGTTCATGTGTTGTTCTGGTGTGCTTCCTACTTTGACATATTATGCATCCTAAGTGCATCTGCTCTGCATCCTAAGTGCATCATACATGCATCCTATAGTTTGCGCATTGTACCTTGTTTGATTTCGTGCCTCGTGTGTACTTGTGTTGAGTAGAGCCGGAAGCCGAGACCGAGAACAAGAACGAGGTTACTACCGAGGTTGAGAACGAGGAGCCGTCTTACGATCCCAGCGACGACTCGACATGCAAGATGACCTGACCCAGATATCATTACTATCTTTGCCTATTGCTAGAAGTCTCGCTCTTTAGCTTATTGCCTCGATGCCCATGTTTGTTTGTCAGCCTCCTATTGTAACCATGAATCTGTTTAACCACCCAACCTAGCAAACCTTTGTTTGGCTAAGTAAGCTTCGCTCAACCCCTCTTATAGCATTGCTAGTTGCAGGAGAAGATTTGAAGATTCTTGCTTCATGTTGAAGTTTTTGTTGGGATATCACACTATATAAATTCTTAAACTAAATAATCTATATATTGGTAATGGGTGGAAGGCTGAGCCTCTTGCTCGGTGATTTGTTCCACTCATGCCGCCCTAGGAACCGTATAAACCGGTGTTATGTTCCTTGATTATGCGTTCCTCACGGTTGGGGTTATGGGACCCCCTCGATAAACCGCTTAGCGCTAAGTCTTTTCCAGCAAGTCCCAACATTGGTACTCCATTTGCCTAAACAACTAAAAACTTGCATAGGGCGTTGCAAACCCTTTTCTTAATCAACAACCCGGGCCAGTGCTCCACATGAGTGTTGGTCCAAACTGGGGGTTCTGCGGGGCAGCCTTGGGGAAACCCGAGGTATCTAGTATAACCTGTAGAATCGCCCATCCGGTCATGGCCTGAGACAAGATACACGCGGCTACTGTCAGGGTGTCGGCACGCCTGGAGGATTTGCTGGATTAGTCTTACCTTAGTCGGAGTATCTTGAGCAAGGGATTCCGAGAATACTCGGGCCTTCCCACCTTGGAGTTGCGACTCCGCGGATCGTGGGCTTGTAATGGGCCAAGTTGGAACACCCCTGTAGGGTTTTGAACTTTTGAAAGCCGTGCCCGCGGTTATGTGGCAGATGGGAATTTGTTAATATCCGGTTGTAGAAAACTTGACACCATGTTTAGAACACACTACCAGCGTGAGTAACCATGACGGTCATTTTCCGAAAGGGGTTCGGGAAGTGAACACGATGGGGTTATGATTGACGTGTTTAGATGGGATCACTTCGTGATCACTTTGTAGCTCGTGGTACTTCTCTTCTCGCTCTTAACACGTAAGCTAGTGCTAGTGCAGCTGCAACCTTTATTCTTTTCTTCAGCCTTGTTCCACACCCAAGGCTTAGATAGTTCTGCTACCTGGGAACGGGATTGCTGAGTCCTCCGTGGCTCACAGATTCTACACCACACCAGATGCAGGTACCATGGTGAACTACTCAGGTGACGGCACAGAGCTGTACTAGGAGTACGATGAAGAACGTAGTCGGTACTATGTGCACTATCCTGATGATCAGTAGTGGTTTCTACTAGGGGCGATTCGGACCTGTGGCTTTATGTATTTGGTATCTTTATTTGGATCTTCACCCGTAGTCGGGTTGTGGTGTTATTTGGATGATGTTTTGCTTATGTAATGTATTGTGTGACATGGCGAGTGTAAGCCAACTATCCTTTTGCAATTTCATCCCTATTTTTACATGAGTCGTGCAAAGATACCGAACTTGAGATCATTCCAGAATGGGCTGATACTTTTAAGTCGTGCCTTGACACGTAGGAGGTATAGTCCCATCCTCGGCATTACAAGTTGGTATCAGAGCCTTCTCCGACCTAGAACCCCCATTGATTGATCGAATCGTTGACGGTTGAGTCTAGGCACACACTTAAAATGTTTTGAGTCCTATATATATCGGAGAGTAGGAATTCTTTTTCTCCTCATCTCTTTTCACTCTGGTGAGGACTCCTGACGATTACTCTTGCCTCTTCTACTCTCAAAATTCACCAATTTTTTTTAGGAATCTCGCGAGTATTGTTTGGATTGTTTCGATGTCTTTGTGACGAGAACATTGTTCTCGATGCCTCCTGTCATTTAGGGGTTGTGGCAGTGTCCCGGGAAGTTGAGCTCCGAGGTGTTGTCGTCACAAATATATCGCATCAGTTCTGGAATACTTAAGATGGCCGACATCGAAAACTCTCCTATGCGGTTAGTGGCAAGATAACCCCGACATCACCCAGTACTGGGGAGGTAGTTTGGGAGTATTGCCATAGCTTGCATAGTAGATGCGTTTCGAAGGTCCGAGGTAGACGGTTTCCGGAAATAACTGGTTATGTGTTGAAGGATGGATACAGCTGGATGTAGGATTAGAGTTGAGTGCGCGATGCTTCCCCTGTATCCCCAACACCTGATTGCATAACTGGAAACTTTCGGAAATTAGTAGGTGGGTTCATCTAGTAGCTCATAGGCATTCTTCCAACGAATGCATGATATGGAGTTTGGGGTTCTACATTGAGTGAAGTAGTTTTATGGTCGTTGTTCCGATTGGGAGTTGCATCTTAAAGGGTCCTTGGCTATGCTGATCCGGGGATTGCAAAACCCTTTTGTAACACGTTCCATAAGCTTTCAGCACGAATATGTCGAACGAAGCTTCTATGTTGTGTTTGTTCTATATGCTCCTTGTTGTTTTTATTTACCTTTTTGTTCTCCCAAGTGGCTTCTCGTGAAGATTGTTGTTATCATTAAACTATGGATTACATTCGTTCATTGTTGTTCGAATGTTCTTGTGAAGACTATGTTGCAATTTCTAGCCGTTGATTCAGCTTATATATTCTTTCAATCAATGGCTAATAGTTGTCATCTCATTCAGGATGGCTCCTAAAAAGGTTCCCAACGCTAACCCAGAGGGTGAAGAGGTTCCTGATCGTCCTCCTTCACCTCCTCCTCCGTCTGAGGCCTGGAGAGCAATTATGCAAGCGACGAACCAGAACACCCAGATGCTTATGCAAATGATGCAGAACATTCAAGCAAATCAAGCAAATCAGGGTGCTCATGGGAACCAAGGCCAAGGCAATTTATTCAACCAACCTCACTTTGCTACGCTCAACCAGTTCTTGGCAAACCAACCAAAGGCATTCAGTTACTGTGTGGACCCTCTAGATGCTGAAGACTGGATAACAGATATCAAGAAGCATTTCGAGTGCAGTAACGTAAGGCCCGAGGACTATGTGAAGTTTGCAGCCTTCCAACTCAAGGACCAAACAGCTGATTGGTGGCAGCAGTACAAAGATTCCAGAGAGGGACGTGTAATCTCCTGGGATGACTTCTGCAAGGACTTTCGTTCTCACCACATTCCAACAAGTGTCATCGAGGGTATGCGTGAGCAATTCCGCAACCTGAAGCAAGGCTCAATGACTGTCTACCAATATAATGTCAAGTTCCAGAACCTTGCCCGCTATGCCAAGCAAGACATCCCAGATGCCAAGAGCAAGATCTATCAGTTACGTGGTGGTCTGAAGGATGAACTCCAACTAGCTCTCACCTTGTTCGAGCCTAATGAGTTTGATCAATTCTATAACATGGCACTTAAGCAAGAGGCAGCCCAGCTCAAGATGGAAGCTTCCAAAAAGAGGATCAGAGACGCTGTTCACTCCTCCTTTTCTTCTCAAGTGGTCGCAAAGCAAAAAAAGTTTTGGCTTCCACCTCCTCCAGTGATCCGAGCTCCCAACAACAACAACAAGAATTCTGGTGGCTGTGGTTTCTCCCACCCACCCAACCCAAGCAATCAGTCAAAGAATCATTTTTAAGCTTCCAAGTCAAGTGCTCCTCATTACCGTCCTCTCTCAAATGTGGTTTGCAACAAGTGTGGCAAGAAGGGTCATTATGCTAACAAGTGTACTCAAAGGCGCCTTCCGCCTCCTCCACCTGTCAGCACTGCTATTATCAAGCATGATCCGAAGGTTGCAAGAGTGAATCTGATGAATGCAGCTCAAGAAGAGAATTCTTCAGATGTGATACTTGGTAATCTTTCAGTCAATCTCAAGCCTGCTAAAGTGTTGTTTGATTCGGGTGCATCACATTCTTTCATGTCATATCCATTTGCATCCAAGCATAATGTGAACACAGCGGCTTTGCCAAGGCAATTAGCAATTTCTTCTCCGGCAAAACAGATGCATTCTAGCCTGTATGCTCCTAATGTATCTATTCACATGGGTGATTACCGCTTTCTGACTTCTCCGGTTGTTCTCGGCAACTCCTACATTGATCTTATTCTTGGGATGGATTGGCTTTCTCAGCATGATGCTCACACTGATTGTGCAAATAAGGAAGTCAAGATTACTCATCCTAACGAAGACGTGATTATCTTCGCCTCTCGAGATAACACAATCAGGCTATTCTCTCTCAATGACAAGGGCGAGATTAATGCCATCTCTCAAATTCCGGTGGTCAATGAATATGAAGATGTTTTCCCTGAAGAGCTTCCAGGCATGCCTCCGCATCGTCAAGTTGAATTCGTCATTGAACTCGAGCCTGGTACTGAGCCAGCATGCCGGCGTCCGTACAAGCTCTCCCCTGAAGAGTTGAAGGAGTTGAAGAAACAGCTCGATGAGCAAGAGCGTCTGGGTCTAATCAGGCCTAGCACTTCTCCTTGGGGCTGCGGTGTCTTATTTGTCAAGAAGAAGGATGGCACGGAGCGCCTTTGCGTTGATTACCGGCCATTGAACAAGAAGACAATAAAGAACAAGTATCCGCTCCCCAACATCAATGAATTGTTCGAGCAGCTCAAAGGAGCTAAAGTGTTCTCTATGCTCGATCTTCGGATGGGTTATCACCAGATCCGCATCCGTGAAGAAGATATTCACAAGACTGCATTCAGAACCAGCTACGGCTCCTATGAATACACAGTCATGTCTTTTGGCCTCGCAAATGCTCCACCCACCTTCTCGAGAATGATGCACTACATTTTCAACCCCTACACCAACGAATTTGTGCTTGTTTATATGGATGACATCTTGGTATTCTCCAAGAATGAAGAGGATCATGAAAAGCACCTCCGTCTGGTTCTCGACAGACTCTGTGAACATAAGTTCTATGCCAAGTTCTACAAGTGCAAATTCTGGCTCGATAAGGTCTTGTATCTGGGCCATATCATCTCCGCTGACGGTATTGCGATCAACCCCGAGAAAGTTGAAGCGATTGTCAACTGGGAACCTCCTCAGAACGTCAAGCAACTCCGAAGCTTCCTTGGTCTTGCTAGCTATTGCAGAAGTTCGTTGAGAACTTCTCCAAGATTGCCAAGCATCTCTCCAACTTGCTGCAGAAGAATGTCAAGTACAACTGGTCTCCGGATTGTGATGTGGCATTCAAAACTCTCAAAGAAAAGCTCATCTCTGCTCCAGTTCTTACCCCTCCAGATGAGTCCAAGCCCTACGCAGTATTCTGTGATGCTTCTCTTCAAGGACTTGGTGGTGTGCTAATGCAAGACAAGAAAATTGTGGCATACACCTCTCGTCAATTGAAGCCAAGTGAGAAGAACTATCCCACACATGATCTCGAGCTAGTAGCTGTGGTGCACGCCTTGATCACATGGAGACACCTTCTGTTGGGCAGAAAAGTCGACATCTTCACCGATCACAAGAGCTTGAAGTACATCTTCACACAGCCGAACCTGAACCTTCGCCAGACTCGTTGGGTTGAGATGATCCAAGAGTATGATCCAAGCATCGAATACACACCTGGCAAGGCCAATGTCATTGCAGATGCCTTGAGCAGAAAGGCATATTGCAACAGTCTTCTTATCAAGCCGTTTCAGCCTAAGCTTTGTGAAGCATTCAGGAAGCTCAACCTCCAAGTTGTTTCGCAAGGCTTTCTTGCAAATCTTCAAGTTGCTCCTACCTTGGAAGATCAGATCCGTGAGGCCCAACTCAGTGATGCTATGGTGCAGAAAGTGAAACATGGTATTGCAAAGGGTACTCCCAAATACAAGTGCTATCGCATTGATGAGAAGGACACCTTGTTCTTTGAGGACAGACTTGTGGTTCCCAAGGGTGATCTCAGGAAGCTAATAATGAACGAAGCACATGACTCCCTCCTCTCGATTCATCCTGGAAGTTCCAAGATGTACCAAGACCTCAAGCAATCTTACTGGTGGACTCGCATGAAAAGGGAGATTGCCCAATTCGTGAATGAATGTGATGTCTGCAGAAGAGTGAAGGCAGAGCATCAACGTCCAACCGGTCTCCTCCAACCTCTTCCTATCCCCGAGTGTAAATTCGACCACATTGAAATGGATTTCGTCACTGGGTTTCCCAAGTCCAAGAAAGGGAATGATTCTATCTTTGTGGTGATTGACAAGCTTACCAAAGTAGCTCACTTCCTTCCAGTCAAAGAATCCATCAATGCAGCTCAGCTGGCAGTGTTGTACACTTCCAGAATTGTGTCCCTACATGGCATTCCTCAAGTTATCTCCTCAGACCGTGGAAGTTTGTTCACATCCAAGTTATGGGACTCCTTCCAGTCTGCCATGGGCACTAAGATCCGTTTCAGCACTGCGTTTCACCCTCAGACTAGTGGTCAAGTCGAAAGAGTGAACCAGATCCTCGAAGACATGCTCAGAGATTGTGTCATCTCTTTTGGCATGAAGTGGGAAGATTGCCTTCCGTTTGCCGAGTTCTCTTACAACAACAGTTTCCAAGCAAGCGCCGGAAAAGCTCCGTTTGAAATCCTCTATGGCAGAAAGTGCCGTACCCCTCTCAACTGGTCCGAGACTGGTGAACGTCAACTTCTTGGCAATGACTTGATCTCTGAAGCCGAAGAGATGTGCAAAGTCATACGTGAGAATCTCAAGGCCGCTCAGTCGCGTCAGAAGAGCTACTATGACGGCAAGCATCGTGATTTGGCCTTCAACATTGGGGATCATGTCTATCTCCGTGTTTGTCCTATGAAAGGCACCCAAAGATTCGGTATCAAAGGCAAGCTTGCTCCTAGATACGTGGGCCCTTTCAAGATCCTTGGAAAAAGAGGCGATCTAGCCTATCAACTTGAGCTACCTTCCAACTTCGCTAATGTTCATGATGTGTTTCACGTGTCTCAACTCCGCAAGTGCTTCAAGAAACCTGAACGCACTATTACGTTTGAGGAGATTAATCTTCAACAAGACTTGTCTTACCGAGAGCACCCCGTTGCTATTCTTGAAGAAACCGAGCGCAAGACCCGCAACAAGTCAATCAAGTTCTTGAAAGTTAAGTGGTCACACCATACCGACCAAGAAGCTACGTGGGAACGAGAAGATCACCTTCGTTCCGAGTATCCTTCCTTCTTCCAGTCCTAGATCTCGGGACGAGATCTTTTCGTAGTAGAGGAGAGTTTGTAATGCCCCAGATGTAACACTTTCCCTATATGGCAATATATAAAATTTGGCTTCATCAATTCCACTCCGGGTTCTTCTTCTTTTCGGGTTTCCTCGTTTTGTCGTGTGTGTGTGTGTGCATTTCATCCATGTCATGTTGTCATGTGCATTGCATTGCATTTGTGTTGTCACTTGCATCCGGTCCCACTCGTCTCTTCCCATTGTCCGTTTTGAGTTCCGACGCTCACACACGTGCCCGTGGCATCCACGAGTCCTTCTTTCGTGTGTGGCCATGTAACGTTTCCAGAATGACGTGAGACTTGTCGTGCGATGTTGTTTTGGTACGTGTAGGCCGCCTGCCAAGTTTCGTCACGTTTGAAGTTCGTTTGGTACTCCAACGGTTAACCTACTGGGCGAAAAGAACCCCTTCTTTGAGGCCCAAGACCCCCTCCACAACATCCCACCAACCCAGCACAACCCTTCCCATCATCTCGGTCGTCGAATTGTGATCGCGTGGCCGAAAACCGCTCCCCATTTGGACTCTCCTAGCTCCTTGTGCCTATAAAAACGTCCCCCCTTCTCATTTTCGTCCAAAAAACGCTAGATCCAACCCTCCGCCGTCGCCGGACACGTCCGCCCGGACACGCCGGGCCAACCAGTTCCTGCCACATGGCACCGCCGCTGTTCGCACCGCGCCGGCCCGCAGGCTCGACGCGGGCCCGCCACCGCCGCCGAACCGGGCCGCGCCCGCGCCCCTTCCTCCCTCAGCGTCGGCCGCCGCCGCCACGCGCTCCCGCGTCTCCTCCGCCAGCGCCGGCCACGCCGCCGCCCGATGCCGGCCTCCCCCCGCCGCCTGGAGCTCGCCTCCTCGCTGCTCCGGGCCCGTACTGCCCCGCGCCGCCGCGGCTCTAGCACTCCGCCGCCCCTCGCCGTCCTCCTCCGGCCGAGGCTCGCCAGCGGCCCCGTCGCCTCTCCGTCCGGCCGCCTCGCCGGAGGGCCGAGGTCGCCGCCCCGCGCGCCGATCCCGTCGTCCGCCGCCGATCCAGATCCGGCCGATCGGATCGGCTGCCCCGAACCATAGCGGGCCCGCGGGTTCCGCGCCCGCGACCCGAAACCCGCTCCGCCCGCGACCCGTTGATCCGGACCGATCCGCCGTTGACTAGATCTGAGGTTGATGTTTTTCCCTCTAAGTCCTTCTTGCATTTAGTTGTCTGATGGCTTCTTGTGATGACAATAACTTTTTGTGTGCATGTCCGATTTATGCATATGATATGTCAAAATGATCGTGGTGATGTGTACTACGTTTTGTTCCATTGTGTCATGCTTGTTTGAGTCCATCTAGATGTCTTAATCTTCATGACAAGAGTGCTACTTGATATAAACTGCTGTTACTTGTTATTTTCATGCCATGTTTGAGATGTGATAACTTGGTGCATGTTTTTTTTTGACTATATACTGCAGGGCAAAAGCCCCACAGCCCACTTTATTTATTTATAAAGAATGAAAATACAACAAAGTTAGAGATACTTACAAAGGTTGAGGAAAAGAAGGAGCTAAGGTAAATTAGCTAACCAATAACTTGGTGCTTCACTTGGTGCATGTTTATCCAAATGAAGCAAATGATATGTCAAAATGTTCATCATGAGATGCTCTACATGTTGGTTGCTATAGCATGCATGTTAGAGTTCATATTGCCATGTTTATCTCTGTTGCAAAAGTGCAAGTGGCTGTTAGGTTTTGTAACTTGTTACGAGATGCCTAGTTAAGGAGCTTGTTGCTATTGTTGTGTTTGTCCCCTTGTCACATGCCTAGATGTTTTAGATTCTCCATCATGTGATCTTTGCTGTGGTGTGATGGGCCTCTAACCCCTCTTTGGTTACCCCAAGTGGAAGGTGTAAGATGCAGTGTTGTGGATGCTTTTCCCTTAGCAAAGATGCCAAGGATCGAATCCCCATAGACTCCTAGGTTCAACAAGTAGGTGTCAACTGCTAACGGCGCCAGATATTAGCAATCAACATGGACCTGCACACAGATACAAATAACTTTGCTCCCAACAAGTACAGAGAGGTTGTCAATCCCTCCGGCCTTGTAGTTCACAAAGGATTAAACGCAAATGATAGTAGTGATAGATAATGTTTTGCAATAGTAAATAAAAGCGAAAAGTAAATAGCGGATGGAATCAATGATGGTAATATGGACCGGAGTCTCATGATGTTCACTAGTGATGTCTCTCTCCCAAAAGACGATAAAACAGCTATGTGAGGTAAACGAATTGCAGCTGGGCAATTGACAGGACCACGAACGCAAACCAATGCTGACTACATTGCAAGAAAGGTTGAGGTTCAAAGCATGGGCGGTACGCAAAAGTAAGTAGACTGAAATCCATCAATATCTACTAATAATCATCCACCTTGAGATATCTATCCAGAACATCTCGCTGGTATTAAGTTGCGAGTCCCACCCATAGTGTAAACTCAATGCAACAGACAACTGCATTAAAAGAACTTTGCGTAAAGTAAACAATCCTTGCACCAGCGGGCACAAGCACCGTTGTTTTCCTCCTTGTGGCAACATCACATCCCCTAGACTCATGTTTCTGTCACTCAAGCTAGTCATCGAGGGGCATGAACCCACAATCGAGCATAACGTTCCCTCTTGGAGTCACTACGTATTACTTGGCCAAAGCAATAAATAACAACGGAGAACATGCAAGAATTACTTATGAACATAAATATAAAAGAGGTAGATCAAATATATTACTCAAGATCAATCTGAACATTATCTCATAATCCATCGGATCCCAGCAAACTCAACATAGCAACAGCATAAGGATTACATATGTGCCTCGATCATGTAGGGCAGCTCACGAGGACTAATTAGTGAAGCACAAGAACGGGAGGAGAACATCACATAGCTACTGGTCATGGACTCATGGTCCAAGGGAGACTACTCACAACTCATCCGGGAGGCGTCCATGGTGGTGGAGAGGCTCCCGATGATGATCCTCCCCTCCGGCAGGGTGCCGGGAAGAGTTCTCCTGGTGCTCCCGATCTTGGATGCGGCGGCGGCGGTGGAACAAAGATGAGATCGCGAAAAAGAGTTCCCGTCCTGAGGGTTTCGAAGGACGATCTAAATATATGCCAAAGGGGGGCACCAGACAGGGCTCGGGGGGCCCAGGCGCCCCCCGGCGCGGCCCAGGGGGGGCGCGCCGCCAGGGCGCCTGGAGCCCTGGTGCCC
>LR738713.1:768714168-768749776 GCA_902687465.1 Secale cereale
CCGGATGGGCCGCCGGTGCCGCCCCGCGACGCCAACCGCCACCCGAGACCAAATCCGGGGCGGATCTAGTCGGAGGCGTGTCGTCCGGCCATCACCCGATCCGGCCTTGCCGCGGCCGCCGCACCGCAGACGCGCGCTCAGTCGTCGTCGCCCCACCGCCCCGGAGCTGCGCCGCCGTGCCGCTGCCCCCGCCATAGGCCAGCCCCCCCCCCCTCGACGAGCGGCCGCCCCGCGCCGGCCGTGGACCTCGTGGGGAGAAGGAGGCCCCGCCGTCGCCCTAGCCGACCCGACTTCGCCCGGCGGCCCTGCTGGGCGGCGGCGAGGGGGGAGAGGAGAAGTGGGGAGGTGGGAGGCTAAGGTTCCCCCGGGTGCTCCTCGTCGCACACGATTGACCACGTGATTTTTTTAGGCTTAGCTCCATCTCATTGTTTCACACAATGTACGTGTTGTAAGTTTTCTATTTCGATGCTTATACAGGAGCAGGCAATATAACGAATAACTGAAATAATTAAAATTACAATCAGATCCGTAGACCTGTTAGCTTTAGGCCTACACTCTATTTTTTCGGCTTATCGGTGATGCCACTCACAATGCGATTCGAAGCTAGATGGTGGGACTGAAGGGTAACGCAGCAGAAAACAAAAATTTTCCGACCTACGCACCAGCCCAGGACCACTATGAAGACTGCATACAAGGTTTTGATCATTTTCGTTACCGACTCGTAGCGCAGCGGAAGTAGAGTCGATGACGATCGTCGGTGCAGACCCCCGCAGCTAGGATTTACAACCTCCCAACCGCGAGGATGTATACCCTCATCTGCTCCTCGGACAGCCCTCCGGGAGACGGTCGAACAGTCCCCCGGACGGTGTCGCGGACATCCCTTCGGGAGGACCTTCGAAACTCGAACGGTCACTCGGACAGCCCTACGGGAGGACTCACAGAACTCGGACCATCACTTGGACAGCCCTTCGGGAGGCACTCACGAACAGCCCCTTAGGGCACTAAGATCGAAACTACGACCTCTCTACAGAGTTGCACACATACGGTGTCATCTATCCGGCAGGGCTTCGCCGTCCAGAACTAGTTCCCACCGGAACCCAGACAGCCTTTCGGCCCTACGAAACTATTTCGTGGGAGGGAGAGAGAAGCCAGATCATTGCAATGGCATGTATGTGAGCAAGGGATGAAGAGATGGCAGCCCCTATCTCCTCCTTTTATAGGAAACCCAAGGGGTAGGGTGGTTTTACTAGAAAACCCAAAAAGCACATGGATGAAGTCCTTCCACAAGGACCCATGTGTGAAACCAAGACACAAGAGGGGGCTCCAAGGAGGAGTCCCCCATGTGGCTGGCCACACCAAGGAGGGGCCCCCCCAAGGGAGCCTCATCCATCCATGTCACACCCCCAAGATCTTTTAAGCAAAAGCCTAAAAGAATGGCTTTCCAAAAAAGCAACCATAAAGCTGATTTTCACTATTCACGACGATATTTTTCAGCGTCTGATCGAACTGAAAAAATTCATGTGGGCTTAGAACATTTCCAGTACCCACCATAATTATTTTCAACGCGTTCTGGAACAATTCCAGTTTAGTGATTTTCATCTGCGAAAAGCATCTGAAGCGGTCCCGGCAGCTCCAGAACATTTCCGATTTTCATCTCCGAAAATTCCAGAAAGTTTCCAGAACGATTCTGGCATCCTCCAAGAATTATCGGGCATGTGCCAAAACCAATTTGACTTTATGGTATCCTCTGAAACAACTTTCCAGTTTCACCGGAACTCATCCGGTGACCTCTCTCGTCAGAACTTTTCTGACGTTTCCGAAAAACTTTTTCCGGAAACTTTCTCTCAGACTCCCTGTCTAGTATTCAACAGATAGATGACCCTTAAGCGTGTGACCCTATAGGTTCGGTGAAGTATAGACATGACACGGAACCTCTTCCGATCAATGATCAACATCGGAGCCGTGGACACCCATATTGACCCCCTATACCCACACGAATGAATATTCGAGTGAACCTCCAGTTGCCGTGAGCTATTCCTTTTGCTTCATGATATGTCACAAACACCCGAGGTGAGATTTATTGCATCCCCGTGGGCAAACACTTTGTCCACTATGCAAGTTACCTCGTTACCGGTTTTGTTCTCTTTTCTCGTTTTCGTGTTCCGGCATCCCAGTGATCAAATCACCCTGTGTCTGGCCAGACGATGATGGATACCGTTACACCGAGAGGGCCCGAGTATATCTCTCCATCGTCGGAGGAGCAAATCCCAATCTTGAGCTATCTCGTTACTTGCCATACTTTTCCATGAACCCGTAAGCCGCCGTAATAGCCACCCATTTACGGATGACGTTTAACAAACCCCAAAGTTCATGAAGCAAGCATGAAGAAACTCGATACTCTCATGGTCTAAGGAATTATGCAAACATTAACTTCCTGTGTTATTAACCATAAACTTGTGACGAATGTATCTCATAGCATAACATCAATTCGGGTCGATTCAACACAAATGTTCCTATAACATTGTGCCCTCAAAGTTGCTGGCATAGACATGCCCATGATCAGGAATACAGAACCATCATGCAACACTTGAGCTAGTCTTAGAGGCCAGACTAGGAATACATTTTATCGTTTATTATTCCACACGTGCATATGAGTCTTCCTCCGAGCCTCGTTTTCTTTGCAGACTCGAGAACCATAGCAGTTATAGCATGGAACATAAACCTAATTATGAACAGTGAGATAAATAATAGAATTTATTATTGCCTCTAGGGCATATCTCCTACAGACTCCCACTTGCACTAGAGTCAATAATCTAGTCAATGCTAATGCACTTTACACCTATGACACATTGGTGTAAATATGCTTCGCTTGTGGTATAGCCTGATGTCCAACGGATCTGACGACTTCAGCTCCGTGTGTATCTTTGCATATCGTTCGCGTTTTCACGCCTTCACAAAATTCATATTTTGTGTGGATTTTGCTTTGTATGTATGCTAATCACAGGTCGAACCTGGATTCCTCAGACTGAGTTATGGAGCAACTACCTCAGTAGTGTCCCATTGACAAAAGCCATCTTGGAACCATACTAAGTTCATTAATGAACTATATGATTCAACATCTTCTTTGTCGCTTCAAAAGCGGCAACATACTTCGCCTTTGTTATAGAATTCGCCACAGTAACTTGTTTGGAACATTTTCCAACTAACTGTGCCACCACAATGTGTGTTACACAAAACCCTTAATTTAAATCGAAAATCGCACGGGGAAAAGATGAAGACTGTATCGATGTAACATTTTACAACGAACTCTTCATGATCTCTGCTTGCGAGAAACCATGTCATCAGTACTTACTCTAGTACTCAAAAACATCTTTCACTATTGTCCCATGATCAGTACTTTGATCACTTAGGTATCCATACTCTCAACACCTTTGGAGTATCGGACATATCTGGTTGTTTTACATACCATGGAATACATGATTAATCCAAACACGAAGGTGTGTGGAATCTCCATCATGTATTTTGCTCATCGGTGTTTTTGGGACACCGAGTCTTGCAAAAACTCTTTCCATGTGACTTCGGCAAGAATCACTCCTTGGCGTTTTATATGCTAAAAGATTTTAGCATCTTGTCAATATGTATTCATTGCTTAGCCCCATTAGGTAAATCTATCTCCATAGATCATCATGCCTAATATCAAGGCTATTTAGCCTAAGCACTTCATCGAAAAACTATTTTCAAATGAAGTCCTTAATTCGTGTCAAGAAATTTATTTCCAATTACCAATGTGTTAAGCACACAAGGTTTTTAGAAATATTAATATGCTCCCACTTACTTTCTTGAATTACAAGCATCTTCGTTACCCATTTATGAAGTCAAAACCCCTTTTGACCATTTCATCAAAACACGAAGATTCCAACTCCTTTTTGCTCTCTTCTGTCCATCGCTGGAACTCTGAAGTTTGCACACTTACTAGCATCCTTTTGATCGACAAATTACTTTGGACTGTATCACATACAAGTCCTAGGTTTCATTTCCATCAGATGGAAATCCTTTTGTCATCCATGTTTCATATCTCAAGATTGAAATATTTATTAATTGCTAGTTCAACCCGAACCGACTTTAAGCATCGCTACGGTGAGACAATCTCATCGTAGTCAACTCCTTGAACTTGTTTATTGCAACAAGTCGAGCTTTATGGATAAAACATTTTATCTGTATCAGTTTTAAGTTCCATAAATATTCGTCAGACTCTAAGTCTTCCGAAAGGTGTATCAAGGTTTTAATCTTGAATCACTTATATGGAAACTAACTCGGGTTGTATTGGCATTCAGCCAATTCCGGAGTCAGGGCCCATCAACGCTTCCTTGTGTATCGTAGGTATATTGTTGTCTAACAACAATATCTCGTCTGCGCACCTGAGAGGTTTGCACGAGCCTTGCCTACGTGGTTCAGCTGCAAGTTCGACCAAAGTCCATACATTTTATTGTAGAGACTTCCGTATCAGTCGCAGTAGGAAACTCTGGAATTACTTCCAAGGTTCCTTTCCTTTGACCTGATGACGAAGATACTGTTATCTCGTCGAGTTTGCACTATTCTCCCACTCACCTTTTTGAAAGAACCATTCTTTTTAAAAGCATACCGTTTCATGGCAAAACTATTTGCCTCGGTATAGTGAGGGAGGAATACCCAATTCCTTGGGATAACCTACAAAGTAGCACTTGTCTGATTTGGAATAGGTTTGTAACCCTTTACACAAGCCCCATATTCCAAATGTTAAGAAAAGATATAACATGGTTGGGCGTACCATACCATGGCTTCATTTCAACAGACCCGATGGAGCTCTTTTCAGTGTAAAAGCCGCAGTCTCTAAAGCATCACTTAAAAGGGGATAATGGCAATTTTATTTATGTCATCTTTGATCTTACCATGTCATAAATGGTTCGATTACATCTTCACAGACTTTCCACTTTGCAGTGGTTTTCCGGGAAGTGCAAGTTTATGAAACCCCTTTCACAACTCATCAGACATTCGCTAAACTTGTAACTCAAATATTCCTTTCTGCAATCGAATTGTAGAAACATAATTTTCTTGTTACAATAACTTCTACTTCATTTTTGAAAACCTTTCGAATGATTTCAAAAGATCCAGACATACGTCTCATCAAGTAAATATCCATATATCTACTTGAGTCATTTTTGAAGATAGATAAATCCACTACTAACAACATTTATCGGACTACACACATCAAATGTATGATCACCAATAAGTTTGTTACTCATTCCTTATGGCCTGTGAACGGTATTTCAGTCACTTCACTTTTCGGAGGAAAGTTGCAAGTGTCAGATGATTCAAAATCAAACGACTTCAAAATCCATCATAATGGAATTTTCCATGCGGGTTTCTCCAATGTGACCAAATGTAGTGCCACACTTGTGTGGTATTCTTTTAGTCTTGCGACATTTAGCGTCAGTGTTATGGATGTATCATATTACCATCAATATTCATAACATACATCCCATCTTGGATGGAAGCATGGCCCTTCATGTTATTCATAATACTAAACAACAATTGTTGTTCTTATGAACAACTCCTTTGCAACAAACATTGTGCAATGGGCTAGAGTGTATGAAACTCTAAAATGAATTGTGAAAGTAAACACAGAGGTAATATATTATTATCAACATTCATAACATACATCTCATTCATAATGAAAGTATGGCCCTTATGTTGTTCATAACACCGAACATCAGAAGTTCTCTTATGAACAACCTTCTTGCAAGATACCTTATGCAATGGGCTAGAGTGTGTAAAACTCTAAATGAATTATGAAAATTAATACAGACGGTAATACACCGATGGAAGGTATAGTAACATTTACTATGTTCCCTGTGTATACCTAAACCTCATTCCTGGCTAGTCTCTTAGGCCATAGTAGTTCTTACATCGAGTTGCATCAGAATGCAATCGAGCGGGTATCTTTGTGATTAACTCACAATACCCAAGAATTAGTGATTAACAGTTTAATCATAATTCCCAAGAACTATATCTTTGACCAGCCATCTATACATCAAAAACTTGTATGACATTCATACATGAGCTGGATATTCCAGTCTTCTTTCTATTTGCCTTTATACTTCTAACAGTTTAACTTTTAGTATTTCTCCTACTTCCAGAAAAAACATCCAACTTCATCATATGAAAAGGCTTTCTTCTGGATCCCTCTCTTATCAGTCAAATGCCTAGTAAACACTTTTACTAACAGTTTGCAAAACAAACATTGCTTTGGATATCACATATCGGTTAGCCTTTGTTTGTGTCTGAAAATGATTTTCAGATTCCATGAATATCATATAACTATCCAAACTTTCGAAGTTCGGGTCTCATGGAAGCAAACATATTGCACTTGACTGAAAAACAGAATTCTAGCTTTTGGATCGAAGGACGAGAGTCACATGATCCATAGCATTAGCGGGAGAATACCGAAAGTATGCGATAGGACAAAGTCCTTCTTGGCACTCTTGAGGACAATCCTCACATTACGTTACCAACCGTAAAGTTTTAACCAGATATTTAACAGCTATTCAATTTTAATAGGGAAGGTGGAAATGCGAGCCATTATTCTACAACTATTATGCAAAAAACACTTAGACAGTGTTCAAAATTAATTGCACTGAGAATTAAACAAGTTAATTCAACAGTGCGCTCCCACTCAAATCAATATCTCTCATAATTGATTGTGAGCGATTCAAGATCCATGTTTTGATTATTCGTCATTGATGTTAGTCACCACTGATGACGAAAATCTCAACCGGTAGGCCAACCTGCCAATCACATCTCTATATGACTCTTGTTCATCTTTCGATGCGCGTGTTCCGAGCTCAGGACGATCCTGCCATGAACGTCAAGACAACCAAGTGATCTTGCTGCGAGGTCTGACCTCACCCGCCTCACACTTCTCAATTCGTTCGTACCCATGTTAGTCATGGCGCACCCCGAAAAGATAGGTGCCGTGACGGTGCTACACTTGGGAGAACACTAACTACTTGATATTTTTGTGAGAGATCACCCTAATAAAAACGACTACCGCGCAATCAAGAAGGGTGCATCATAAGGGATAAACATCTCAGGCAATTCATAATAGCATGATATGGTATAGCCCTTTCTGACAGAGAAGTCTTGTATTTCTTCGTCTTCGGCACTCGCGTCGGTGTTCACCTTCGCGAAGATTGCCACCACCTTGTCGATGCACCAGATAATATTGCTATCTCTATAGCTAATAAAATAAGTGCATTACATAAGGCTGACACGCAGGTCATTAAAGTGCAATCATATGGCTCCAGCCATCATGCCGAATCATGACACGCAGGTCATGTTTAATCAATTTACATCATATAGCCATCTCATACATAATCAAATTATTATGAGCACTGCTATACCACATCATATGCACATGCAAACCCTCCTGCAAAACCAAGTTAGACGCCTCTAATCGGTTCATGCAAAAGTTTATCTTACGTGGCTTCTAAGGTTTCGAAACAAACCGAAGCTACCAACGTCCATCATCATGTATGATTATCCAAGTTGCTAGATTAACTTTCCAGGGTGTATGAAACACGAGATAATAAAATCTCGAGCCCCATACTAAACTTCGTCATACGCATGACCCCCGTGCAGATCATATCTGCATTGCCCTTTCGTCTGCGAAATTTCATCTTTCTTTTTAACTATGGTGGAATTCAATGAACTGTTAGCACTTCGTTGATCAATCAGGATCGCGGATTGCCAGAACATTGAAACTCCACCATACTGTTATCAAGATCAGAAATATGCAAATTCCAGGGAAGCAACAAGAATATCGGGTAACAGATTTCATCTGCTACCCTCACAAATAATTTTCAGTAATAGATCTTATCTACTACCTAATTATATTGTGCAACACCCATACATCTCCATGTATTCTAGATCGCAACCTGCATCTACGCATAGCACGGCTCTTGATGCCACTGAAGGGTAACGCAGCAGAAAACAAAAATTTTCCGACCTACGCACCAGCCCAGGACCACTATGAAGACTGCATACAAGGTTTTGATCATTTTCGTTACCGACTCGTAGCGCAGCGGAAGTAGAGTCGATGACGATCGTCGGTGCAGACCCCCGCAGCTAGGATTTACAACCTCCCAACCGCGAGGATGTATACCCTCATCTGCTCCTCGGACAGCCCTCCGGGAGACGGTCGAACAGTCCCCCGGACGGTGTCGCGGACATCCCTTCGGGAGGACCTTCGAAACTCGAACGGTCACTCGGACAGCCCTACGGGAGGACTCACAGAACTCGAACCATCACTTGGACAGCCCTTCGGGAGGCACTCACGAACAGCCCCTCAGGGCACTAAGATCGAAACTACGACCTCTCTACAGAGTTGCACACATACGGTTTCATCTATCCGGCAGGGCTTCGCCGTCCAGAACTAGTTCCCACCGGAACCCAGACAGCTTTTCGGCCCTACGAAACTATTTCGTGGGAGGGAGAGAGAAGCCAGATCATTGCAATGGCATGTATGTGAGCAAGGGATGAAGAGATGGCAGCCCCCATCTCCTCCTTTTATAGGAAACCCAAGGGGTAGGGTGGTTTTACTAGAAAACCCAAAAAGCACATGGATGAAGTCCTTCCACAAGGACCCATGTGTGAAACCAAGACACAAGAGGGGGCTCCAAGGAGGAGTCCCCCATGTGGCTGGCCACACCAAGGAGGGGCCCCCCCAAGGGAGCCTCATCCATCCATGTCACACCCCCAAGATCTTTTAAGCAAAAGCCTAAAAGAATGGCTTTCCAAAAAGCAACCATAAAGCTGATTTTCACTATTCACGACGACATTTTTCAGCGTCTGATCGAACTGAAAAAATTCATGTGGGCTTAGAACATTTCCAGTACCCACCATAATTATTTTCAACGCGTTCTGGAACAATTCCAGTTTAGTGATTTTCATCTGCGAAAAGCATCTGAAGCGGTCCCGGCAGCTCCAGAACATTTCCGGTTTTCATCTCCGAAAATTCCAGAAAGTTTCCAGAACGATTCTGGCATCCTCCAAGAATTATCGGGCATGTGCCAAAACCAATTTGACTTTATGGTATCCTCTGAAACAACTTTCCAGTTTCACCGGAACTCATCCGGTGACCTCTCTCGTCAGAACTTTTCTGACGTTTCCGAAAAACTTTTTCTGGAAACTTTCTCTCAGACTCCCTGTCTAGTATTCAACAGATAGATGACCCTTAAGCGTGTGACCCTATAGGTTCGGTGAAGTATAGACATGACACGGAACCTCTTCCGATCAATGATCAACATCGGAGCCGTGGACACCCATATTGACCCCCTATACCCACACGAATGAATATTCGAGTGAACCTCCAGTTGCCGTGAGCTATTCCTTTTGCTTCATGATATGTCACAAACACCCGAGGTGAGATTTATTGCATCCCCGTGGGCAAACACTTTGTCCACTATGCAAGTTACCTCGTTACCGGTTTTGTTCTCTTTTCTCGTTTTCGTGTTCCGGCATCCCAGTGATCAAATCACCCTGTGTCTGGCCAGACGATGATGGATACCGTTACACCGAGAGGGCCCGAGTATATCTCTCCATCGTCGGAGGAGCAAATCCCAATCTTGAGCTATCTCGTTACTTGCCATACTTTTCCATGAACCCGTAAGCCGCCGTAATAGCCACCCATTTACGGATGACGTTTAACAAACCCCAAAGTTCATGAAGCAAGCATGAAGAAACTCGATACTCTCATGGTCTAAGGAATTATGCAAACATTAACTTCCTGTGTTATTAACCATAAACTTGTGACGAATGTATCTCATAGCATAACATCAATTCGGGTCGATTCAACACAAATGTTCCTATAACATTGTGCCCTCAAAGTTGCTGGCATAGACATGCCCATGATCAGGAATACAGAACCATCATGCAACACTTGAGCTAGTCTTAGAGGCCAGACTAGGAATACATTTTATCGTTTATTATTCCACACGTGCATATGAGTCTTCCTCCGAGCCTCGTTTTCTTTGCAGACTCGAGAACCATAGCAGTTATAGCATGGAACATAAACCTAATTATGAACAGTGAGATAAATAATAGAATTTATTATTGCCTCTAGGGCATATCTCCTACAGGGACCTACTTATACTAATAATTTCAGAGTCTTGTTCTGTATACAGATAAGCTCCCAAGTTTGAACAAACTCGTTTTCAAATAGAGTCCAGATGCGATTAACAACCACAATATAATCCATCTTTAACTGAGCACTATTCTATTAGGTCTCAGGACACATACATGTGAGTTGTGCGTTGTAATGACTAATTCCCCTAAAAAAAGAATGTAACGACTAATTAGGTAGATCATAGTCAGGGTTGTATTTGACCATCAATCTACTTCCCTTCTAATTAATATTGTTCCACGGTAATATTTTCAGTATAATAAATATGTATAATGTGTTCCAATATTAATTGATCAACTTTCTCAAGCAAACGGCTAAGTGTGTAATCCAGCAAGAATTATTTTCGTTTTTTAGCTACTCCCATCAGGCTTCTTCGCGTTTTGAGGGAGACAAGAAAATATGTGTTTGAAGAGACCCTAGTGCGGAGCATAGCCAATGAAATTTTCACAAAGCAAAACAAAGCTAGAGAAATAGACCACAGCATTTGGTGGGAGAATACTGGCGGAGCTTAAGCAAGGCCGAATGGCCATGGCCCGCCCAGCTCTGGACCTCTTCCTCACATTTATAGCCAGACATCCAGCCCACTCAGGCAGCTAGTAACAATCTCTTGCAGCCAGGCCCGCCCACCCTTTTGAAGCAAGCTCCGCCACCATGGGCGATGGTGGAGTTGTGCACCGAAATACTTCAAAAACCGTAGAAAGAAGGAAGAGGCAGAATTGATAAACCCCTGTCAATATGAGATGTGAGAAGTACCCATTCATCTGGCTAGGGCGCGGGCTCGAACTCATCCTCACCGGCCAGCCTCCGTCTGTTTTCGAGCACGAGGTCGGCGATGATCAAATCCAACACGTCTTTCTCCGTCACCACATATGGAAGCCAGTTCTGTTGCATCTGTTGAGTATAAGGATTATTAGGAAATATATGATAGACTTGGATTTGGTCCTGCCTAGTTTTGTACTCCCTCCGTCCCAAAATAAATGTCTCAACTTTGTACTAACTCTAATACAAAGTTGTACTAAGGTTAAGACACTTATTTTGGGATGGAGGGAGTATTTCAAGTTGGTCTTTGTACTTCTATATATATGCCCACGTGGCTCAAGCAATACAACAACTATTCCTCCAACCCCTTTCTCCCTTCTAACATGGTATCATCCTAATCGATCCTAAACCCTAGCCGCCGCCGCTTCCGCACCCGCACTCCGCCCCTGGGCGGTCGGCCTCCATGACCGCCGCCGGAGTCCGTGCCGCCCGTTTCTAGGGTTCGTCCGCCGGCCGTGTTGGTCGGCTGCCCAAGAGAGTCTTTTTCTTGAGCCCTTGCTCCAGATTTTTCGCTTTCTCGCCGGTCGTTTTGATCGGTGTTTTTTATTTTGGTTTTCCGATATAATCTTGATTAGTTTGCGTCGCCCGCCGCCGCCGTCGACCCTCGTGCGTCTCTACTTCGACCCCGGCGCGACCAGCCGGCCTCTCATTCGACCCAGTGGCCACGCGCGCCGAGGCGGCCCATCCGGACCAGCCGCCGTCCGCGCGTCGGTCCGCCCGTCGCCCTGCGCCGGCCGTCACCGCCCTGCTCCAACCGAAACACCTGCATCGCCCCGACCCGGCGGCCTCGCGCCATGCGACGGCCAATCATAGCCGTCGCTCGCGCGCCGGCCCGCCCATCGGTCCACGTCACCCGCATCCGTCGTGTCTTCACGGCGGCCCGGCGGTCTACCTCACCGGGCTCGTCCTCGACTGCGTCTGACTCGTCGGCTACCTCTGCTCGGGCCCCGCTGCTCCGTTGGTCGCTCGGGCCTCGTTGTCTGGACGCCGGTGCTGCTTTGGCAGCCCAAGTGCCGGTGCTGACAAGTTTGTCTGCACGACGTCCAACGCCGTCCGTCATTGTCGGCCTCATCTCGGACTCCGCCGCCACCCAGCCTCCACCGAGCGGCGTCCCCGACCTCGCGCGCGATCGGCTTGATCACCCGCTCGCCGCCGCGATCCGCCTCATCTACGCCGCGCGATCGAGCTGGCCCGTCGGTTACGCGCGCCTCCGTAGGTCCCGTGAAGATCGTCCGAGTACTGCGCGCCTCTCCGCCGATCGAGCATCGGGCTGCCGCTGCGTCGCCCCATCGGGCCGCAGCGCCGCCACCCCGTGGTTCTCGTTGCGGCCGCATCGACACGTGCTTCGCCGCTGCGTCGCCCCTGCGGGCCGTAGTGCCGCGATACACGGTCCCCGCTGTCGCCCCAAGGTCTTCCCGCCATCGCCCCGGCCCGCCTGCCGCCGATGCATCGCCCCTTCGGGCCGGAGCGCCCCGGCCCGCGGTCCACTCCGCCGTCACCGCGCGTCGACTTCCCGTGGTATGCGCCGCGTCATCTTCCTTGGCGCGGGAACGTCACCGTCCGCGCCGGTCTTCATCACGCTGTCAGGGTTCTTCGCCTACTTCGAGCACCGCCGCTGCACTCCTAACCTAGCCGCCGCCGTCGCCGCCGCTCTTCTTTGGCCGCCGCCGCCGCTACCTTCGTAGCCGCCGCCGTCGCCCGTCCACCCCCTTCGTCTTCGTCCAAGCACCAGCCCGTCGCCAGCGTCGCCCTCATCTACCCCAACCACCGTTGGTGACATCGGCCCCGCGTCGATGGACGCCGAATCGTCGTCGAGTTCTTCTCTGCTGGACCCTTCGACTTTTCCGACATGGCGTACAGCTCGTGCAGGTCCCTCATCTACGCATGCCTTGCTTGAGCAACCTTGTTGGCTTCCACTCCAGCCACGACTTCTGTGATGCAACGACTGTTACGACTGTGGGGGGTGTACGTCAGCTTGCCTTCGGATTCTTCTCCAGTCTCACCATCCGCGTCGCTACCGTTGTGACTGCGGGGGATGTTGAGTATAAGGATTATTAGGAAGTATATGATAGACTTGGATTTGGTCCTGCCTTGTTTTGTACTCCAAGTTGGTCTTTGTACTCCTATATATATGTCCACGAGGCTCAAGCAATACAACAACTATTCCACCAACCCCTCTCTCCCTTCTAACAACATCCACTAAGAGGAGGAACACGAGAAGAAGAGGAGCCCTTCCTGGCTCGCTTCTTCTTCTTCTCCCGAACCAGAGTTTTATCATGTCCCATGGCAAGCGACAGCTGTAGTGGCAAAGAGCAATGAGGAGGAGGGTGCCGGTGATTTCGGAGGCAGAGTGAAAGAGGATCGATGATTTCTCAATTTCCCTTCCTTTCTATTATCTATAACCGCAGGTGGTCCTGCAGGAACAAGCCACAACTGTTGATCCAACGACGTCTGTCTACTCTCGCTGCGGTAACTGGCACGACAGGTGGCATGATAGTCTTGGGAATCGAGTCACCAACGATGCCCACTGCAATAACCGCTACAGTAAAACATGGTCGTGTGTGAAATTCTTGATACGGGTTTAAAACCTGGGGACCCGTTGATTCTGTCATGAGCAATTTTGAAATACGAGATCTCAGCCGATCATGGGTGCATAGAGACGAAGACGTTTACCCCGTCAATCCTCTGTGACTGAAGAGTATATCACTCGAAAGAATCGCAACATGGTCAATTTGACGCTCCTCTGTGAACCTGTTTGGGCCTTTTTCTAGGAACCAAAGCGTGAAACTCATAAGTATGGATCTATAGTTAACAAGAATTGACGGTCCTTGGGGATAAAGAAGGACATATCTCCGAGAGAATTAGCCCGTGTGTCAATCTTGTTACTCGGATTTAATAGTACATACAACTCGGATCGCTAGTCAGCCTCTCCAGAGATATGAATGAGTACCACCAAAGTTCGCCTCGTGATCAACTTTTATCCTTGAAAGAGAGATCTAGCTCTAGGAATCCGCCGATCTTGATCAGAGCACATTTTTGTTTGAAGGCTTGACGATGGTCTACATGCATCCCAACAATCACTCAAACTAAGTCATGACCTTAACGAACTTGCTCCGTAAAACCCTAACAAATTTGGGACTAATTATGGGGATACCCATAATAGGTAGGTCAGTAGGGTCAAGATAATATTAATCACGGAGTCCACGCGTCAGGTGAGCCCAGATCAATCTCAACAAACTAAGAAGTTACTCGGATGGCATCAGGGGTATTGGTACCCGAACGATCTGATGTACCAGGTACTCGGATGAATGGGAATTTATCGGCCGTATAATGTATTCGGATACATGAAGTTAAACAGCCAACAAGGATAAGTGAAGGGCCAAAGGGTCTAACACTTCATACGTCACTTTTGTTTACTTCATCACTTATCATATGTAGTGGGTTCTAATCAATGTAACTCTTTATTTTCCCTGTAATGGCAATGGCTAATGGTTGATGCACTCTATATAAGCCGCCCCTTAGTCATAGTCAGGGATTCACATCCTTTGTAATCAGCATCAGACACAAAGAAAACAAGCTTCCAAAGCTTTCGACGTAGGGTTTTTACCTCCTTAGGGAGGGGCCTGGACTCATAAACTTCCTTGTGTCACATCTGCGCTTAGCTAGATCCATATTTATTCCTACGCCATCTCTTTATTGTTAAAATCATTCCCACGACAGTGGGGTATATATAGCCATCACCAAAATTTTGACTGTTACACACCTTTAGCACATCTAAGTGAGACTGACTGAAAACACTCGGTCGGTCCAAACAGTACAAAAGGTTTGAACTTTGAATATTTTGGTGAATACAAATGGAAGTGATCAGTGAAACCGATTTGTGCTGGCCTAACCACTTCCCATGCACACGTCGGTGAGACCGACTAAAACCATTCAGAAATTCTTAATGAGTTGAAGTAGGTGATAGAAGGGTGGCAAGTGCTCTTAGGTGGGACTGAACGGTTAACTTGGTGGGATAAAAAAATTAGGGTTAGGCAATGTCTATATCAACATGACTCGTGAATCTTATTGGTTTGATTCGGTGAGTCCGAGATGAACTTGATGTTTGTGATATAGTGGTATCATGTGAAATGATGTGATGCATTTCGAGTTTGATCTTTAAGCACTTGAGCAAAGAACTCATCATTTCAACCTCATACCCTCTTGATAGTATTAGCATACCTATGGACTCAATGTGACCTTGGATCACTCAAATATAAAATTAAGTCTTGAGGCCTGATTCAACACTTATCCTTAGCATTTCGAGGGGCCATTTTCATCACCCCCGTTGTGCCTAAAATGAACTTTCTTGAAATATAATTTTGAGTAGACATTAGTTCAATGAGATATATGTTGTTGTGAATTACCAAAACTACTTGGGGATTATATGCACTTTTCAGCTCCCTTTTCTTGGTAATTGCTGACAACATATGCATCAAAGCTTTGACAAAAGATATAATCTTGAATAACATCGTATCTTTGAGAAGTATGTGATATATAAGAACTCCCCCTAAATTTGTACATTATTTTAAATTTGTGTTGCAAATGCACAATCTATTAGACATATGGGAAACTCTTCTATGTCACATACTACTTGGTGGAGTGCACAATTATATACATGAAAATCATAGAATAGGCGCACAACACCAGAACACGGGTAAATGACCATGAAAGATGCACTAAAGCATAAAATGTAGCATAAGTGCAGTAGCACACAAGTTTAGTCATCACACACGAAGATCAATAAGTTTACATCCCAAAGAATCAGATAAAGTAGCAACGATTTAACTTAGCGAAAAGACACACTCTCACACGAAGCTCCTATAGATGTATATCAACCTATCCCCCTTTGCCATCAATGACATCAAAAAGTTTGAGATGATCTAAACATCTCTCGGGTGATGTCCTGCAAGTGCCCATGGTTGTTGTGGCACTTTCATGATAAGTGAAGTGTTGAACCAACGGGAAGGGAATATGAAGGCACCACAAACTCTGCAACCATGTTGTCACTTAATGTAGATTCATAGCACCCAAACCAGAGTTTGGAAATAGTCTTCTTTAGTCAATTGCTAGGAAGACAAAGAAAGAGAGCTTTAACTAACCTATTGCGAGAAATAAATAACAATAAATAACGGAAAATTGAAGAGACTAAACTAAGTTAAAAGTGCTTGAGTACTAAAGGTTCTTTGGGGATCTAGAGTCATCACCACAAGTACGATGCTGACAAAACATGATAGACACGGCTCTATATTTGTATCACTCAGCCACTTTATATGATCTTGCGTGGGCGGAGCCAATAAAGTAAACATTCCCACTCCGGTTACTATGTACACTCGTGCCACTAGCACGCTTCCCTACTCCGATAACACAATGGTGATTAAGGGGAGTGGTCTCCCTATGGTCGCGACATTAAGTTCTAGGGTTCTCAACTAATCCATATTGTGATGTTCAGGGACGAAGGAAGTTAGGCTCTATCATTAACATTCCTCAACCAGCCTTCCCACCAACATGAATTGCCTCAAGTCCACAAGGGCCTAATGTGGCGTGAGCGCTCTTCACAACACCATGAGACAACCAATGCAATACATATGCAGGGGGTGATCGGATTGCTTATTCAATAACATACTATTCATGCAAGGGTTCATCCAAATCCTCAAGAGCCAATACAAATACTTAAACAACATAGGGGAAGAAGGTAAGTTATGAGTCCGCATGGAGCCGGTGGAGGAGAGGAGCATGGTCGCGGCGATGATGATGGAGACAACGCCTGCGATGCTGATGGTGATGGCTGCAACGCTGGTGATGAAGACCGCACCAGTTCGAAGGCCGGTGTGCGTGGTGGAGGTGCCTCCTCCTCCTCTTCCCCTTGGCTTTGCCCTTCTCTTCTCTATTGATGTGGTCTTGGAGCAACAATGGAGATGTATGACAACGAATCATGGATGAATGGTGTGGTGATGGAGGCACCTAGGGTTGGAGGTGTATATAAAGAGGTGTCTCGGTTTCTCCTTAATGATGTGGCCATCCAAGGGCTCAAGATTAGCCTTATTCTCTCCCAAACCCTTCCTCATTGTCCAAGGATCATCTGGGATCAAAGGGGGCGAAATCGACGAAGAATCTCGTCTGAAAGGGCAACTTTCAAAGATGAAATCATCTCATATGAACACGCATACAACTACGCGCGGTCGTATAGATCGTCGTCTTGTGCTCTGTCCGCCTACGTTAAATGACCGCAATTTCTTCATACGGACTCCGATTTTGACGTTCTTGGTATCATTGGATTCGCGAGAATGACGCGAATGCATTTCCAGTATTAGATCTTCATTTGGAGAAAACACCTTTTACGACCTCCGAAATGCCTAAGTCTGGTACTGTAAGTCCTCCGTAATGAGCTCATCCTTGGTCCTTTCGTCGTGTTTGGTCCTAGGTTGCTCCAAAACACCCGTAGATACAAGAAAACAAAGAAAACTAATACAAACAAGTAAACCCACAAATGTGCAATCCTCACAATGAAAAGTGCAAAAATTGGTAATCATGCATGATGGACACATATTTGGCTCATCAATAGGACATAATATATAGAGAGAGAACATGCAATAAATAAGATCTAAAAATGCATAAAATATAGAGCCATCACCATGGTGGCTCGATCCACAGTTGCAAGTGATGAAGACTTTTGGCTGGTAGCATGCACCGGTGTGGGTTGATGGAGTGGAGAGAAGTGTGTCGATGAAGGCGGTGTCTTTGGAAGATGTGGCTTCAGTAGGTGGAGTTGCAAAAATAGGAGGAACTCTCGACTGGCTCTAGACTAAGTGGTCGTCTGCTTATCTGAGTCATCCCTACGAGCAAGTGTCTCATGTGCATCAAAGGCAAGCTTCAGTTTTCCCAAGTCAACAAATAGTTAGCTCACCTTGTTGTCTAGATCGTGGAACTTAGTCTCGATGACCCTCTCCAAACTGTCCTCGTTCTTGATGAGGTTAGCTAAGCCTCTCTCGATCCGGTGTGACATCTGGAATAAGAGTGTCATTTGATCAGTCCTAGACTTAGGCATCTCAAAAGGAGCATGAGTTGTAGAAGTCCCTAGCCCACTAGCCCGAGCAGCTCCTCTGAAAGCCTCAATGTTAGCTTGAGCATCAGCAGAGCTAGGATCATTGGGATCCATAGTGACGATGCAATTCTCCAGGTCTGGCTGAATTGGCTTATGATTTTGCTCCCGCGGATAGGTGTTGCTACCCACTTTGGAGTTGATAAACAGCTGAATGTAGGGAGCATATATAGATGAGCGTTTTTGATATGCAGCTATCATCTTCACTGTCTCCACTATCACATCCACGACATTGAACATTTCCATCATGTCCATAATCTGCAGCATGTGAATGGAGTATCCGAATGGAGTATCCTTTGTTCATGATTAGGGGAAGAGAGATACCATCGCAAATGTACGCAAACAAACATTCATTATGACACTTCTTTTTCTTCCAAATTACAAAGAAGAAACAACAGAAAACAAAAGCAGCTAGCTCAAAAGTGAAGCAACATGTGATTTATGCTTGTACACACAACATGATCAAGTAGACTACAACATATGACCTAGATTGTTTCCCATGAATGAGACCCTCTAGCCCGCACTAACCAATCCACCTATTTAGAGTAGGCGCATCTAAATTTCAGAGAAATATAATCACAAGTATACACGTATAGTGTCATGCTAGTTAGTTCTGCGTTACTAAAGCATATGATTACAAAACCAGCGTATAAGTTGCAAAGAGAGCAGGTGCTCTACCGGCTCCGGCTGCTTGCTGCAAGGAGGGATCAGAGTGAAGCGCGCGATGGCATTGATGAATCTCTGCCCTTGCTGGTGGCTGTGGTCGGTGGGGAGGGGCCTGGACTCATAAACTTCCTTGTGTCACATCTGCGCTTAGCTAGATCCGTATTTATTCCTACCCCATCTCTTTATTGTTAAAATCATTCCCACGACAGTGGGGTATATATAGCCATCACCAAAATTTTGACTTTACACACCTTTAGCACATCTAAGTGAGACTGACTGAAAACACTCGGTCGGTCCAAACAGTACAAAAGGTTTGAACTTTGAATATTTTGGTGAATACAAATGGAAGTGATCAGTGAAACCGATTTGTGCTGGCCTAACCACTTCCCATGCACACGTCGGTGAGACCGACTAAAACCATTCAGAAATTCTTAATGAGTTGAAGTAGGTGATAGAAGGGTGGCAAGTGCTCTTAGGTGGGACTGAACGGTTAACTTGGTGGGATAAAAAATTAGGGTTTAGGCAATGTCTATATCAACATGACTCGTGAATCTTATTGGTTTGATTCGGTGAGTCCGAGATGAACTTGATGTTTGTGATATAGTGGTATCATGTGAAATGATGTGATGCATTTGGAGTTTGATCTTTAAGCACTTGAGCAAAGAACTCATCATTTCAACCTCATACCCTCTTGATAGTATTAGCATACCTATGGACTCAATGTGACCTTGGATCACTCAAATATAAAATTAAGTCTTGAGGCCTGATTCAACACTTATCCTTAGCATTTCGAGGGGCCATTTTCATCACCCCCGTTGTGCCTAAAATGAACTTTCTTGAAATATAATTTTGAGTAGACATTAGTTCAATGAGATATATGTTGTTGTGAATTACCAAAACTACTTGGGGATTATATGCACTTTTCAGCTCCCTTTTCTTGGTAATTGCTGACAACATATGCATCAAAGCTTTGACAAAAGATATAATCTTGAATAACATCGTATCTTTGAGAAGTATGTGATATATAAGAACTCCCCCTAAATTTGTACATTATTTTAAATTTGTGTTGCAAATGCACAATCTATTAGACATATGGGAAACTCTTCTATGTCACATACTACTTGGTGGAGTGCACAATTATATACATGAAAATCATAGAATAGGCGCACAACACCAGAACACGGGTAAATGACCATGAAAGATGCACTAAAGCATAAAATGTAGCATAAGTGCAGTAGCACACAAGTTTAGTCATCACACACGAAGATCAATAAGTTTACATCCCAAAGAATCAGATAAAGTAGCAACGATTTAACTTAGCGAAAAGACACACTCTCACACGAAGCTCCTATAGATGTATATCAACCTATCCCCCTTTGCCATCAATGACATCAAAAAGTTTGAGATGATCTAAACATCTCTCGGGTGATGTCCTGCAAGTGCCCATGGCTGTTGTGGCACTTTCGTGATAAGTGAAGTGTTGAACCAACGGGAAGGGAATATGAAGGCACCACAAACTCTGCAACCATGTTGTCACTTAATGTAGATTCATAGCACCCAAACCAGAGTTTGGAAATAGTCTTCTTTAGTCAATTGCTAGGAAGACAAAGAAAGAGAGCTTTAACTAACCTATTGCGAGAAATAAATAACAATAAATAACGGAAAATTGAAGAGACTAAACTAAGTTAAAAGTGCTTGAGTACTAAAGGTTCTTTGGGGATCTAGAGTCATCACCACAAGTACGATGCTGACAAAACATGATATACACGGCTCTATATTTGTATCACTCAGCCACTTTATATGATCTTGCGTGGGTGGAGCCAATAAAGTAAACATTCCCACTCCGGTTACTATGTACACTCGTGCCACTAGCACGCTTCCCTACTCCGATAACACAATGGTGATTAAGGGGAGTGGTCTCCCTATGGTCGCGACATTAAGTTCTAGGGTTCTCAACTAATCCATATTGTGATGTTCAGGGACGAAGGAAGTTAGGCTCTATCATTAACATTCCTCAACCAGCCTTCCCACCAACATGAATTGCCTCAAGTCCACAAGGGCCTAATGTGGCGTGAGCGCTCTTCACAACACCATGAGACCACCAATGCAATACATATGCAGGGGGTGATCGGATTGCTTATTCAATAACATACTATTCATGCAAGGGTTCATCCAAATCCTCAAGAGCCAATACAAATACTTAAACAACATAGGGGAAGAAGGTAAGTTATGAGTCCGCATGGAGCCGGTGGAGGAGAGGAGCATGGTCGCGGAGATGATGATGGAGACAACGCCTGCGATGCTGATGGTGATGGCTGCAACGCTGGTGATGAAGACCGCACCAGTTCGAAGGCCGGTGTACGTGGTGGAGGTGCCTCCTCCTCCTCTTCCCCTTGGCTTTGCCCTTCTCTTCTCTATTGAGGTGGTCTTGGAGCAACAATGGAGATGTATGACAATGAATCATGGATGAATGGTGTGGTGATGGAGGCACCTAGGATTGGAGGTGTATATAAAGAGGTGTCTCGGTTTCTCCTTAATGACGTGGCCATCCAAGGGCTCAAGATTAGCCTTATTCTCTCCCAAACCCTTCCTCATTGTCCAAGGATCATTTGGGATCAAAGGGGGCGAAATCGACGAAGAATCTCGTCTGAAAGGGCAACTTTCAAAGATGAAATCATCTCATATGAACACGCATACAACTACGCGCGGTCGTATAGATCGTCGTCTTGTGCTCTGTCCGCCTACGTTAAATGACCGCAATTTCTTCATACGGACTCCGATTTTGACGTTCTTGGTATCATTGGATTCGCGAGAATGACGCGAATGCATTTCCAGTATTAGATCTTCATTTGGAGAAAACACCTTTTACGACCTCCGAAATGCCTAAGTCTGGTACTGTAAGTCCTCCGTAATGAGCTCATCCTTGGTCCTTTCGTCGTGTTTGGTCCTAGGTTGCTCCAAAACACCCGTAGATACAAGAAAACAAAGAAAACTAATACAAACAAGTAAACCCACAAATGTGCAATCCTCACAATGAAAAGTGCAAAAATTGGTAATCATGCATGATGGACACATATTTGGCTCATCAATAGGACATAATATATAGAGAGAGAACATGCAATAAATAAGATCTAAAAATGCATAAAATATAGAGCCATCACCATGGTGGCTCGATCCACAGTTGCAAGTGATGAAGACTTTTGGCTGGTAGCATGCACCGGTGTGGGTTGATGGAGTGGAGAGAAGTGTGTCGATGAAGGCGGTGTCTTCGGAAGATGTGGCTTCAGTAGGTGGAGTTGCAAAAATAGGAGGAACTCTCGACTGGCTCTAGACTAAGTGGGCGTCTGCTTATCTGAGTCATCCCTACGAGCAAGTGTCTCATGTGCATCAAAGGCAAGCTTCAGTTTTCCCAAGTCAACAAATAGTTAGCTCACCTTGTTGTCTAGATCGTGGAACTTAGTCTCGATGACCCTCTCCAAACTGTCCTCGTTCTTGATGAGGTTAGCTAAGCCTCTCTCGATCCGGTGTGACATCTGGAATAAGAGTGTCATTTGATCAGTCCTAGACTTAGGCATCTCAAAAGGAGCATGAGTTGTAGAAGTCCCTAGCCCACTAGCCTGAGCAGCTCCTCTGAAAGCCTCAATGTTAGCTTGAGCATCAGCAGAGCTAGGATCATTGGGATCCATAGTGACGATGCAATTCTCCAGGTCTGGCTGAATTGGCTTATGATTTTGCTCCCGCGGATAGGTATTGCTACCCACTTTGGAGTTGATAAACAGCTGAATGTAGGGAGCATATATAGATGAGCGTTTTTGTTATGCAGCTATCCTCTTCACTGTCTCCACTATCACATCCACGACATTGAACATTTCCATCATGTCCATAATCTGCAGCATGTGAATGGAGTATCCTTTGTTCATGATTAGGGGAAGAGAGATACCATCGCAAATGTACGCAAACAAACATTCATTATGACACTTCTTTTTCTTCCAAATTACAGAGAAGAAACAACAGAAAACAAAAGCAGCTAGCTCAAAAGTGAAGCAACATGTGATTTATGCTTGTACACACAACATGATCAAGTAGACTACAACATATGACCTAGATTGTTTCCCATGAATGAGACCCTCTAGCCCGCACTAACCAATCCACCTATTTAGAGTAGGCGCATCTAAATTTCAGAGAAATATAATCACAAGTATACACGTATAGTGTCATGCTAGTTAGTTCTGCGTTACTAAAGCATATGATTACAAAACCAGCGTATAAGTTGCAAAGAGAGCAGGTGCTCTACCGGCTCCGGCTGCTTGCTGCAAGGAGGGATCAGAGTGAAGCGCGCGATGGCATTGATGAATCTCTGCCCTTGCTGGTGGCTGTGGTCGGTGGGGATGAGTTGGAAAACGAGCTAGATGAAGCCATTGGATCAATAAAAGATGTGCTACCCTCCACGTCAATGTCCTTCGGTTGCCATTCTAGGCGACGACCAGCACACCCTTGGGCGCCACTGCACTGGAGTCTCTGGCCATCGTCGTGTACCCTGACAACCACCGCCACCGTGACTTCAGGGATATTTAGAAGAGTAGATGGGGTGTGGCGGCGGATCGAGGATAGATAGGAGACGTGGCGATGGCGCAGAGGACGAACGTGAGATGTGAATCATGGGAGAGGAGGTGACCCTCTAGATCTTGATCAAACGGGGATCACGGACGAAAAGGTGCGGTGTATTTTGTTTGCGGATTCAATATTGTTCATGAATTCCAAAAATGTTCCGGATTTGAAAATAATCAGTAATTCAAAAAATGTTCACGAATTTGTTAAAAAAATCATGAATTTAAAAAATGTGCATCGCATTTAAAAATTGCTCATGATTTCACAAAATGTTCTCGATTTAAAAAAAACATGAATGCAGAAAAATTTCATGTTGAAGAGAATGTGCACGAATTTAAAAAATGTTCACTATTTCGAAATAATTGTTCATTAATTGTTTTAAATGTTCGAATATTTTTTTCAGAAATATTCATGATTTTAAAAAAAAGTTCACGAATTTTTAAACACTATTTTCACGATTTAATTTTTTTTTTGTGAAATTGATGTTTCTTATGGTTTCAAAATGTTAACCAATTTACAGATTCTTGCAAATTTAAGAAACAAATAATAAAAATTAAACAAATAATAGAAAGAAAACAATAAGAAAAGGAAACAGAAAAATAAATGCAAAATAAAAAAGAAAAAAGAGAAAGCAAAAGTAAGAAAAAAATAAGAGAAACAAAAACCTAGAACCTTCCCAAAACTAGTGGGAAATAAATCGCAAAATGGGCCGGCCCATTAGATAGATCGGGAGCTTGGGGGCGTGCGCGCTAGCGCGCGACCTACGGGCCGGCTATAGGATCTCCTATAGGCATGACTTTAGCACTAGCCCGGCATTAGCACGAGACAAGGGCCGATGGCCAAAGTTCGCACAAGGGCCTAGGGCTAGGATTGGCCATGTATTCGCTCAACTCCATGCTTAACAATGGTCGTTGCCGAATCTGGAATCAGGATCAGGGAGCAAGCTATGCTTCTCCATCCTTTACTTGACCCTCCTCTTCCTAAAAAACAACTAAACAGATAGGCTAATAATTAAATAGGGTAAATGTAAAAAGATATTTCTCCAATCTAGATTGGTGGAATCATCGCGCGCCCTTATCTACATCCACATGGATTGTTGAATAGTGAAAATCTGCAAAATCTTAATACGAATGAAATGGAAAATACAAATAATCTTCACGTGCTCATGGACCTTGCCTAAGGTCGTTTAATTTACCGCCTCAGGTCGCTTTGTCCATGTGAGAAGCGCGGCAGGGAAGAGAGAGGACGGGAGGAACTGACTCAGCTGCCCTAGCCCCTCGATGTGCCTTGACTTGACGATGTTGTAGTGTAGCCATCGATCATGGAGGAGTGGGGTGGTTGGAGGGAGAAGGAAGTGGATTGGGACAAGGTGAGGGATGGTTAGGCGGCTCTAGGGTTAGGTAGAAGAGTGGGCCAGGACCCATCAAAGAGTCTCTGTTGTTTTGTGTTGGCATCGTTGATGCGGGACGAAGCCAAATAAGCAACTACGAACTCCTTTCAATAATATTACTAGCAAAAGAGTTCGTGCATTGCAACAGGAGAAAAATAATATCACACATCCCTAGCATAATAATCATGACTGATAACCCCAATAGGTCCATGTGCATCCCATCTGCGTTGCTGCTTATCCTCCTTTTCGCCCACATCGAAGGTGGTCTCAGTGCTCACACAATCACAACGTGTTTCAATATGGTCAATTCTAAGGTGTCTCTCTGTGCATAAAATGAGAAATCTTTTTTTTTTCTCCTGGAGGTTTTGTCGAGTCGTGCATTTGTGGTTATGTATGGTTTCTTTCGATTGTAAACTAATTTTGCTGAGGTGTTGTCGAGTCGTGCATTTGTGGTTATGTATGGTTTCTTTCGATTGTAAACTAATTTTGCTGAGGTGTTGATTTGCATTCTGGATCTACAACGGTACGAAAGAAAGAAGAATCGTGCGCTATTGATTAATGTTGCATCCTAAATAGCATTTAAAAAATGTTTAACATGTAAAACAACATCATATTCAGAGTCTACACATTTTTCTAATTAAGTTCCATATATAACATATCAAAATTGAATTTAGGGTTTAAAAAGATATGGATATTAAAAATAAAACATTTGAATCTGCCCAAAAAATATCGTTTTTTGTAGATGGACTATAGGTTGATTAACTAAAATATTAGGGGGATTTCTGCATAAATCGAAATGTTTTCTTGCTCACTTAAAATGGGACCGCAGCTTGATTAACCAAAAGATCAGGGGGTCTTCTGCAAAAATCACGACGGTTGGGCATAACCGCATAAGTACTTCTTCCTTTATTAGTAGGTACAGATAGAAGTAGAGTAGAGATAGATGTAAAGCTCCGGCAATTGCTCCAGTACTTGTAGTCGTAGCTAGGTGGTCTACGGACCTGGATGAAATTATTACTTCTGGTGTTCTTTGTACAATCTTAAAAGTTGATGAATAGACTGAAAGTTTTTTTGTAAAAAAAAACACAGTTTTGATTTGGAAATTGGTTCTTGCAGGGCATTGTTAAGGAATCGAGTAGCACTGTGAAGGAACCTTTATATTCTCTTCTGAAGGAAACGGTAGAAAATATAGAAAAAATAATTGAAGAAGCACAGGAAATTTTTACATTCAGAAAAAGAGTGCAAGAAACTATTGAGCAGGCAAACCAGCAAAGAAGAAATGAATTTGGCACGCTTACTACAGATGTTAGTACTGGAGATAGACAAAAGACTACATCTTATCCAGTGGGAAAGATAACAGGCAGAGATAAGATTTGTCGGGGCATAGGAACAATGCTTCATGCTTCAAATTCTGATGTAGGAGTAGTTGGCATTTATGGCATTGCGGGGTCTGGGAAGACAACACTCGCACAATATGTTTGTACCGCTATGAAAGAGGAACACCATTTTCATATTTCTATGTGGATTAACGTCACTCAGAAGTTTAGCGTGCATGGCATTTTCAGTGAGATGTTGGAAGCAGCTTCAGGTAAAAAGGCTGAATATGCTAGCCTTGATGTCCTGCAGACAAAATTAAAGAATGAACTAAGTGGGAAAAAAATTCTATTAGTACTTGATGATATCTGGTGCAACAAAGATAACCATGAGCAGGATCTGCAACGGTTGACGTTTCCATTGCAATTTGGGTTGGAAGGAAGCAAGATCCTAGCCACAAGTCGAAATAGAGATGCATTTGCCGATCTAAGTGCTGGTCTGACATGCAATTATGTTCCAATACCTGACTTGAATGATGACGACTTCCGTGAAATGTTCATGAATTATGCATTGGGAGGATCAGGCCTCGATGACAGTGAGTGTCGAAAACTGGAAGATATTGGGGCTGAAATTGCGAAGAAGTTAAAGAGGTTACCTCTAGCGGCCAGAACCGTGGGAAGACAGCTATATAGAAAACAAAATGTTAGGTTCTGGCGGAGTGTTCAGGTTAGGGACCTTTTGAACGAGACGACTGGAGCTCTTTGGTGGAGCTACCAACAATTTGACGAGCATGTCAGACGATGCTTTACTTATTGCAGTATTTTCCCGAGAAGACGCCATTTCAGACGTGATGAGTTAGTACAGTTATGGATGGCAGAAGGCTTTATAAAAACATATGATGCTGCACAGGATCCATATGATGTTGGTCAGGATTACTTTGATGAATTATTGGCAGCCTCTTTTCTGCAATTAGGAAACAGACAACTGGAACATGGATGTGATGTCGATTACTTCACTGTTCATGACCTGTTGCGTGATTTAGCAGAGGATGTTGCTGGAGGAGATTGCTTCAGAATCGAGAAAGGTATCACAGAAGAAGTTCCTCCAGATGTTCGTCATCTATTCGTCGGGAGTTGTGATATAAAGATGCTTACAGAGAAAATATATGAATTGCAGAATTTGCGCACTCTCATCATTGATTGCTTTATAAAGATTGGTTCAAGAGATAAAAAAGTCTTCGAGAGAATGTTCAGGCGGTTGAAGAAATTGCGGGTGCTGGTTTTACGTTTCTCTGCAGATGATGGTTATACCTTGTCACTTCCAGCATGCATTGGTCTGCTAAAGCATCTAAGGTATTTGGATTTTGGGACAAAATTTGGAAACGTTCTAATTCTACCAAACAGTATTACCGAGCTTTTCCACATTCAGATGCTATATATTGATTGTTGTGCTGTGGTTTTCTGTGGTCGTAACAATATTAGTCGCCTTATTAACTTGCGGCTACTAAACATCAGCGTACATTATCCAAACATTGGCAGGCTGAAATGGCTCCGAAAATTAGCACGCTTCGATGTAAGCAAGAAACAGGGGCACGAGCTACGGCAACTGAAGGACCTAAGCAAGCTTGAAGGCGCGCTAAGTATCACGGGTCTTGAGAATGTCCAAAGCAAGCAAGAATCTATTGGAGCCAGTCTTGCACACAAGGAGCGGCTAAGAGAACTCACACTATCCTGGGGTGATACGAGTTGCAGTCCAGAAGTTGAAGCGGAGGTGTTTGAGGGCCTCTGCCCATCGAAATATCTCGAGATACTAGAAGTTAGGGATTACCATGGTTCGACGTACCCAGATTGGATGGTGGGTCAGCAGAATGGCGGCCCAAAGCATTTGCGTAATCTTTGGCTCGACGGCTGCAGCCGACTTGAACCGGCTCCTCAACTTTTTGAGGTCTTCGTGCATCTTCGTTGGTTTAGGCTTTGGTTCAGCAATTGGCATTCCTTGCCAGATAATATGGAGCAGCTGATGTCACTCCTGGCACTGGACATTTATCGTTGCCCGAATATTCAATCCCTTCCGGCACTGCCCTCCTCTCTTGAGAAGTTTCGTCTCACGTCCTGCAACGAGGAGTTCATGAGGTCATGTGAAACAATTGGACATCTAAACTGGCAAAAGATTCAGCACATTCCAGACATATATATTAGGCGTGATTAACATGGATTAGAAGGTACATCTACAAATCCGTTGTTCCTTTGTGTATCTCTATGATACTCCCTTCATTCCTAAATATAAACCTTTTTAGAGATTCCAATACGAACAACATACGAAGCAAAATGAGTGAATTTACACTCTAAAATACGTCTATATACATCTGTATTTGTATGTAGTCCGTATTGAAATCTCTAACAAGGCTTATATTTAGAAACGGAGGGAGTGCATGTTAATTAAGAGACGCTATGACTAATCTTTATGTTTATTATTCTATTTTCCAACCTGTTAAATGCCAGTGTACATGAGGCAGGAGCTGAAGAAGATGCCTCTCCATCATCGATGCTTGAAGCGCCCCAAGCCCAACACATGGAGATTCAATCCGCCAGCCTTCCTGCCAATCTACAGGCATTACTGTATGGCGTTTTCTGGGTCTATGTGATTGGTAACACTTGACCAATTATAAGTACATTTCAGAGGACGCGAAATTAATGTCAGTGGTTGCAACTCATGACCTCCGAATTTATTTGTTTCCTATATGGTGTGTACCGTGGAATCATGAACGGCAAATTTATTTGTTTCCTGTTGGTCTGTAGTAGTGTGGGACCCATACAGTGGATTTATGTGTGTGTCCCTTGGTTGTAATAACTTGGGAATATTACTTTCCCGTCAGTAATCAAGAATGTCTGTTGTTGGTCTGTAATACTTGCTAGTTTCCTGGATTTAATTGCTATTTTAGTGCCGGTATGCAGATCCTAGTCTTAGAGCATCTTTAGCAGACCCCTTATATCGTGGACCCTTAAAACCGTTATAAGGGTCGCAAAAAATGTGTTTTAAGGGTCGGGCTTTACCTCCCGCGGAACAGACCCTGTAAATGGCATTGTAAAAAACGAATATTCCTCTCAGAGATGCTCCTCGCCGTCCTTCTCCGCCTCCCATCCTCGTTCCCTGCCATCCCCCGAACGGCGGCCGATCACATCCGTGAGCTGGCGCTCATCCCGGCCACCTCGCCCCGCCCTTCTCCGGCCCCAATTTGAACACAGGCGGCCGATTCTGGATGGCGGCAGACGATTTCGGTGAGCTGTGCGGCGGCACGTCCTTCCCGATGAGGTTTGACAGGTATAAGGGTCACCCTTGGTTTGGCCTTCGAGCCTTCAAATATATGAGTTTCGGGTGGGGGTTCACGGTGCCCTTTAAAATATTTAATGGTCGGACCACTTTTACAGTTTCTGTTTTGCACACTTTTTTCGATCAAACCCTTAAAATCTGAAAATTATAAGAGTTCGATCGGTTTTAAGGAGTCTGCTAGAGATGTTCTTAATAAATGAATGCATCTGTGCAGCTACAGGAGTATATGCCTCCTTCAACGGTACTGAAGTATATGAATTTAGAGGTTACTTCACACACTATCTAATGATCATTTGAGAAAAAAACCAGCATGGGGGAGCCATGACCACAGCTTGCCCCGTGTTGTCTTCATCCTTGACAGTGCTCATAAGCTCGTCAAGGTTGGTTATCTCTACTCCTAATGGAGCAGTTGGTAGTCTTTGTTCCAGGTTTTTTTTCGTCCCACCTCATCTGGTTTTTTTTCAACCGGTTATTTTTCGTCACACCATCCCCACCCCCACCCCACGCAGTCAGGTTCCGTTTCCCCCCTTACGTCCCCGATTCATGCATGACAATCAATTCTTTTCAAACGCAATAATGCATGACAATCAATTCTTTCCAAACGCAATCAATTAACTTAAGGTAACCAGACACAATCAATTCTTGCTCCGTTTCCCCCCTTACGTCCCCAATTCATGCATGACAATCAATTCTTTCCAAATGCAATAATGCATGACAATCAATTCTTTCCATACGCAATCAATTAACTTAATATAACCAGACACAATCAATTCAATAAAACGGAGCAATATCTCGGGCGATTTTCTTGCTCCCGATATATAATGGTGCTAGCTAATCTGTTAACAAATTAGAAAGAAACAATCACGTGTATGTAGGGAAGATAATCGTGGAGATTGCAGGGCAGTTAAGGCCGTGCGTCACATGCAGGAAGGATTTCCCGAGTTCAGCGAGAAAGAGAAGGAAATAAATCTCTAGGCTTCTCTCCCGACCCCATTGACGGTCCTGCATATATCTCTTTCTTCTCTCTCTCTCTCTTTGGCCGATCCTTTGTGGGCACATTCATCAGGTGTGGAAGAGAAGCTGTGGATGGCGGCGACCAGACGGCAGCCGGGACGAGCTCACTGGTGTAAAGCACCTCAAGACCGTCCTCCTGGTGACGCTGCGCCACGACCGCCATTGCCTCTGTGCTCCGCTCGTCTCGTCCGTCGCACCCGCCGAGGTGAGCTCCTTGCATTCACGTATTAGCAACCGACGGATCAGCTTAATTTTCTTGCAAGGAAAAATATGATCTTCAACGCAGGAAGGCATGGATTCAGTGGCAAAAACTTCTATTATGATGCGGCCTTCTAGGTAGGAAGGCATGGATTCAACGGCAAAAAAATTGGTCGGGATGCAGCTCTCTAGGCAAGATGGCATAGATCCACAGCAAGAACATCAATCAGGATGGATTCAACCAGTGTGCTAGATCGTTGGATGACATAATACAGTTATGATGTGGGTCGATGGTGGTACTCTAGCTCCAACCAAACTCCGGCTCATCCGACCTCCAGTTTAGGTTGACTATTCATCAATTTTAGTGCTACGTATTCCTATTTGGATTATACTTGGTGCATAAAATTAATGAATCGGGAATTATTATTTTTGTTTGGACAGGGCCTCAGTCTGTTTGGTATCACATATAACCATCTGATCCATGATTGTTCTTGGGCATCATATTGCAAAATATTTTTTTGGATTATGTAAAGTTTGCATATAACAAGCCGGTGGGAGCTAATGGTTCAGTTAGACCCTGCATTTTCTTGACCTTTTTCCTGTTAGGTAAATAAATTACCATGGTACTTTTCTAATGCGGTTTCTAAAGTTTTACCAATTCGGTGAGCATATGAGACTTGAATATTGGGTACACTCTCGGGAACTAAACTGCTTACTGATTACTTCGCCGACTGTTATTCGCGTGAAAATAGCATAAGTTTTCTTATCTAACTTCATTTGATTTTGTATTGAGGGGGAGATTCAATATCAAGATTATGATTTGGCATAAGTGAGATGACATACAAGCGAGTTTAATTCCTGAGTGAAATAGTAGCAGTTTTCGTTGCACCCCGACTCCACTTACGCAGCCTTCGGTTCCCCCCTTGATGGCGGTGGCGGATCAACACGAACAAGGGGGAGGGGACCAGGGGGGTTGGTGGGGCACTTCTCCTTGACGGTCTGTGAGGAAGTACGTTGTGAAGGAGAGAGGGCACCATGATGAAGATCAGGTGGGGGTCATCCGGGTTTAAAGAAGAGGGCTTCTGAAATGTCCTGCTATGGCGGAAACCGAGCGGGAAGGGACGCTCCGACATGAAAAGGGAAGGGTGTGACGTGGGCTAGGATTTGGTGTGTTGGGCCCGTATGTCGGAGATACCATGACAAATAGTACGGACAACCATATTTTTTCCTCGCATATGATCTGGTTTTGGTGGAGCTCGGGATGTCTAGACGGTTGAATTTTGCGGATCCTAGGGTTCAACCGTTTGATGTCCTTGCACACCCGGACGTATGGGAAGAAATGATCTTTGACCTTGGAGACAATCTTAAATTTTTCTTGATTTATTTCTATGCATTGTAGCCCGTAGCAACGCACGGGCGTTCTACTAGTAGTTGTAACGCCTGAGGACGCATCACGAACAGATCTTGGCAAAGCAGCCCAGGTCCACCACCTGCGCGTGCTGCTGACACCTTATGCAATCTCTTAATTAGTTCAGGACTCCTCATGTGATGAACAAGTATTGTACCAACCCCACCCCCATCCATGGATGCACCTTCTTGACGTCTTTTTATACCACCCCATGTTCGAGTATTTGTTACAGTATTAGTCTCCATCAATCCATACACAAATGATGTGGAAACAACGAGGAGATGTGTCTAACAAAGGAGAAACTAGTTAAAATAGTGTAAGGGAAGAATGTAGCTAATCTATGCATGGCGCGTCTTGCTTAAGAATAGGAGGTGTCGGGGAAAAATAATGGAAGAAGCTAGGGAGCGGCATTGTTGCCGTGCTCCGGCCGCTGATGCCTTATGTGTTTCTCTACATTTCTTCCTTCAACGAACGAGCCTTCACCTCGCTGCAGTCGGACCATTCCTTATCTGGCCATGTAGGAAATGGACTTCCGATCTTCCCGTTGAGCCTCCCTGTGTTTTGTAGTTAAAATAAACTAGCAAACAGAAGCTGGGTCTGTTCTAGCAGTGCTTTGAACGCTGGGAAAATATAATTAGAATATACTCCTACATTTTAGAAAAATCTCGTACATAAGGTAGACCCTAGTTAAGTTTGAAATTTCCTATACAATTACATGTTGGATTATATGCAAAGGGTAATAAGTACTCCCTCCGTTCCTAAATATAAGTCTTTCTAGAGATTCCAAAAAGTGACTACATACGAAGCAAAATGAGTGTATCTAGTCTAAAATATGTCTATATACATCCGTATGTTGTAGTCCATTTGAAATGTCTAAAAAGACTTATATTTAGGAACGGAGGGAGTATGACTCTGTTCCCAAATACTCCCTCCGTCCCAAAATAAATGACTCAACTTTGTACAAACTTTGGTAAAACTAAAGATTTGTTTCTCCAAATGTAAGTTCACATTTACAAAATTGGAGCTGACGGTTTCTTTGCGTATTGTGGTTACAAAAAAGGACTTGGCAACCAACCTATTCCATCTTTTCAACTAATAGTAATTTTGATGAATCCACTGAATTTATAGCTGCACCTAACATTAGTCCAACCATTGATCCAGCAAACCTTCATTATTACTAGCCAAATTAGAAGCAAACGGTGACTTAAACACTCATAATCATGTGCTATTACACATCATACCTCCTCGTGTCATGATCGAGTATTGTACCTCCTCGAGAGTATTGTACTCCCTCCGTAAAGTAATATAAGAGTGTTTAGATCACTATTTCAGTAATCTAAATGCTCTTATATTAGTTTACAGAGGAAGTACCTCCTATCCCCCTACCTCCCCAAGAGCCATAAATGCACCATTGTATCGTCTTTTTATACTTTCCCATGTTTGAGTCTTTTCTATACTATTTATCGGCATCAAACCATATACAATAGCGCAGTGATAGCACGTGTAGCAAGGAGAGAGACGGTCTAGTGAAGAGGTGGCAAATGTGTTAAACAAACTAGAGGCTAGTTAAAATGGCGAAAGAAGAACACGCAACAGAGGACCACAAAGTTTTATGGTGTGTTTTTCTTAAGAATAGAAGGCGTCGGGGAAAATTAATGGGAAAAGCTAGGGAGCGGTATTGCTCCCGTGCTGCGGCTTCTAGCATGTTCCTGCCATGATAGCCTGCACCTCTTCCTAGTGGTGGGGTCATGGCACGGCTACCCCGGGTGGCGGCCCGACTTGTGCCCTGGCTCGCCCTTTGGAGCAATAGCAATAGACGGAGAACTAAACAACAATTTCCAATTTTCCATGGGTGAACGGTGGTAGGTCGGGCACCTTTGTACTTTGTCCACGTTCTCTGAGGAACCAGGCATCATTGTTGCCTTTTGTTCAGATAACAAGCACCTCATCTTGCTGCGGTCACACTGTTTCTTTGGTGGCCTTGGAGGAACAGCACATCATCCCCGTCCAGTCGAGGAGGCCATCCATATGTTCTCAATTTAGACCAAACTAGGTCCAAATGCACAGCCTGTCGGGGCACTGGATGGATAGCTCGTTGTACCAGCAGTTTAGCACAGAGCATGGGGAAGATTTGAGTCTAATTGCTCCAAGGCGATTGATATGATCAGGAGCTCAAGCAAGGATCGATCGCCTTCTGCGGTAACGGTTGGTGAAAGAACAAAAACTTGTTCGTTAAGATAGGTAGAGAGCATGTGCTGTCACATGTAAGTAGAGACCGCGGGATAATGCAAGCCATCTCTTTGGGCAGATGGGTCGTTCGGGACCGCGAACTGCAGTTTGGCTTAGACATGCGCTTGTTGTGATTGTTGGGACTGTATTGATCCCAGCTGATCGGATAAAATTCTTTACCAAGCAAAAATAATGCATGAAGAAGACCGGCCACGTACTTCTGCTTTGCTATGCCATCGTGCGTGCGTGCGTGCTATGAAATGTTGGAACGACACGTCACCTGGTAGCTAGCACACTGTAGCAGGCAAGCACTCAAGCAACCAGCTAATCAAAGAGGATATAACTAAGCGCTGCGTCGCGGGCTAATACAAGTTGTTACGCTTTTTTTCTTCTGATGAAGGCGCTTTTATTATCTTAAAATGTAGCATCAAGCAACACACAAAGCATTTTAATTAACACTGGTCTCTGCATAACTAGGTTGCACATAACCAAAGCTCAAAAGTCCGTCAATAAGATATAAAACAAAACCGACAAATTAGAGACAGTAGAGTTCTATTATTATTTTTTATAGAAAAGGAGGATGTACTGTCATTCATGTTGGGGAAAAAACATTCGTAGCCACCTGCTCCAATTGTGTACACCCTGTCTTGAACGGCGGTTGGTACTCCGCTCATTGTAGCGTAGACCACCTACAAAACGATTGCGTACACCTGAAAATAACTTGTAGAGGAGAGGCCTTTTCGTCATTAAAAACCATATCATTTCTAAATAGTCAAAGCGACCAACTTATTGCATACGCTCCCATCCTTGTTAGTATTTTGAACCTATTTAGAATACCTTCCAGCCAATGAGCAAAATTATTGGCAACACTTGTGGGTGGGTATAAATTTAACGCTATTTGGAAGACTGACCGCGTAGAACATGCAAACTTGCATTAAAAAATAGGTGTTTGATTGTGTCATCATGAGTACAGAAATAACACTCGTTACTCCCTTGCCAGTTATGCCGTGCGAAGTTATCTTTGGTTAGCATAACTCCCTTACAAAAATACCAGCTGAAGATTTTAACTTTTAGTGAGATCTTCAACTACAAGATATTTTGTTATTACTCATCGGTGCCTCAGTATGCGTGAGCGCACAATACATAAAGTCTAGTATGAAAGACCCTGATGTCGTAAGGTTTCAACAAAACACATCTCGGCCTTGTGTCAGGTTGATCGAATCCAGTCATGACAAAAGATTATGCCATTATATAAAGCGGGGGGGGGGGGGG
>LR738713.1:768749812-768770417 GCA_902687465.1 Secale cereale
GAAATATTCGGTGGGGATGAAATGAGCACATGTGCAATAGTATTATTCTTATCACAAGCAATGATGTATAAGACTGGATATTGTTCTTGGACACTTGCATTGCCTAGCGAGATGTCTTTCCAGAAACGAATCTTCGGCTCGTCCTTATCATAAGACCCAAAGCGAAAAAGATGATTTTTGCCGCCATTAGGCCAGACCAAAAAGTGCGAGTCTCTAGGTTTTCAATATGCCTGAGACACTGCCTTCTGGCCTAGATACTTGTTGCGCAGTATGGTTTGCCAAACACCATCCTCGGTAAGAAATTTGAACAATCATTTACTAAGTAGGGCCTCATTCTTCACCTGTGTGTCATGAATTCCAAGGTCGCCTTGATCTTTCGGCCTACAAACCACGTTTCATTTGGCTAGTTTGTATTTTTTAGTTTCACCATCTCCTTGCCAAAAAAATCTGGATCCAAAATTGTCCAGTCTTTGAAGGACACCTTTTTGAAGTTGGAAGAAAGCAAGCATATGGAGAACCATATTTGTGAGGACAGAGTTAATCATAATCAGTTGTCCTCCAACCGAGATCAACTCACCTTTTCCAATTCCTCAATTGTTTCTCTAGACGCTCCTCCACATGCTTGCCGCAACAGTGAGATGCCGATAATGTATCAGAATTCCAAGATATTTAATCATGAATTGGCCATGTGCACAACCAAACAAGTTAGCATCAACGGCTTGTTCAAAGCAGAAAATTTCACTTTTATGGAAGTTAATTTTGAGACCAACATTTGCTCAAACGCTGAAAGCAAGATTTTTAGGCTTCGAGCCTTGTCCGGTCCTATTCCATAAAAAAAGAATCGTGTCATCGACATATTTCAGAATAGAGAGGCCACCGATCACAAGGTGTGGCACTACTCCTGCGCGCTGGCCGTCTTTCTTGGCACACTCAATGAAAATAGCTAACATGTCAGCAACAATGTTAAATAACATTGGGGACAAAGGGTCACCCTGACGTAGCCCTTTTTGTCCGAAAGTAATGGTCTACATCTCCATTGACTTTGGCCACACTACCTCCAGTTACAAAATTTTAGATCCACTGACGCCATTTATCGGAGAAACCTTTCATCCTTAGGGCATGTTGGAGGAAAGACCAGTTGACCTTGACATAAGCTTTCTCAAAGTCGATTTTGAATAGTACTCCATTCATGTTTCTTTGTGAATCTCGTGAATGGTCTCATGCAGAATTACTATGCCATCAAGTATATTTCTTACTTGCATGAACGCCATTTGAGATGGTCGGACAACATGGTCAGCTATCGAGTTTAACCTATTTGTAGCCACTTTGTGAAAATTGTGAAGCTAACATTAAAGAGGCATATGGGTCTACACTGCTGGATCCGTTCGGCCTCCTTAATCTTCGGCAACAAGACAATCTCACCAAAATTAAGCTTGAACAGGTCAAGTCGGTCGGTATGAAAACAATTGAACAATTCTGAAAGGTAAGTCTTGATAATATCCTAGAAATTCTGACAGAATTCTACGGCAAAACCATCAGGGCCGGGAGCTTTCTTGTGTTCCATTTGAAACACTTCCGCTCTCACCTTCTATTCTGAGAAAGTTGTCGTAAGGATATTGTTCTCTTTCATCCTTATCGGAGAAACCTTTCATACACGAAGTCAAGACCATGAGTTCCGCTTGATTCCTGTTAAAGTTCTACTGGCTCTAGACAAGGACCTATAAATCACACGCAAAATTAAGTACATTAATTAGCTCACTTGAGTGAAGAGCAAATAGTAATATACTATATGCGTCAGCCCATCGAAAATAAAAATAACAAATCAATACACACACTAACATCGTTTGGTCATCCTCTTCTCCTTAGGTTTTCTACACAACTTCAAGACTCCACCACCTTGCCAGATCTAATCCTCCATCGTGTGTAAGAGCATTTACGAAGACGCCCAGGAGGGGGTTGACGATGCACATGTCGCGGTAGAGGCAGAGGTCCTCGGAGAGCATCATGCTCAGGGCAGTCATGTCGCTGCGGATGCGCCGCGGTGGTGGTAGATCTGCTGAATATGAGATGGGCTTTGGGCCCATTTAGCAATTACAGAAAAATCTCTAAGGGCCCATGCTGCCTAGCAAGTGGTGGTGGGAGTTTAGTCCCACATTGCTAGTTGAGAGAGATGTACACCAACTTATAAGATGAGACATTCTCCCACTAGTATGAGTTGGTGTGAAGGAAGGAGAGGTGTTCCACACGCGCGCTCCTCCTCCTCCGCCGCCCTCCCGTCTTGTCACGACGCGCCGCGCCGCGCCGCGGGTTGCGGGAATCTCGCCGAGCCGATGTGTTCTTTTTGTCACGCAGGATTGGAATTTGAACAGTCAACTGAAAACGATTAATGGAAAATGAATACGAGCTGAAACGTTTCGTCTTAAGTACGGCCGTTACCAGAATTCATTGTGATTCATTATGTGCGGTCTTAAGTACGGCCGTTACCAGAATTCATTGTGATTCATTATGTGCGTTTATGCTGGACCGTTTGTCTCCTCCTCTGCGCCTATATAAAAGAGGTCGCTCCTCTCCAGAGAACAGATCACATTTTGCTCTGCCACCACCACCTCTGTCGTTCCTCTCGCTGCTGCTGTCGCCGGTGATTCCATCCCGTCTTCCGCGTACACGGCCGACGGGAGAGCAGGCCTCCGAAACCCCGCCTCTCCAGATCCTGTACGGGAGAGGGGCGATTAGGTTTTTGGGGAGCGTCTTCTACGCGACTGCTCGCCTCGGTTCGACTGCTTCCTCTACGTCGACTACATCTTCGTCCGCATCGCCTTCGCCTTCACCATGAGCACCAGCACCGACGCTGACAAGGCCGCCTCCGACAAGCGCATCGCCGACGAGGCCGCCGCCTCTGCTGCTGATTCGGCCAACTGGCCTACTGGAGGGTACAACATGCTTACCCTTATCCTGATTATTTCCATGTGTGCAGTACTAGTGGTTTGCGTAGATGTTTCTACTATATGTCTAGTATGTACGTACATCATGAATTTTCAGTATGTCATTAGCACTGTCTATACCATGTTCATGATTTATTCTTGGATTAAATTAATCGAACAATTGCTTAATTTCTCAACAATCCAAAAACCTAATCTGTGTAGGCAATTTTCGATCCATGGTTTTGCTGTTGCACTGAAACCTGCCCCGTTTACGGGGATGTACTTTAAGCGTTGGCAGACCAAAACCGTCTTATGGCTCACGGCGATGAACGTGTTCTGGGTCGCCGGTGTGACTCCCACGGGAACGATTGCTCCTGAACAGGAGAAGGCGTTCAGGGAGGCCACCGTCGTCTTTGTTGGATGCGTTCTGAGCGTGATCGGAGATAAGTTGGTTGATGCATATTTACATATGCGGGTTGCCAAGGACTTGTGGGAGGCGCTCGAATCTAAATTCGGCGCAACCGATGCTGGAAGCGAGATGTATATTATGGAGCAGTTCCACGATTACAAGATGGTTGAAAACCGTCCTGTATTGGAACAGGCTCATGAGATACAGTGCATCGCTAAGGAACTTGAGGTTCTGAAGTGTGTGCTGCCGGGCAAATTTGTCGCGGGATGCATCATCGCTAAGCTACCCAATTCCTGGAGGAATTTTGCTACCACTCTGAAACATCAGAGGCGTGAATTCTCAGTTGAGGATGTCATTGGCCATCTGAGTGTTGAGCAGAACTAGAGAGCAAAGGACTCGAATGGAAAAGGGAACGAAGGGACCTCTGTCGCCAACATGGTGCAGAAGAACTTCAACCCCCACAAGCCCAAGGGAAAGACTGGTGTCCAACAGAATACCGAGTTTAAGAAGAAGAGCAAGAAGCCTTTCAAGAAGGATAAGAAGAAGGGTGGTTGTTTCACTTGTGGTTCTGATGAACATTGGGCTGTCAAGTGCCCACACAAGTTCAAGAAGCCAGGACAGGACTCCAAGACTGTCAACATGATTGTGAGCAACAATGAGAGTGGGCCATCTGGGTACGGTAATTTGTTTACTGTATTTTCAGTTTGCCAGTCTACCGATTGGTGGATTGACACAGGTGCAAATATTCATGTGTGTGTTGACATTTCATTGTTTTCTTCTTATCAGGCCACAGGAAACGGGTCCGTACTGATGGGAAATGGCGCGAGTGCTTCTGTTCATGGTGTTGGCACGGTCGATCTGAAGTTTACTTCGGGAAGGATCGTGCAACTGAAGAACGTGCAGCATGTCCCCGCCATCAAGAAGAATCTCGTTAGTGGTTCCCTTCTATGTAGAGAAGGGTTTAAGCTGGTATTCGAGTCTAATAAAGTAGTTGTTACGAAATATGGACTGTTTGTTGGAAAAGGTTATGAATGTGGAGGTCTATTCCGCTTTTCCCTCGCTGATTTTTGTAATAAAGTCGTGAACAATATTCATTCAAATGTTAATGAAACAGAAGTTTGGCATTCACGTCTTTGTCACATTGGTTTTGGTTGTATGACGCGGTTAGCATAGTTAAATTTAATCCCAAGTTTCACTTTAGCCAAAGGTTCTAAGTGCCATTCGTGTGTGCAAGCAAAGCAACCTCGCAAGCCCCATAAGGCTGCGGAGGAGAGACACCTGGCACCATTAGAACTCATACATTCTGATCTTTGTGAGATGAATGGTGTGTTGACTAAAGGTGGAAAGAGATACTTCATGACACTGATAGATGATTCTACTAGATACTGCTATGTATATCTTTTAAACACTAAAGATGAGGCTCTACACTACTTTAAAATCTATAAGGCAGAAGTTGAGAATCAACTTGAAAAGAAAATAAAACGAGTCTGGTCAGATCGTGGTGGAGAGTATTTCTCTAATGAGTTTGATTCCTTTTGTGCGGAACATGGTATTATTCATGAGAGGACGCCTCCCTACTCACCTCAGTCAAATGGGGTTGCCAAACGGAAAAACCGTACTCTAACTGATTTGGTTAACGCCATGTTAGATACATCGGGTTTATCCAAGGCATGGTGGGGGGAGGCTATATTGACATCATGTCATGTCCTGAATAAAGTTCCGACAAAAGACAATGAGATCACTCCCTATGAACAATGGGAAAAGAGAAGAACAACACTCTCATACTTACGTACTTGGGGCTGTTTGGCGAAAGTCAATGTGCCGATCCCCAAAAAGCGTAAGCTTGGACCAAAGACTGTGGATTGCGTTAATTTGGGCTACGCTAAGAATAGCGTCGGCTATAGATTTCCGGTAGTGAAATTTGAGGTACCTGACATGAAAGTCGGTACGATTATGGAGTCTAAAGATGCTACATTCTTTGAGGATATTTTTCCTATGAGAGATATGCAAAGCACTTCTAGACTGGAATCTGATGAGACTCCTGAACCTGCCATTCCGATGGAATATTATGAACAAACACATGATGAAAATCCTGAGGAGGAGGACAAGGAAACCCTTGGTAGGGGCAAGAGACAGAGGACTGCAAAGTCCTTTGGTGATGATTTCCTTGTGTACCTTGTGGATGATACTCCCACTTCTATTTCAGAAGCTTATGCGTCTCCGAATGCTGACTACTGGAAAGAAGCGGTCCGTAGCGAGATGGACTCCATCTTGGCTAATGGGACATGGGAAATCACAGAACGTCCCTATGGCTGTAAACCATTGGGATGTAAGTGGGTGTTTAAAAAGAAGCTTAGGCCTGATGGTACGATTGAAAAATACAAGGCTAGGCTTGTGGCCAAGGGTTATTCCCAGAAAGAAGATGAGGATTTCTTCGATACTTATTCACCTGTGGCCAGACTGACCACCATTCGAGTATTACTCTCGTTGGCGGCCTCGCATGGTCTTCTCATCCACCAGATGGGTGTTAAGACAGCTTTCCTGAATGGAGAGCTAAACGAGGAAATCTACATGCAACAGCCAAATGGCTTTCTGATAGATGGTCAGGAAGGAAAAGTGTGTAGGTTGATAAAATCTTTATATGGCCTGAAACAAGCACCTAAGCAATGGCATGATAAGTTTAATACAACACTGACATCTGTTGGCTTCGTTGTTAATGAAGCTGACAAATGTGTATACTATCGCCATGGTGGGGGCGAAGGAGTTATACTGTGCTTGTATGTTGATGACATACTGATATTCGGAACTAACCTCAAAGTAATTGAGGAGGTCAAGTCGTTTCTATCTCAGAACTTTGAGATGAAAGACCTTGGTGTGGCTGATGTTATCTTGAACATCAAGCTATTGAGAGATAATGAGGGTGGGATTACACTTTTGCAATCCCATTATGTTGAGAAGGTGTTGAGTCGTTTTGGATACTCGGACTGCACACCATCTCAAACACCATATGATCCTAGCGTGTTGATTCGAAAATCCAAAGGCACGGCTATAGATCAATTGAGATACTCTCAAATCATTGGTTCACTGATGTACCTAGCTAGCGCTACGAGGCCTGACATCGCTTTTGCTGTGAGCAAACTGAGTCGGTTTGTATCAAAACCGGGTGATGTACATTGGCATGCTGTTGAAAGAGTTATGCGTTATCTAAAGGGTACTATGAACTATGGACTTCACTATACCGGATACCCGTCGGTACTTGAAGGGTATAGTGATGCGAATTGGATCTCTGATGCTGATGAGATGAAGGCCACAACTGGGTATATGTTTACTCTTGGAGGTGGCGCTGTTTCCTGGAAGTCTTGCAAGCAAACGATCTTAACGAGATCGACAATGGAAGCAGAATTAACAGCATTAGACACATCTGGTGTCGAAGCGGGATGGCTTCGAGATCTCTTGATGGACTTGCCATTGGTTGATAAACCGGTTCCGGCTATCCTTATGAACTGTGACAATCAGACCGTCATCACCAAGGTGAAGAGTTCAAAGGACAACATGAAGTCCAACAAACACATAAGAATGAGATTAAAAGCTGTCAGAAAATTGAGAAACTCCGGGGTGATAGCGTTGGAATATGTCCATACGGCTAAGAATCTGGCAGATCCCTTTACAAAAGGGCTATCACGTGTTGTGATAGAAAATGCATCGAGGGAGATGGGCATGAGACCCACATGAGTTGCCATGGTGGTAACCCAACCTATGTGATCGGAGATCCCGTGAAGTAGGACCTGGGAAAACAAGCCAGTGGTGAACTGAGGAGAGTAACTATACTAACCCACTCCGCTGGAGATGCAATACTCTCAATACTGTATGGGAGGATGACTACTGTCTTAATGTGTTCCAAGGCTTATATGTATAAGCAAGATGCTATCCTACAGAGCGATCTTTGGAGGAACACACCTATATGAGCCCGACTGCTGGTCACAGTCTATGAGATTGGGGTGATCTCTAGTAAGCTCATGAACAGGCCAGGAGTGTGACTTATATGCTCCACCCGAGGGATCAGCCTTCGGCAGCCTAGTATCAGTAAGACATGTGGTGAAACTTCTTTACGCCAAACTGACAATTCAAGGCTTAGTCCATTGTTCAGTTGTGGAGGGGTGTAGCTATTTGCTCTAGGTGGATGTTCAACCTTAACAGGTCTCCACTGAAATACTGGTATATCAAAACAGAGTTTGGAACAGAGGACAACACCATGGGCCTTTGGGATCTGGTGGGGGATTGCTAAATATGAGATGGGCTTTGGGCCCATTTAGCAATTACAGAAAAATCCCTAAGGGCCCATGCTGCCTAGCAAGTGGTGGTGGGAGTTTAGTCCCACATTGCTAGTTGAGAGAGATGTACACCAACTTATAAGGTGAGACATTCTCCCACTAGTATGAGTTGGTGTGGAGGAAGGAGAGGTGTTCCACACGCGCGCTCCTCCTCCTCCGCCGCCCGCCCGTCTCGTCACGACGCGACGCGACGCGGGTTGCGGGAATCTCGCCGAGCCGATGTGTTCTTTTTGTCACGCAGGATTGGAATTTGAACAGTCAACTGAAAACGATTAATGGAAAATGAATACGAGCTGAAACTTTTCGTCTTAAGTACGGCCGTTACCAGAATTCATTGTGATTCATTATGTGCGGTCTTAAGTACGGCCGTTACCAGAATTCATTGTGATTCATTATGTGCGTTTATGCTGGACCGTTTGTCTCCTCCTCTACGCCTATAAAAAGAGGTCGCTCCTCTCCAGAGAACAGATCACATTTTGCTCTGCCACCACCACCTCTGTCGTTCCTCTCGCTGCTGCTGTCGCCGGTGATTCCATCCCGTCTTCCGCGTACACGGCCGACGGGAGAGCAGGCCTCCGAAACCCCGCCTCTCCAGATCCTGTATGGGAGAGGGGCGATTAGGTTTTTGGGGAGCGTCTTCTACGCGACTGCTCGCCTCGGTTCGACTGCTTCCTCTACGTCGACTACATCTTCGTCCGCATCGCCTTCGCCTTCACCATGAGCACCAGCACCGACGCTGACAAGGCCGCCTCCGACAAGCGCATCGCCGACGAGGCCGCCGCCTCTGCTGCTGATCCGGCCAACTGGCCTACTGGAGGGTACAACATGCTTACCCTTATCCTGATTATTTCCATGTGTGCAGTACTAGTGGTTTGCGTAGATGTTTCTACTATATGTCTAGTATGTGCGTACATCATGAATTTTCAGTATGTCATTAGCACTGTCTATATCATGTTCATGATTTATTCTTGGATTAAATTAATCGAACAATTGCTTAATTTCTCAACAAGATCATGCAGAGCGCCTTGAGGAAGAGAGCACATGCATGCTTATGGTCTGCACTCACGCACACATAGTCGGAGTTCTTGGGCGGCTGCAAGCTCACCTCACCCGGACCAACGGCCGGGGCTGCTCCATGCTCCATGTGGTGGCCGGCGACCGGACTCGCGCACGCACGCTGCCGGCGACGACGTCAGGTGGAAGGGCGGCGTGCCGGAATGGCTGATCCCGATCTGGATCGGGGTAGGGGAGGGAGTCGTTTTTAAAAATATATCAGTTTTATGTATTGTATCCATGAACCATTACGCCACGTCATCAAATACGGGACCCATATGTCATAATCGTCAATAAAATGACCTAGGCCACCAATATGTTTTTTTTTGCAAAAGGTTAAGTTGAAAATCAGTGGTTTTTGTACCAAATTCATTAACCAATATTTTCTGCAAACATAGGCGTTAATGTGATGCTTTCCTGCAATTCACTCTAAATAAGACACATGATCATGTGATATTATTACACATGACACATGATACCTTCTCGTGTCATGAGATTATTGTACTATCTATCCCTCCCTTAGAGTCATAAATACATGATTTTGCCGTTTTTTATACCTCCCATTTTTTGAATCTTTTCTATACTCCCTCCTTCTAGGTGCATTAGGCTACTCATAGTGAGGAGTATAATATACTAGTATCATGCATATGATACTAGTGTATGTTACTACATTTATAGTGCATAGTATCATAGAGTAGTATCGTACATGAACTTATTTATTGCAATGCATGACACAAAGTATCATTGCATTTAACATGATATGGTATCTACCTATGTTACTTTAACCCTCTCTTTCTTCTTTAATTCTCTGCCACGTCAGCGCGTTAGCTATTCCCAAGTGCATAATACTTACTAAGATACCACCACTATGGCCAGTCTTAGACTCTTCACAGTGCTCCACGGTGGACAGGTTCTAAGCATGCTACATAAGTAAAGAAAATACATGCTGCGGTAATTAAGGAGGAGAGAGAGCACTTTGGTGACCCCATAAAGAACTAATGCCAAGCACGTAAACCTAGGCAAACCAGGTAAATGAAAGAAGCTAACCAATGCATGGCAGAGTTTATGTGCTAAATCATTAAATAAAGTGAGCTTAACAACAACAAGTTAAGCACCTATGCATTGAGAAGTTGAGTTGCTAAGCTATTTAATGCACTTACCACCTTGTCTAAGCACCTTGGCATTGGAGGAGGTCTTAGCCATCTTAGAAGGTGCACCGCAACCTAGGCACAAAGAGATTGTGCTAGGAAAAAAATTGAATCGTTGATGAAGCCAATGACATCATTACTTTCTGAACTGAAAACGTGCTATTAGGCTAGTCATAGGGTATCTTAGGTAGTAACTTGACGCATCCCAAGACATTTTTGCTTATGTGGCACGTATATAATGAAGAAAGAGGTGCTCGTGGTAACATAATATGTTACTGTAACATAGCGTTTCCCGAGGCATAATGAGTCTATGAGCTAATAAATGAAGCCATCTATGACACTACTACTATGTTACTTTGCACTATGGAGGTAGTAACTTAGACTAGTGTCATATGCATGACACCGATATAAGTTACTCCCCACTATGACCAGCCTTAATTAGAAGACCTATTCAAATCCCAATAGTGTGCCGCAGAAATTGCATGCGTTGGTCCTCCAATTAATAGATGAGGTCTTATTAATATGCATGCAACTAGTACTACCCTTTCATGCCTTAGGCCCCTCCCAATGCTCCACCTTGTACAGGTGCTAAGCCTGCCACGTATGCAAAAAAGATGATGTGGCAAGGTAATTAAGATGAGAGAGATGGGTGTGGTGACCCCAGGAAGAAACAATGCCAAGCGCGGGAACCTAGGGGAAACACTTAAATGAAAGAAGCCCACCAATGCATGGATAACTTTAGTTGCTAATTCATTAAATGAAGGATGCTTAGCTACAACAAGTTAAGCACTTTTGCATTGTGGACTTTAGTTGCTTAGCTCTTTAATGTGCTTAGCACCATATCTTAGCACCAATGCATTGGAGGAGGTCTTAGTGTTTTGAGATTATTTGGTTTGCGTAAGGTGACTTATACACCTAGACGGAGTGAGTACTATTTACCTGCATCAAACCGTATGCAATAATGTAGTGCTCACACCAATAGCAAGGAGAGAGATGGTCTAGTGAAGATGAGGCAAATGTGTGAAAGAAACTAGAGGCTAAGAAGAACATGCAATAGAGGACCACAAAGTTTTGTGGTGTGTTATTCTTAAGAATAGGAGGCGTCGGGGAAAATTGATGAGAAAAGATAGGGAGCGGTATTGTTTCTGTGTTGCTTCCTTTTACTTGTTCCTGCTGCGGTTGTATGCGCCTCTTCCTAGGGCGGCGGCCCGAGCTGTGCCCTGGATCGCCCTTTCGAGCAATAACAATAGACGAAGAACTAAACTACAGTTTCCATGGATGAACGGTCGTAAGCCAGGCCACCAGGGACCTTTGTACTTTGTCCACATTCTCTAAAGAACTAGACACTATTGTTGCCTTTTGTTCAGATAACAAGCTCCTCATGTTGTTGCGGTCACACCGTTCCTTCAGTGGCCTTGTAGGAAAAACACATCATCCCCATCCCGTCGAGCAGGTCATCCATATGTTCTCAATTCAGACCAAACCAGTTCCAAATGGCCTGTCTGGGCACAGGATGGATAACTCGTTATATTAGCATAGAGCATGGAGAAGACGGGTCATGTAATTCTGTTTGGCTATGGCATCATGCATTATGCGTGCTGTAAAATGTTGCAACGACGTCACATGGTAGCTAGCACACTGTGGCAGGGAAGCACCTAAGCAACTAGGTAATCAAAGAGGATAGAATTTAGTGCAACATGGCAGGCTAATACATGTCTTAAGGTTAGCATAATCATACGTGATGTCAAGACCAAGAGCTTCGCTTGATTCTAGTTAAGGTTCTATTGGTTCTAGACAAGGATCTGTAAATCACACGCTAACCTGGTCGTCTGTCCTCTTCTCCTTACATTACACATCTCCAGTAATGCACTGCCTTACCGGATCCAATCCTCTATCGTGTGTAAGAGCATCTCTAGCACTCTACCTAAAATTGAACTCCTGAAATGATCTCTCAAAATCCAACTCATCAAATTTGATGAGTTCAAAAATGTGTACACACCTAGCCTTTCTCCTAAAACTTAACTCCCTATAATTTACATTTGGTTCACTCAATTCATCGGACACCTATAATGCAGTCCACAAGACATGCACACACAACCTGCAAGCACACCAGGTGCACACATCACACATACAAGGAACAATGGCGGAGCTATGTGTGTTGTTGGGGGACTGTGGCCCCCCAACTTTGAACAAATTTGTAAGGAAAAATTTATGAGGACTTAGATGAAAACCTTTTTAGCTTTTGGCCCTTCCAACACTCAGATTTTGTCATTTCGCCCAGCCCCAGCAGAATCAGTCTAGCTCCGCCACTGACAAGGAACACTGAATTCATTTATTTCCTATAACAATGAATCACATACAAGCAATGTTGTCGGTGCAACTCGTGACCTCTGAAATCAATCGTTTCCTATATAGTGTGTGTTGTGGAGTCATGAATAGTGTATTTATTTGTTTATTGTTGGTCTATTATAGCACGGAACCCTGAACCTGAATATATATATGTCCCTTGTATATAATATTGTAAAAATAAGAGTTCACATGCAGTTTGTTTTGGCGTTTAATTGCTATCTTAGCACGAGAATGCAAGTCCTAGTGTTTATTAGGTTAATATGTACATTACTGCAGGTGGTGTTTAGTAAGTGGATATGTTTCAACAATGGGAAGTACTTGAGTTTGCTCGTCTCCACGGGCTTGCATTGTGGCAAAGCTTTCCCTGGGGTTCACTTTTCTTCACATGGGATACAAAGAGATCACGTGAAGTATAGCTTGCTCTATGTTGAAGATGGATTGTGTGGGACATCAAGGATTCAACTGTAAATTAGATGGGGCTTACATCATTTTTTTTCTTTGGTGATCTTTAGTACTACTTTGCAGTAGTAGATAGTAAAACTAGCACGTGTAGAGAAAAACAACTAGTGTAGGCCTGGGGTTTCATGTCCTCCCTATGATGCATGGGAGTTAACCTTATCACGATCGCGTCTGTGGTTTTTTCGTCCACCAAAGCATTCACTAATTTGCAAGTACAAAACATGTAGTGTGCAAGATTCTAAAGTGCAAGTAAATAAAAGTTAGGTGTTTTATTTATTTTGCAAGAAAGTAAAAGGCAGCGAGTGTGGAACTAGTGGTAGTAGGTGTTGCGGAATTGCTCTGTAGCAATTGTCTACAATAATGTACTTGTAATTTTACATATGGGAGAAGCCGATGCTAACATGCTGCAAACTCCATTGACTAACAAGTACTTATGATTGAAATCCTTAGCAAGCATCCATAAATACTAAGAATTTATTAAGGTAAATCCAATCATAGGATTACGTTTGGGTCCTATTTATCCCATATGTTACGTCTCCTCTACCCTGGGTTTGGTTTCTAGTCACTCCAGTCCCCCAATGTAAATTCGACATAACACATTACTAACCCTCAAGTGTGATCCAACATAAGCACGCGCTCATGTATCGGCACAAGTGAACAATACCATATCATAACATCCAATTCATACCATTGCCACACGCTAAAATAAAATGAACCAAATATAATGGTAGTGCAACAAATCATTGTATAATAATTCATCACATAAAAAACCATGTTTAAGTAGGGGATTATAGAAATTTGTGGATGAGTGGACCGTTGTATAGATGAGGGATTTAGTGATGGAGATGATCGTAAAGTTTATGAAAATGGTGGTAGTGATGATGGCTCCTCTAGTGGTGTTCCAGCGGCACCGAAAGGGAGGGCCTCCTCGTTTTTCTTTTTCCTTGGCCTTCCCTCTATATGGGAGAAGGATTTGGGCCCCCTCCAAGTATTATTTTTTTTCCAATCTCTCTTCCGTCTTGAATATGAATGACTTATTTTTTTATTGGTCCCAAGAATTATCTTTTTTCGTTGCACAAAAACACTAAAAACAACATCTGGCCCTTGGCACTGTATTATATGTAGTCCAATAAAAATAATAAAAAGTGTGCCAAAATTATGTGTAAATGATATGAACTTAGCATGAACATAACAAAATGTATATATACGTTTGAGATGTATCAAAGTCTTGTATGACTTTGACATTTATGAAGAAATGGGAATCATGTGGGATGTTGATTTTCAAGTATTATGATTTTTTTAATTACATGAGTACTTGTTAGTTCAAAATTTCCTCCCCTGCGAACTAAGATGTAACCCCTTTAATTTTATCCTAATGAAAATGTATGTTCATCTTTGGAACTCAACTTGAAATTTTAATTCAATTACCAATCCTTTAGTATGATCTATGGTTTTAGAGTTAACGAAGCACTCATTATTGTGGCATTGAAATAAGAGTGTTCAATTTCCTAAATATAAGGGGCCTATTATACTTTATCTTTTGAAGGAGAGGTTCCTCCTTTGCGGGTACATCTTGAAGTACTAATTTAAAAGATCTAACACAAACATGAACAAGATAAAGTGTTAAACATCTATGCTTATACAAAAAGCTAATCTTATTTTCTTGTTCTCCTCGTTTCTATTTCCCCAGAGTTAGAAAGGAAAGGAATGGAAAAAATCATACACATCTATACACTCGGCCGTGCACATAATCACACAAAAGCATCAAAGTAAACCCTAATTAAGTTTGAAACATCATATTTGATTATAGATATGATTATATATGAGGGATAATTAGTATGGCTTTATTCCAAAGTTATTAACTTCTTCATAATGCATTGGCAAAAGGTAATTTTTTTAAATAATTACATATGAAAATTTGTTTCTCCAAATTTAGTACATTTACACAATTGGAGCTGGGGGTTCCTTTGCGTATTATGACTACGAAAAAGTACTTTGCAATCAAACCTATTCCTCATGTTCAACTAATAGTAACTTTGGTGAATCCAATAAATTTATAGCTGCACCGAACATTAGTCCAATCCTTGATCAGGCCAATCTTTATTGTTAATAGGTAGAGTATGAGCAATAGGTTAAATAATACTCAGGATCATATGTACTATTACACATCATAGCTCGTCATGTGATGAACGAGTATTGTACCCCCTATCAACCCCGCCCCAAAGAGCCATGAATGCACCCTTTTATCGTCTTTTTATACCACCCGATGTTCGACTCTTCGCTATACCATCGACCCCCATCAAACCATATACAATAGTGAAGTTGTAACAACTATAACAAGCCACAAGGAGAGAAATGGTCTAGTGACGAGGTAGCAGATGTGTCCAAGAAATGAGAGGAAAGTAAAATGGCGAAAGAAGAACATGTAATTGAGAACCATAGAGCTTTGTGGTGTGTCCTGGTTAAGAATTGGGGGAGTTAGTGGAAATTGATGAGAAAATCTAGGGATTCACTATTGTTCATATGCTTCAGTCACTTTCCTCTTTCTCTAGTGATTGGTTGCGTATCGATCTTCAGTCCGTCTAACATCTTGATGTGGTCATAGTGTTTTTTCTGCGGCCGAGTATGTGAATGACTTTAGATCCTCCTGATGTGGCCAACTAGCAACCTTGAGTGGTGGCACACCCGCGTATTCCAACTCCACCAATATCTGGATGTACTTCAGACGCCGAAAAAAACTATTTTGTGAGTCAGTACATTTTTTGGAGCATTCCGTACATAAAGTTTGATATATCCCCTTTTACGCAATCTTTTTTCTTCATATTTGCAAGTCAAGCTAGAACAAATCTTTTTTTGTAGAACTCTTATTTTAGGTTCAACTAAAGACTCGTTATTGTGACATTCAAACGAGAGGGTTCAATTTACTAATAATAAGAGGCATATTATATTTATCCTTCGAAGGAGAGGTTCCTCCTTTGTTGGCAAATCTTGCTATTAATTTAGAAGATCTATACCACTGGTGTGTGGTTAGCAACTTTATAGTTGGTGAAATTGGGTTACTGTTTAATTGCTCTGTTCTAGAGTTAGAACAAAAACAAAATCCAAAATGGATGGGAAAAAGTTTAGAAGTTCTAACACTAACATGGAGTAGGAAGATAAAGTCGTAAGCATGTATGGTTCAACATAGTGGTAGCGCTGCAAACAATAAATTGGGAGGGCCAGGCTAAAGGGGTTCCTAAATTGTTAACCATCATGCCCTAGTTTTACCCTAACATCAAAGCATTTTGGTCCTAGTTGTACTATGCCAATTTCCTAGTGCATTCAAAAACTTATGGCGATTAGCGACAGGATGATGACTCTGCTAGACCACCCTTTTTGGCCAAAATAGCCCTGCTAGCGGTTCTTACGGTGACCGGGAACTTATGATGACTCTGCTAGAGTTGCTTAGCGTTTTGCTCTTGGACTAGGCAGACCATGGCCTAGTTTTGCTTGTGTGTAGCTCTGTCGATGCTCCTGCATCATGCTGATCTTGGTTTCTTATTTATGTTTACTCCCTAATCAGAATTGGAAAGAAAAGAAAATTCATACATACCTATAAACTCAGTCATGCATAGATTGATCATACGAAGGAACCCTAATTAAGTTTGGAATTACCTGTTCGAATATATGTGAGGAATAATGACTATGGTTTTATTGATAAAATATTTCGAATTTTAAGATTAGTTTCTCTAAATTTAGGTTTGTAGTTAACTTCCAAGCCAAATTCTGAAGGGTGGGAGTATTTACACGATCATACATTTTTTCATACCTGTGTGAACTGGGGCTCATAGTTTTGGAAGAGTGCACACTAATAAAATGTTGGTTTTCCATGAAAAAGAAGCGTTTATAAGTGAATTTTAGTGACTTAACCGTCGCATCAAGGCAGTACAACCACATTTAGTGCAAAACCCCTCAAGCATCGAAAATAAGAAAAATGGCGCGTTTGTTTAATAGTGATATACCTAGTTGGCTTCTCCCTTTGTTCTCTCTAAACCTGATAATAGCCTAGACTGGGCTGGGTTTTGGGCCAGGCTTAACAAAGCTCAAAGTGAAAACCCCGACCCTTGCCCAACCCGGCCTAAAACACATGAACAATGCTATTTATCAATTAAAATAAGTATTTTGGGTATAAAAGCAATATACTATACTCCCTTTGATTAATAGTAATTGACGTCAGTTTAGTACAACCAGCTTCAAGATAGGAGGGAGTATCCATTTTTTGAATAAGAATAATATATCTTTGCACATTTCTGGCTTTTGGGCTGGGCTTTAGATAGAAAAGTAAAGATTGAGCCCAACCCGAATGGCGGGCTTTCTGGTCAGGTTAGTCGGGCCGTGCTGCCCATGACCAGGTTTAGTTCTAAAAAACCACACCTATAAGAGCATCTCCAATAGAAGATGCAAATTTAGAGATGTAAAAATTTACATCTCCAAAAAGAGCTTTTTACATCTTCAAAAAGGGGCAACTCCAACAGATAAGGCATATTCGAGATGTAAAATTGCAACTCCAATAGATGATGCATGGAGATGTAAAAACTAGTGGGTGGCGGCCGAATCGAGCTGGCGGCGGCTATGCGTGGGGGTGGCGGGGTGGTGAATCGGGACGACGACGCCGCAAATTGGGACGGCAGCCGCTGAGCAGTGATTTGATGCGGAGAGAGGATGAGGAGCAGCGTAGGGGTGGAGGAGGAGCGTTAGAGGGCAGCGGGGATGACGGATTGGGGCAGTCAACCGCTGCGCTAATCGGGGCGGCAAAGCAGTGGCGATCTTAGGGGAAGAGAAGAGGAGGAACGACATAGGGGCGGCGGAGGAGCATGGGAGTGGTGGCGAATCGGGGCGCCGGCATGGCGGAGGCTGCATGAAGGCGTAGACCGGAGAGGGGAAAGTGGTTGCGGAGACGGCGACTACGACGAGGTGGGTCAGACCATCGGCAGCTGACGCGGCGTAGGATGCGGCAGGGTCATTGGCGTCAGCCATGGCGGTGGACGGGCGGGGGGAAGGCAATTTTACATCTCCCGCGGGTGAAGATGTATATTCACATAACGAGGTGTTGTATTTTACATCTCCGGCAAACAGGGATGAAGATTTGTTTGCATCTAAATCATCTGGAGAAGGGGTTTTATCCTGGGGATGCAAAAGTTGGTTATTTTCTTTACTTCCTCCGTTCATTTTTATAAGTCGTTTCAGACAACTTAAAATGAGTTGTTTTGTACATTGTCTGAAATGTCTTCAAAATCTTATAAAAGTGAACATAAGGAGTATCTAAAATGACCGGTGTCAATCTCAATCGCAAGACTAAAAAAAAAGGGTCTCAATCGCAACCTCACGAATCCGCATCTGTGTGCTCACTCCAGTCTCCAACGCGAGAGACAATTAATGCCAATCACCAGCCGAAATGAGCAGCCCTTCCGGGCGCCGGCGAGTCAGGAGGGGATGCCAGCTTCGTTCGATCAGGGCGGAGTTGGAAGAGCGCTGACATCGCCCTGGCGGCGATGCCGGCCAGAGAATATCCCGGCGTTTGTCCCCAGACGAAACGATTCCCTTCCGTGAATCCACTAAATTCCGGCCTGAGAATATTCCCTTCCGGCAGTTCCGTCGCACTCTCCGCCCGTGCCAGACTCCTCCAACCCGCACCGCGGCGGCACGACAAAGGTATACAAGGGCTAATTTAGAGCAGCAGAGCTGGAGAAGCCCGTACTGGAACCCAAGCTCTCGGCACGGCTGCTGTTGGTTTGTTCCGATGGCGAGCGACGGCGACGAGGCTCCCGCTGGGGTGGCCGGGAAGGTGACCTGAGCGGCGTGGGTACGCATGCCGGTCGGCGGGCCGGCCGGGTCCAGCAGCCCTCTACAAACGTATACATTTTGTGAACATTGTACACAAGCAGACGCCCATACATACGCATATACACTCACTCCTTATGAACGCACACACGCACAACCTTATATGAGCACCTTCAGAATACTGAACCGACACATCATTTTAAGATTGACAAACTCATCATAGACGCATTCATAGTCGACGGGAACGTCTCTTCTCACTGAACGCACGATCGTTGGAAGGTCTGAAATAAATCCAGAAAAATGTGAGACCCGGTGTCAAGTCTAGAATTTGTACCCTGGTGGGTTGAGAATACCATTATCCTCCTAACTATCCAACCATGCATTCTTGTTGTGCACAGACTGATCACATGAAAGCATGATGTAAACCTTAATTAAGGTTCAAATTTCTTGTTCAGTTATTTGTATGATTCTATACTCCCTTTGTTCCATAATGTTGTTGATATATATTTTTTGAAAAGTCAAGTGTCACAAGTTTTGACCAAATTTTTTGGGGGAAATTACATCTAGAATGCCAAACTTATATCATTAGATTTATTATAAGATGAACTATTATACTTTATATATTTGGTATTGTAGATATAAAAAGTTATCTCTAAAAACTTGGTCAAAATTTTCAAAGTTTGACTTTTTACAAAAAATATACGCACTACATTATGGAGCGGAGGGTGTATATGGTTGTATGGGAAGGATAATGAGCATGACTCAATTCCCAAATAAGTAACTTCTACAGAATGAAATGGCAAAAAAGTAAATAAATTGTTGTTAAAATATTTACACCTGGAGATTTCTTCATCAAATTCAGGTTCACATTTACAAAATTGGGATGGGGGTTTCTTTGCATATTTGGGTTGCCACAATGACTTCACAATCAAACATAAACATTCTTTCAAATAGTAGTAACTTTGATAAGCTGTATTTATGGTTGCACTTAACATTAGTCCGAGCATTGATTTGCCGAATCTTACTTATTACTAGCCAGATTACAAGCAACTGGCCTGACTTAAATAACACTCTCGATTATGTGTTTAAACACATCATATCTCCTCGCCTCATACATACACATATACACATATACACTCACTCTTTATGAACGCACGCACGCACAACCTTATAAGAGCACCTTCGAAATACTAAATCGACACATCATTTTAAGCTTGACAAACTCACCATAGACGCATTCGTAGTCGACGGGAACGTCTCTTCTCATTGAACACACGATCGTTGGAAGGTCTGAAATAAATCCAGAAAAATGTGAGACCCGATGTCAAGTCTAGAATTTGAACCCTGGTGGGTTGAGAATATCATTATCCTCCTAACTATCCAACCACGCATTCTTGTTGTGCACAGACTGATCACATGAAAGCATGATGTAAACCCTAATTAAGGTTCAAATTTCTTGTTCAGTTATTTGCATGATTGTATACTCCCTTTGTTCCATAATGTTGTTTATATATATTTTTTGAAAAGTCAAGTGTCACAAGTTTTGACCAAATTTTTGGGAAAAAATTACATCTAGAATGCCAAACTTATATCATTAGATATATTATAAGATGAAATATTATATTTTATATATTTGGTATTGTAGATATAAAAAGTTATCTCTAAAAACTTGGTCAAAGTTTTTAAAGTTTGACTTTAAAAAAATTATGCACTACATTATGGAACGGAGGGTGTATATGGTTGTATGGGAAGGATAATGAGCATGACTTAATTCCCAAATAACTAACTTATATAGAATGAAATGGCAAAAAAAGTAAATAAATTGTTGTTAAAATATTTACACCTGGAGATTTCTTCTCCAAATTCAGGTTCACATTTACAAAATTGGGCTGGGGGTTTCTTTGCATATTTGGGTTGCCAAAATGACTTCACAATCAAACATAAACATTCTTTCAAATAGTAGTAACTTTGATAAGCTGTATTTATGGTTGCACTTAACATTAGTCCGAGCATCGATTTGCCGAATCTTACTTATTACTAGCCAGATTACAAGCAACTGGCCTGACTTAAATAACACTCTCCACTATGTGTTTAAACACATCATATCACCCCCCC
>LR738713.1:768770489-768810045 GCA_902687465.1 Secale cereale
CCCCCCCCCCCCAAAGCCATGAATGCACTATATTACCATCTTTCTATACCGCCCCATGTTGGAGTATTTGCTACTCCCTCCGTCCGGAAATACTCGTCATCAAAATTGTTAAAAGGTGATGTATATAGATGTATTTTAGTTCTAGATACATCACTTCTTATCGATTTTGAGGACAAGTATTTTTGGACGGAGGGGGTATAACATTGATTACCATCAACCCATACACAATATTGCAGTGGTAACACCTATCGCAAGCATGGAGAGAGATGATCTAGTGAAGAAATAGCAAATATGTGAAAGAAACGAGAGGCTAGTGAAAATGGCAAAAGAAGAACACACAACTAAGGACCATAATGTTTTGTGGTGTGTTTTTCCTTAAGAATGGGAGGCGTCTGGGAAAACTAACAGGGAAAGCTAGGGAGTGCTATTGTTTACGTGCTGCGACCTCTCTACTCTTCCTTCAGTCATTGCCTGCACCTCTATCTAGTGGTGGAGCCATGGCTCGGCTGCCCCAAGCAACGACGCGACTTGTGTGCTGGATACTTGCTAGGAGTAGTAGCAAGAAATGAAGAACTAAACAACAATTTCCACGGGTGAATGATCGTAGGCCCGGAGTCTTTGTACTTTGCACAGAATGGGCTCCTCATCTTGCGATTGAAGAAGTCACCATAGGCCGAGAAATGGCTACACCGCTGCCTTCTCGTCAAAGGAGGGGATCCTCATCTTGCCGAGGGCACACCGTTCCTTTCGCGGCCTTGTGGCAAAAGGACATCTTCCCGTCAAGCAGGCCATCCATATGTTCTCCAAATAAAACAAACTAGCTCCAAATGAACGCCTAGTGGGCCACCGGATGGACTAGTTATATTGGAGCATGTCTCGGATGCGCTAAGTAATGGTCAAACTAGTTCCTGTCAAGAAAGTGAGGACCGGAGTGCTTCATCTCACACGTGTGACATTTATCATTTGGGTGAATGAAATGCTGGTTTTCCACGTAAACAAATGAAAATAGATGAGATAGGGTGGGCTATGGTGGAACTCAAGCTGATTTGTCGCATGACATTTATTTGACTTGGCCATGCCCCTCTCCAGCGTGTGACACTTATCATATGGTAAATGAAATGCTAGTTTTACTCGTAAAAAAATGAAAATATATGAGGTAGGGTGGTCTATGCTTGGTGGACTCAAGCTGATTTCTCGCATGACATGTATGATTTATTTGTCTTGCCCTGTCCCTCTCCAAACCCTATTCTCTCTCGAGTAGTAGCCTGCAAGCAAATGGATGAATCACCAAACTGGAGTGAATCGCGACCGCACGAATCGGCATCCGGGTGTCCGCTCCAGTCTCCAACGACTACGTTAATGCCAATCACCAGCCGAAACAGGAGGGATGCCAGCTTCGATCAGGCGGAGTTGGCAGAGCGCTGACATCGCCCTGGCGGCGTCACCGGCCTGAGAATATCCCGCCGGAGATGTCGACGGGCTGGAGATGACAGAGTGTTGGCATCGCCCTGGCATCGAGCTATGATACCTAATATATAGTTCTTAGGCCTTTTCCCGACTGCTACTTCTACAAGCTCATGGATTTCAAATTTTTTGCTCCGTCCAGACGGAGGCCCAGAGACGACGTCGAGCTATGCTCACAGCGCGCCGCCGATGGATGCAGGAGGAATAAGACTTTGGCATCACCAAAATTTAAAATGTATTTATATCACTCTGTAAGGATGTCTTTGTAAGGACATGTGATACATAATATATAGTCCTTAGGCCTTTTCGCAAGTAAGAAGCTAATTTTACATTCCTTCCCAAATTAGAAAAAGGAAAGGAAAGAACAAATAACGGACGTGGAGTTTCTGCTCCCGAGCTCATATCCATCCGTGCTCAGAAAAAAAAATCAAAACAAATACTAGAAAAATTCAAAAAAAATCAAATGTTTTTTAGGTGGCAGATAATTTGATGCGTAGGTCCGCTTCAAATTTCAACTCATTTGAACATCTGAGCAGCTCTCGACAAAAAAGACAAAACCGGGGTCTGTAAAAATGTTTACTATTCACGCACTGTTCTGATTGATTTGTCTTTTTTCCCGATACTTTACAAACTTTGATCAAATTTGGAGTACCAAATATACATAATATGAAACTATGAATCTAAAGATATTCCTTTGGCCTTGTAAATGTTGATATTTTTTCTATAAGTTTGGCCAAAATAGAGATATTTTGACTTCAGACAAAAGTTATATGCATACTACAAAAAAACTGAGTGAGTAGTAGGTTTGGCGAATCCACATAATTTATAGGTGCACCTAACATTAGTCATGAACATCGATCCGGCAAATCTTTATTATTACTAGCCATATGACAAGCAACCCGCTGAGTTAAATAGCACATGCTCTTGAACATGTGCTATTACATCATAGTTCCTCTCGCCAACTCTCACCATCCCCATCGTTTTGTCACCCTTTTTATACCACCCCATGTTGGAGTCTTTGCTATACCATTGATCTCCATCAAACCATATACAATAGTGAAGTGGTAACAACCACCGCAGGCAACAAGGAGAGAAATGCTCTAGTGAAGAGGTAGCAGATCATGTGTCCAAGAAACCAGGGACTAAGTTAAAATGGTGGAAGAAGAACATGTAACTAAGGACCGTAGATTTTTTTTTTTTTTTTGGTGTGTCTTGTTTAAGAATAGGAGGTGTCGGGGGAAATTAATGGGAAAAGCTAGGGAGCGGTATTATTTCTGTGCTCGGGCCTCTTGCATCTTCCTGTAGTGGTATTCTACACTTCTATCTTCATCGACCGGCGTCTCATCAACTTGGTGCGGTCGTACCATTCCCTCTGCGGCCAAGTAGGGAAATGACTTCCGATGTTCATCGAGCAACCCATCCCTATGTTCTGCATTTAAAACCAACTAGCAAGCCTTGCCGGAGGTTGTGACCCCCATTGAGCTATAGCAGGTCGCATGTCAGCTTGCGATTCCATTCCCGCTGTGTCTCGTGACACCGGAGGACTGCAACACATGTTCGTGCACTGCAGGTTCATGCAACAAGTTTGGCTCTTGTTCAGAGATTGGACACTGGCGGATTTTCAGGTGCCGGAGGATCGTTTCATCGATACAGAAGACTGGTGGCTACAAGTACGTAAGGCTGTTCCCAAGCCTATGCGTCGTAACTTTGACACAATCTCCATCTTGATTCACTGGAGGATTTGGAAGGAAAGGAATTCCAGAATTTTTGAGCAGCAAGCGAGCAGTCCCTTCAGAGCTTTCGAAATCATCAGAGAAGATATTGGGATATGGAGGGCGGCTGGCTGTATACAGACATCTGACCCGATCAAAACAGTTTCTTGAGTCGTTGTTTTTGCTTCATTTTATTTTGTTTGACGGCTGTTGCCGTCCTCCCTGTATTTTCGGAACATCTCAGTTCTGTGGGTTCCCAGCTTCTAGTTCGCCTAGACTGCTAACCCTTGTTGTACTGCTTCTTCTTCCTTCTAATAAAATTCGACCTATGGCCCTTCGATAAAATTAGAATTTAACTGTAGTGATCTAAAACATATCATATTAATTACTACTATATCTCATAATAAAACATTTTTATAGTAACAAAAAACATCTTATGTTACGGAATGAAAGTAGCGGTTTATTATTTTGTTCGTCTCGTAATATAAGAGCGTATTTTACATTAATGTAATGTCAAAAACGCTTACATAACTAAAGCCGGCGGGATAGGAGGGATGCCAGCTTCGTTCGATCAGGGCGGAGTTGGCAGAGCGCTGAAATCGCCTTGGCGGCGGCGCCGGCGAATATCCCGCCGTCCGTCCCCGGACGAAACGATTCCCTTCGGTAGCACTCTCCGCCCCGCCCGCGCCAGCCTCCAACGCGCACCGCGGCAGCACGGCAAAGTTAATACTACCACAAGCGCCAATCAAGAGCAGGCAGAGCCGGAGAAGCCCGTACTGGAACCGAAGCTCTCCGCAGCTGTTGGTTGGTTCCGATGGCGAGCGACGGCGACGAGGCTCCCGCGGGGGTGGCCGGGAAGGTGACCTGCGCGGCGTGGGTACGCAGGCCGGTCGGCGGGCCGGCCGCGCCCAGCAGCCGCAGCCTCCTCGTGGTGTACGGCCGCGGCGCCACGGCCTCGTCCCCGCCGTTCCTCGATCTCCTCGCCTTCGACACCAGGGCGTGCGAGCTCGCCCCCGAGCCCCTGGTAAGAGAGCGGACCGTGCGCGCGCCTGCTGCTTCCTCTGCTACGGCCGTGTCTCTGACCGCGGGTTTAACGATTTTGCAGCTGAGGGTCGCGATGGGCGAGGAGGGAGCCGACGCGGACACGCCGCGCGCCATCGCCGTGCACCCCGCCGGCGACGAGTTCGTCTGCGCCACCGCCAAAGGCTGCAGGTGTGTACGTGCTCGTGGCTTCTCTTTCCTGTACAGGTCTAACTGATGGCCAGTTTGGCTTGTACCTTTTCATCAGAGCCTTTTATTTCCTTTTCTTGCTGACACTGTCAGGTTTCGAAATTACTGAAATAAGCTTCCTATGTTTATTTACTATTGCATCGCAAGTAATTTTACATTATCAGTGTTACTAGATCCATTTCAGATGTACACTATCTCATCATCTGGCCACTGTTCTTGTACATGCTCTGTCCTGCTGCTGCTGTTTGTGTACATGCTTTGTTCTGCTGCATGAATACATATGTACTGAGAGAATATATTTTATGGCATTCTTCAGGCTTCAGGCTTCAGATAACAGAAATGGAACCCTTTCCTTTTCTCTTCCTGTACATTAACTGCATTTCAGTTTGACCTCTTTCATCCATATTCTCAAGTTCACCTGGATAAGACATTCATGCTATCGCTTTGCAGGCTGTACAAGCTGGTCTATGATGACTTCTGTATCAACCTTGTTTCGAGAGATTCCTCGGCACTCCAATCGGTTGGGCCTCAGCGATGTTTGGCATTCAGTACTGATGGTACCAAGTTTGCTACTGGTGGTGAGGTATCAGCCCATTCCACCTTGCTTTTTCCTTTTACTTCATACGTTTATTGTGTATACAAAATGATACGACTAGTCTGCTGCTTATCATGTACTGGTAGTTGTCAAGTCTCTTTTGTTCAGAGTTATGTAACTTTCTTTCTGTAGGGAAAATTATGTAACTTAAAGGATAACTTATGACATGTTGCAATGTGCTGAACTATAAATTATCATTACATTCTGAAATTTAGCTTCTCCATATCACAAACTTGAGTTCTTAGCTAAACTTTTCCTATTTTTATTCCACTAAAACAGGATGGACATCTCATAATATTTCACTGGCCAAGTCTCAGTGTGCTTTTGGATGAGCCTAAAGCTCACAAATCCTTCCGCGACATGGACATCAGGTGAATGAAAGAATGACAATAGACACCTTTTTTTAAGAATGACCTTGCGTTAATCGGCAAATGATTGGCACCTCGTGGATCAATAGGATCTGATGAACTGCACTGCACTGCACATACCAAAGCTGCTGGGTGTGTCATGGTTTCCACTTTCAGTGAGATTTCGCTGAAATTCACTGAATTTCATTAATTTCAGTAGACACTGAAATATTACGTTTCGGTCAAAATATTTCAGCAATTTCAGTAGTACACAGGAAATCAAATATTTTTCAAAATATTTTTTGAAAATTTCAAATATCTAATGAAATTCAAGTGAATATTTCAGCCTTTTTGCCGAAATGCAAACTAAAATAACTGAATTTCAGTGATTTCAGTTGGAGCTGAATTTTTTTTGAAACTGAAATTGAAAACCATGGTCTTGATAGTTTAGTATAACCTTTTGCACAAGAGACCCTTGTTACTAACTTAGGGCAACTAGCCAATTGCTATTTATTCATTAAATTACAAATTAAGCACTTTTTAGTCCTGAAGTGCCTCTTTCTCATGTAGCTTGGATTCAGCGTTTTTAGTATCAACTTCAACCGATGGTTCTGCAAGAATATGGAAGATTGATGAGGGAGCTCCACTCGTAAATCTGACAAGATCTTCGGTATAGTGTGTTGAAATCCATGTAGTTTCCCCATTACAATAACAGAAACTGAATTGCGTATCTGACCATACTGTTTACATTTCTTCATGTAAATGCTTTACAGGATGAGAGGATTGAGTGTTGCCGCTTTTCTAGGGATGGAAAGAAACCTTTCCTGTTTTGCACACTTGTAAAAGGTAAGAAGTTCAATAAAGTCAAAAAATGCAACACCGGACAGCTTTAATTTAGTTTTTATTGATGAAATAGGAAATGATGTCGTGACTATGGTTTTGAACATAAGTAACTGGAAGAGAATTGGATACAAAAGACTCCTGCGAAAGCCTATTTCCACACTTTCGGTTAGCTTGGATGGGAAGTATCTCGCACTGTAAGTGGATGAGATGGTGCATCTCATATAATACACTCTGTGGCAATACCTCTATATTTAGCATTTCTAGGCATACCTGCATTGCCAAGGTTTGAGGTTATTCAGAAAATTTATTCCTTTCCCAGAATTGAAACAATATCTGAATTTCTGTTCAAGATATCTTCCGATATGCCGATAAATCGGCCGATTTATCGCTTACCACTGTCTGACCGATAAGATAAATCGGCCGATAAATCAGCCGATATGGCGATAAATCGGCCGATATGCCGAGAAACAGGCCGATTTACCCCTTATCATGGGTCGACCGATAAGTTCCCGATAAGCGATATCCCCAACATTAGATCGTCGTTCCTCGCACTTCTCAGCTGCAACCATCTTGTTCTACATTTCATTGCATCTTTATGCAACATTACAAAAGATGCAGCATTAGTACCTGAAGTGTGACCAGTTGACTGAACATCATGTTGGTTGGTCACCTCATAATGCCATTATCAGGCTCTGAAACAATCATTTTACTGAAAAAAAATCATGTATCTGCTATTGTGCATATATTTTGTAACAAAAAGAGCTTGCCCGCATGTCATACTACTTGTTCATCGTCCGATTTAATGTGCTTGTCTAGATCTGCTGAGCCTTCCGCGTCGACGCGACATCCTTCTTTTGGCTGTGAAGTGGTACTGACATGGATATATTTTTCATCTTTATCTAGAGGAAGCCGTGATGGCGACTGTTGTGTTGCCGATGTACAGAAGATGCAAGTTTCTCACTTGATCAAGAAGGTCCATCTTGGCTCCCCAATTTCCTCCATTGAATTCTGCCCTACTGAAAGGTAATGGTAACTACTAACAATTAGCGAGATAAACCAGAAATAATCACCGACTGTATCCAGAACAGAAGTTTTTAGAGATAACCTGTCTTCCTGAAGCACTGCCAAGCTTGAATGAAAGAACTGAATGGCCTCTTGTCTGCTGATGTTGCAGGATTGTGATATCCACTTCGCACCAATGGGGAGCAGAGATTACGAAGCTCGATGTCCCTGCCGAATGGAGAGGTACATACATACATGTTGCTGTAGATGGCGTTCTTGTATGTTGCACATAAGTATTTACCAAGATTTCCGGTGTATGCTTTCCACATTGCAGTTTGGCAAATCTGGCTGGTATTCTTGAGCCTCTTCGTGACGTCGGCGATCCTGTTCTACACGTTCTTCAAGCACACAAACCTGGTGTAACCCCGTAGGGTGCGCATTTCGGAGCAATGATCCTCTAGTGTCTGAATTCTGATGATCAGAGTCCATGCCTAACATCGATAATGTTCCTTATCCTCTGTTTTTGTAGACACAATGCCTCCTCCTCATGAGCCCTTACATTGTATGATCAAATGGTTTTGTGTTTGAAATGACCCTTCGTTCTAGTCCCCAGCAAGCATATTTTTGTACACCAACTATTGCATCCTTACTGTAATATTATACATTGTCTACCATGGTACCATCAGTAACAGAAGAAGTTTCTAACACGTGTGTGTGTAACCGCAATAAATCGAAAGCCCTTCCGACATGTCACAGTTACACATATTCAGACAATTCTTACATACTGGTGGTGCCTACCAAAATGACAAGTACAGACATGTTGCTGCCCGGTGCTTTCACCTTGCTTGCCTAAAATACAGTTTGAAGCATCGCGCAGCTTGTACAACCAAACCAGAAACACCGGGGCAAGATTAACCATCGTCAGTTACACTGGGCAACATTGCTTTTGTCAGCAAGTTCAAAGATATTCCAAAACAACAAAACCATGCTTATTTATGTGATGTGGCTTAAGCAGCAGCAGAAGAGTGAGCAAAGCAAAACACAACGGGCACGCACATCATTTGCCCATTTCCCAGACAACGCCGCCATCCTCTGCATGCAACAATTTAACAAAAAAAATGTAAGAGGACGCAAGAAAACACAATCGAGAAGCAAAATAGATATGCATAATACTTTTGATGATTTCCGTGGTACAGTCCAAGATCTTGGATTTCCAGATAGAGTAGTTTTCTTAAGGTAAGTGGTTCCTCCAGGCTCCGGCCATGAAAGACAGGATTTACCATTGATTTTTTTGTTTATCCAAACCTCGAGCAACATCCCTGCACCAACTCCAGCGGTGCAAACAGCACCATAGATTGCCAGTGCAGAAGGCAAACATTGTCGAGGCAGAAAGTAACTGCCTAACAACCGGCTGACTTGACTCAGTAACTGCACCACTCACTGTCTTCCAGTCTGCATTCTTCAGCATATCCTTGGAGTCTTCAACAACTCTGAATCTGGAGAGCAACAGAAGTCGAATCGGCGACTAGCTGCGGCCTGTAGCTTGCTCACTACCACCAGACAATCTGAAGCCAAATTCACCCCTCCGTCTGACAGAGCAAATTTCAGACCTTGGTGAAATCGCTATTGCTTCAGCCAGTTCTGGGATGGTGACCCCTCGATGGTCAAAGCGAACCAGGACATCACCACCCCCACACCCATGATTTGATCATCAATGAAACACTGCAGCATCAATCAACATTACTGGTAACCATTTTGGCACTGACGATGATGGCTCACACCAGGTAGACACTGGGGACTTAAGACACAGTTGGATCATATCAATGTGAGCCTCCTGATCTTATGCAGAACGCTTCATGGTACATGACCGCTTTCGCTGTTCCAAACCTCGTTGCGTGCGTCCCATGGGAGCCGACACATAACGGCAATAGCAGTGGACCTTTCTTCTTTTTTACTAAAGTTGTTTTGACAGTAACTAACATGCTTTGGACTATGAGGTGATGAATGGTTCAGGTCACTATATGTTGCGGTTCTTGGATACTTTGAGCGCCTCAAAGCATTGGTTTGTCGATGTATTGCTGTTAGGCATGCAAATGTGCCAGATTAAGTAAGGAAAACAAAAGGCAACTTACCACAAAATCGTATGCTGCAAAATCTGTGTTGCTCCCAAGCAAGGCGTTGTGCAAAAATGCAGCGGTTGTGGGCATGTCAGACTAGTGATTTGATCTTCAGCACAGACTGACAGGAATGTTGCTTGAGAGCATGGAATAAGTAACTGCAATCTTTCTTGTGTCCTGAAGATGATAAGCATTTGCACTGTCAGTCGCCTCAGCTATCGTTTCTGTTTCTCTGGAGTATCGATCATATATATTCGGAGACCTGACTTCGTGGGCACATCACCTTTACCTGATGATCTGAGATGTCAATTGTGCCAAGCCTAAGTGTGAAGGTGTCATTTGTCTGCACATCTGGTTTCGAATGTTACTTTTGCTGATAATGTAGAGTAACATAACAGATTGTACATTTTCTTACGCCCTTTTGTTCTATTTTTCCTCAAAGTTAGGTTGATCATTTTGTTGAAGCGATGGCATTCTTGTTGTTGTTACAAAATGCGTGACAGAATCTGCAACAGCAGAAACATCATGTTATACGTGACCTGAGCAGTGACTCCTGCTGCTAGATGATGATGTTAGGTGACGGTATGAGATTACTGGGGGAGGCGATAAATTCAGACGCTAAATGAAGAGGTTCCAGATTAGAGTAACCAGAATGTTTGGATTATGTTGATGCGCATTGGTTCTACCTGTCACCTTATATCATGGCTATCTGACACTATGTGCTTTTCGATTATTGTAAGTAAGGTAATTAACGAACGGTTCGACTCACCACATGTTGCGGTTGTAATCCTTGGTCCAAGTTGGAGGATACTTAGAGCGCCTCAAGACTGTGGTTGGTCGATATACCGCGGTCATGTTAGGCATTAAAATGTACTGTACCAGATTATAAGCGAGAAAAAGAAGGTAACCGTGCACTGAACCTAAGAATTATGCGGCAGCAGCAGTTGTCAGGAAGTGGAACAAGTAAATTTTACCAAGAGTTGTCAGTTTTTTATGTGTTATTGTGGAGCATCGATTGTACTGTATGTATATAGAGTTTGGGAGAGGTGACGTCGCCGGCACATCAGCTTTACCTCACGATCCGATGCCCAGTTTTGCCAAGCCTGAAAGTGACATTTGTCTGGGCGAGCGAGATCTGTGTAGTGTGTGGTGATGCAGTCAGAGTCAGGTCACCAACGGCGGCGAGTGTGACCATTTGCCTCTCAGAGCGGGCTTTTTCACTGTTCTGACCCATTTGCTGAAGTTTAGCATGATTTGACCCGTGTTTGAAAGTTTTTTCGGATCTGACCCATTTTGAGACGCCATCAACCGTGGCGTCTTGCTTGCACCAAAGACGCCGCGAACCATGGCGTCTACGCCTGACCCACCGCCCTGGTCAGCCCGTTTGGCCGTCCTACGTGGCAAAGTGGTAAACGCCATGGTCCTTGGCGTCTACCCCTTGGCAGCAATATTTAGTCATTTGACCGTACCAAAACCAATTGCTAATAGCGCGATCAGGAAAATAAATCAGAGGCAGCCAGCTCTATGCCTTGTGGGCCTTCGCCTGTCACATGACAACCATACTATTCCATGTGAATTAACACAAGTATTGAAGTGCTACAGGCAGCCATGTAACGTGGTGCACGCCAATTACATATCTTGCTAGCTTTGCATGCACGTATTTCTCTCTTCTGGTAATTATTTCTCTTAGATCAATGTGTCAAACTTTAATCTATTTGCATCATTGTATTCTACACGATGAACTCTACAAATAGAGTCCAATATTGAATATATTTTCGCTTATGAATATTTTGCAATACGTGGGACCCGCACGTCATGTGAAGGGTCTCCTAACGTGAACCGAGTCTGGACTTTTTCTTGTATTTGGTATTCTCACTCAAAACCTCATGATCTCACCAAAGCGAGTTCATTACTAACACATACTCCCTCCGTCCAAAAATACTTGTCATCAAAATGAACAAAAATGGATGTATCTAGAACTAAAATGCATATAGATACATCCTCTTTTATTCATTTTGATGACAAGTATTTTCGGACGGAGGAAGTATAATTTTCATAGGGGCCCATATGTCATGGAGCACTGCCTTGTTAATATTCATATAGTACAGAAAAAAGGAAAACTATTGGTGCAACTACACGTCGGCTGCATTGGCACATGCAAAATTCATATATGAGGTTAACAAGGCAGTGCTCCATGACACAATTATATGTGTTAATAATTGTCTGAGCGAGCGAGATCTGTGTAGTGTGTGGTGATGCAATCAGAGTCAGGTCACCAAGGGCGGCTAGTGTGACCATTCGCCTCTCAGAGCAAGCCAAGCGAGATCCGAGTGTGGAGTCAGGACAGTCCTGCTTTGACTGCTACTGCTGCACCGCACTGGTGACTGCTTGGACCTGACTCTTGACTGAGGCGACTCGTCGTCCATTCACGCATGGCCCCGCCTCCTCCGCGTGTGTGGACTGTGGACACGGAGCTATGCAGCATCACGTTCGCATCGCACCAGTTGCCATTCAACGGCATCCAGGAATCTGTAGCATTGATTGCTTGAGAAACAGCCATATTATATCTGACAAACAATAGGGTGCGGTTATTGTTGATTTGAAGCTCACCCAACATATATGTGGCTACAAGTAGAAGTAAAGCATGAGCTTCTGCATCAGCTACAGAGAGGGCAGAAGGGAATACAGGCTTGCACATTCATACATGCAGAGATGTACGGCGTGCTGGCACAAAAGTGTAAATTCCAAGGCCTGTAGCATGAGATTGAGATTTGAGAAGAAGATGTGAAGCAAATTGCTGCAGGGTAGGGTGATGTTCACCGTCAGTGTCGATCTGCTCCATTAAACAGAGATTGTACCTGCAAAACATTAGACTAGAGCGTGAGAGCGATAAGCAGTGCGCAGAACAGAACGGATAGTAGTGTCTTTCCCCTTAAACCTTGGATCGTTCTAGCTTTCCGAATGTGCCACAGACAGAATACTCAGGTGCTTTACAAAAGATGGTATGAATAAAATCTCCAATGGACTCTGGAAGCAACGGCCAAAGATTTGGTAGTACGTAAAGTCTCCATAAAATAATTTGTTCATCGTGTTTGGCCTCGTTAAACAAGTTTGAAAAAACAAGGAAAACGTTCTTCATCATGTTCAAACTTCGGGTTTGCTATCTCACATCTAGATGTGAGGACTCTCTCACGCTTAAAATTCATGGGAGATCTAAATAAAAAAAAAAATCAAGGATGAGTGGATTAGATGTGAGATAATAATATCTATAGAAAACCTACTATTAAAGGCATTCTCCGAGAAATAAAAAAACTCTTATATAATGCAACAATTTTGGCAAGACTCAACCTCAACACTAGTATTGATTTGCTAAAAGCTAGCAGTGCAGATCAGCTCATCCTGACAGAAGAAACACAAATCAATTCCCATAAAGCAGTATTCGATTGCTATGGCTATGGGTGCACAAAAGAAAAGAAAAACAGCCATAGTAAACGGAAATAATTCAAGGGTTTCGTTCTCCTACGGTAGTATGTAGAGTTTCCGAGAGCTGACGCCGCCGACGCATCACCTTTACCTCATGCAATGATCGATGTGATATGGCCAGTGTCAGTGCGCTAAGCCTAATAGGGAGTAAGTCTGAACGCAGCATTTGTCTGAGACAGGGACCGTCCTGCTTTGACTGCTACTGCTGCACTGGTGTTCTCTGTAGTCACTGCTCGGAGTCTGGAATTGATGGCTCCCATGCCCATACCGACGGCGGCCGCATCGCTTTCCCCTGGGCTCGCGTTCGGCTCAGATGCTGCGGTGCGGACACACCGTCAGCCCCGCCAGCCGGAGGGTGGTGAGAGAGAGAGGCCCTGAGATGCCGGACGTTGGCCAGAGCTGTCGTCGCCTTCAACGCGGTACCTCGGCTGGAACCGGGAACAAAGAAATTCAACTCCCTCGTGTCGGGCAAGCGCGCCGCCCGGCTTTGCCTTGAACGTCCGCCATCCCGCTGCCACTACGTAGCTTCCTCCCCATCACACAAACGCTTCTTGTGTTTTTTTTTTTTTCAATCAACAGTGATCACCTTTAAATTAGCACTCTCTCTGCAAGCTAATATAAGAGCGTTAAGATTCTCTCGTCGAGAAGAGGTGTGCAGTGCTGATCCGGTAGTGAGTGAGCCTGTCATTTCAGCTGGTGACGCCTGCCTGCCACCTTGATTTCATCTGTTGCTAGAATGCTAGGTCTGCAATTAGGCACCGCATCATGTGACGTGAGAGTGAGGCTGCTGGCCTGCCAAGATTTGTTCGCCATCGCCCATTGTAGTCCCATCCACAATCCGCATGTACGTATACAGACGGATCCAGGCAGAATCTTCTCCTCTTTCGATGCCTCGTGGTTGTGCGCGGCGCCTCTCCCTTCTCCCGTCGCCCAGCTACCTCCTACCTGCCGTCCTACTCGTGTTTGCCACGCTGAAATGCAACTCTTTTTCAACGTGTATGCCTCAGAAACAAAAACAAAAAAGTGTCCACATCACATTCAGTCGGGCTCTCTCTTCTGAATATTACAGTCAGTAACGGCAACGTTTTCGTACGTGAGAGTGACGTACGCAGCCATCTATTCTCTCTCAGTTTCAGCAAAAAATTTCTTCAGCCCAAATTTCAATCACCTTTTCCCTTTCTTTATTTATGGTTGGATTCCTTTCTTCTAGTGCAAAAGTGCGCACTAAAATGGATGTCCAAGACCAGGACTACACCTACAAAAGGTGCTTGGTGGCGGCCGCGTTGCTATGCTCTCCAGGATGGCAGCTATGATGGTGACGACGTGGCCTCCCTGCAATCCTTCAAAGGCTCTTCATCTTGTTCGGCTCTGGGCAGCCGGCCGGTGGACGGCGTCTGCATGTTTTGGCATGGTTCAGAGGTAGGGGCGATTGGATCTCCCCTCCGGCAAGGCTCGGGCGGCTAGATTTAGAGCCATGCTTTTCTCCACGCAGTTCGGGTCCTCTCGGTCTTCACTTGTGCAGTCTACTGTTTGCAGTTGCTCCGCTGTTCTAGCTTGCGTAGAGTCTTCGGCAGCTTGATCCTGTTTTCGATGTGGTGGTGCCCTGCTCGCCATTGCTCTCAGGCCCGTCGATGAGGGGGGCCGAAGTGGCCGACCGCACAGGCCCCCCCAAATCTTGGGGCCCCCAACTGGAGGAAAAAACCGGAGTTGAACCGCCTGTTACAGCAGGAGCCCTAGCGTCATGACCCTTCCCCAATCCTTCGCCCATGCATATTGCGTCGTCTCTGGCCATCTCGCATGCTTAACGGCGACGAATTCGACAACTGCTGGTCTGTTGCATACCGCCGCCGATGGCCGCTCTCCCGCTGTCCAGCCCCGCCTGGTACCTGCTCCACGCTAGGGCCAATCGCATGGTTTCTGGCAGTGCTCCCCGTCCTCTACGCAGCCGCCGCAGTCGTGGTACTGCTGCCACCCGGTGCTGACCATACCTAGCCACGCCCAAAACTGCAGTGAGTCCAAATCTGAGAAACATCGACACTGCTCGCAGCCTCGGCCACTCAGTGAGTAATTCATTTGATTGAGACAGGCAAACGACAATACAAGATCTATTTGAACATGATGTATGTGTTGAATTCAAGATTAGTGAATTTGTACATTTAACTGATATTGAATTGAAAAAGAATTGTATGCATGTATGGATTAAATGCAATATGATGCATATTTATACCAGTGTTATTTGCTGTTACAGAAAAATAAGATACATATATTTTCACTGGTGGCATGCAACAACAGTAAAGAGGAGTGTCTACAAATATGACATATGGGAGGAATGGATAAAGCAAACTATTGATTTGGTTTTTTTTTGTATCCCTTATTACTATTTGTATTTTTGTCATGTTTTATATGTTTTTTTGATCATTGAGTATCGAGTTTAAATTATATTTGTATTGTGCAGTTGAGATAATTTTTGTATGCTTTCACATGAGGTATTTCCTGGATAGCTATGAGGTATTTTATGGATAGTTCTTCAGTATACAAAAGTTTTAAAATTTATGACCCTATTTTGCATTTCGTCCTGGGCCCCCAATTTCCTGGAGATGGCCCTGATTGCTCTGCCTAGCTCTGTAATGTGTGCGCACGCCGTCAATTTTCTTTCGGTTTTTCTTCAAGCTTTCGCCTTTGTATCAGCACTATTGTATCCTAGCCGATTGATGGCTTCATTAATTTGAAGTCGGGCTTTACGCCTTTTCTCTAAAAAAAAAAAGGAGTACACCTACAAAAAGAATGAGATATCATGATCGTGCATTGAACTAGCTAGCGGGAGCATCTATCTGAACTTTGGATGACAAGTACACACACCAAGAATCTCACTCAACATGGATGGACCCAAACCAGACTATGTGTTGTGTGGCGTGCACGATGGGACTCGAAGATCAGGAGAGATCGGTCGAGATCACGTCTCAGGTCGACATGATAATAAGACGAAACGCACTGACACAAAAAGTCCACAGCTTAGCTCTCCTGCCTTCAATGACTCGAGTCATTTGATGCCATGCGCCGGAATTGCAGAATTTGGATGAGGGCAACCAAACGGGACAAATGAAGTGATGCATGCTCTTCCACTCGAGATAAGTCTCAGGCTCTCTCATCTACAGGTTATAGTTTCTTCCGTCTTTCTTCTTCGTAGAAATTTGTTCTTTGGAGCCTGGTTAGGTCAGCTCATAGATTTTCATTTTTCTCTTCTTTCCTTTCCTCTAGAAGCTGTGATCAGTGCCTTGAATCTAGATGGTGACAATGGCAAGCAACTTGGCAATACACAGTGTCATATTAGCTTTCATCTATACCGTGGATCCACACATATATTCGAATGTGTGCGTAATTCTAAGGTTAGCTCTTGGGTCTGTCCATTCCGGTTGGACTTGGGTGCACATTGCTTCATCCGGTCGCATGCAATGCACCTCATGTGCACACTGACCACTACACCGCGGCCAAGTTAAGAACCGAATCTATTAGAGCAACTCCAATAAGGACTAACTTCGTGTCCGTCGTCGACTAAAGTCAAGGCACATGCACACGATAGCATCGCAGAATGAGATATCGTGGAGAAGTACGTAGAGCACCAACGTCCACTTGAACTCGAGATGATAAGTACGTGCATGTGAGATTTTCAACATGGACCGAAATCTGACTTTGCTCTTGTGCGGGTTGATTTTGTGTGCACGGGGAGAGGACGAGATGAGAGATTGGTCGATCGAGCGAGGTCACCAACCAGATTTGTGTTTGGCATTTCAGGATTTCGTTGAGAACAATGAGATGAGAACAAACGAAGCCATGCATGCGTGTCCATTTGAAATAGTCCCAGGTTATAGTTTCTTTCGTCTTTCTTCTGCCTAGGATTTCCGGTTTTTGCTACCCTAGTTAGGCCAGCCACCAACAAACAATATATGTACGCAGAATATCCCACAAAAGCTATCTTTATCGAATTATTTTTGTAGGGGTATCTGTATCGAATTCTCTTACTCTTACCCAAGAAAGTGTGTTCTGCGTGGCTGCAGGAGCGGATACATATCAACATGTACCACATTTCTAAACTCCTTTCCACCACAACTTGCGTGGAAACTTATGACTTGCACTCAAAGATGTTCCTTTCCTTGTCCCAACGATCCTCGTCATGCAATCTCTCGTGGCATCAGTGGCGGATCCAGGAATTGAACTTAGCCGGGGCGAAACATTTGAGGTATAAATTTTTTGAGTGACAAATGCATGTCCGATGAACATAATCTCATAATAGTCAAATATGAAGCTAGATGCAATCAAAAATTAACATAGCTAAAAATTCCGAACAGTTCAAGATTCTTGACAACTAGGTAGTGCAAGAGTATTTACAACCGGACCTCTCAAACCCACCTCATACGTCCGGGGGGCTGTCCGATCACTGTTTTGGTCACGGTTTTTTGACCCAGACGGCCCCCTCAAACTATCCTCAAATGCCTGGACTGACCGGCACCCCCCATATCCAGCCCAAATATCACTAGTAGATAAAGGGGGATCAGACCCGGTTCATTTGGGCCTTTAGCCCCGGTTCTGGAACCGGTGCAACAGGGTCGGTACTAATGCTCTGACCCTTTAGTCCCGGTTCAATCCAGAACCGGGGCAAAAGGGTGTCCACGTGGCCTGTGCACCGAGTCCAGGCAGGAGGGGCTTTAGTCCCGGTTGGTGGTTCCAACCGGGACCAAAAGGCATCCACGTGTCAGCATTTCTGTAGCTGTGGTTTTTGTTTTTTTTTTTGAAAGGGGAGGGGGGGTTTTAGGTTTTGGGGGTTAATTTAGGTGTTTGATATATTGTGTTAGCTAGCTAATTAATAGAGAGAAGTGTTCTCTCTTATGTCCGTGCTTTTGGTCGACGCTACATACTACACATACGTATATATATGGACTAGAGTCACGCTAGCTATCTAGCTAGCTGCTAGCTACTAAGCAAACGAAGGAACAGAAGATCTCGTATATATAATCAACATATATATATATGCATACAGAGAGAAGTAATAATATCGACCACCTCTCCTTCTCCGAGAGATTGGTCGAACAACAAGTTCTCGTATATCTATCCGACACTACCGGGCACATATATACAATAATTATCTCTTACAAAAATAATCTCCTAACACATGGATGCAGGGTCCACATAGTATTCTCCGTCTTCAGCGATCACGTGTTCAAGGAAGAATGCCGCCAATTCCTCTTGAATTGCTCGCAGACGATCTGGTGTTAGGAGTTCATCCCGCATCCGAAACATCTAATTTGAAGTAGGGGGTCAATACATGAAATGATGCTATAAATTTGTGAATATTATTGATTGCTTACGCACTTTAAATTGTTCATCAGTGTAGCCCCGCTCACAGGTTGTGTGGCGGATGGACTCGCAAATGTAGTATCCACAATAATCATTCCCGGGTTCCTGCCACAACCACTTTACAAGAAATAGAGCTCAATCAAACTGATAAGCAAGAATGCCAAATTGGTATTGATGAAACTAGCTAGCGCTTGAATCAAGATATAGGAGATGCGCGCGCGGAACATGCTACTATATAGTACTTACTTTCGGGTATCTAAATTGTAGCTTCTTCGGCAGTCCCGGAGCTTTTTTGCTGAATGTTTTCCAAGCACTGCCAGACAAAGGAAACAATTAGTTGATATCAGAAATGAAGTTGCTGATATATATGCATGGTGGATAATATTGATCGATTTAACTTACCTGGCTAGCATTTGAGTCATGTCCGCATACTCCTCGGGATCTTTACGTTTAGAGTCGAAGACAGTTACTATTCCCTTCTCAAGCTTAATCTCTAAGAGAATATAGTGGAAGCTGCGCACGAATGCATGAGATCATTACATCACTATAAACTTGACTGATATATAAGGGAAACCAAATATGCACAAGACATTAACACTCACTTGAAGTTGTAAGGAAAGAGTATTATATCTTTGTTTTCATTTACCACCAACGATCGTAGCAAGTTGGTCTCGGTATCGCCGGGACGCAATTTAACCTCGGTTGCATCTATGAGGTATGTGTTAATAAACCCAATATCACCTACTTGTCTTTTCTTCAATTCGACGATCTTCAATCTGCATAATATAGTGAGGATAATTATAAATACATGCAATGAAGATCAGCTATATAGAGAGACTTAATGACTGAAGTAGTACTACTTACAGACAGTAGCAGGTGATCGTTGTTTTATCGAGGGCCAATTGATTGAAAAATTGATAGAACTCCTCAAATGGAACAGGCAACAGGTCAATTCCAACGAGGTCATGCTCCGGTTTAACTCTCAAATACAAGTTATTCCTCCCCCCAGACTCTCTGCAGATTTTCATGTACCAATCATGCAATCTTCGCATATTCGTTGATAGAGATCTTTCATTTTTGACGAGAGGCTTTTTGTACTCGTATCTTTCTATCTGCACGTCCATGAAATCATAGTGTACATCGTCGGACGCGTAATCTGCAAGATTGGTATAACCGGGCACCATCCTCGGATCATTAGCGACCATGTCGCTAGACACCTTGAGCGGGGGGCACGATTGGTTCGCTTGTTCGCCGAGCTGGGCAATTTTTTTCCCAGCTCGCCCTTCTGCTAACCTCTGATCACTTTTTGTACTTACGGACCGCTTGGCATCTTGAAATGTCTTTTGAATAATGCGGTCATAGTTGCCCTTCGGCTTACTTTTCGCTGGTTGCTTCAGGGCAGCAAGAGTGCGCTTTGCTTTCACCGCATCTATCTTCTCCTCTGGAGGTGGATGTCTTTGTGCTTTCAACCCTTCAAAAAAGTCCTTCACTTCGCCTTCAGCGATCTTCGTGTTTTCCTCGTCGGACCTCTCGTACGGTAACTTCTCTAGAGGCGTGAGAGAAGGACCGAATCTGCATCGCCTCCCGCCTCTGGCTGTACTGGTAGACGTCGCCGGACCAGACGAAGCGGCTGTCTTTTTTACTTGCTTAGGCGCCGGAGCAGGAGCAGCCGGAGCGGCGGCAGGTCTCTTCCGCCCTTGCTGATTAGGCGAAGGAGGAGCTGGCTGTCTGCTCGGGCGCGCCGGCGGCGAAGGAGGCGGAGTGCCGCCACGCGCCGGCGGCGAAGGAGGCGGTGTGCCGCCACGCGCCGGAGAAGGAGCCGGAGTGCCCTGATGGTCACTCGCCGGAGAAGGAGCCGGAGTGCCCTGATGGTCACTCGCCGGAGGAGGAGGCGGTGGAGGAGGCGGAGGGCCCTGACTCGTCGGAGGAGGAGGAGGAGGCGGAGGCGTCCAGTTCAGAATGTTGATTAGGTCCTTCCGCCATAGGCATGGAGTCTTCAGTGAAGAACCCAGCCGAGTCTCCCCTTCACCGGTAGGGTGGTCAAGCTGGAGCTCCTCAAATCCCTCCGTTATTTCGTCGACCATCACCCTAGCATATCCTTCTGGAATCGGCCGGCAGTGAAAAGTGTCGTCTGGTCCAGAAGGATAAACAGAGCCAGCAGCCGCCTTGACCTTCAGATTCATCCACTGTGCCATAAGGTGGCAATTTTGTGCCTGCGTGATAGCATCCACAGGATTCCTGGCAGTAGCCGTCAAGGCAAGCTCTGGCTGAGGCAGCTCGGTGGAAGCCACGCTGCTTCTCCGCTGAGATGGCGGGGTAGCTTCGGGGGAAGCTTCGGCAATTCTTTCCCGATCTGCTTCCCGTTCCTCTATCGCTTGTACTCTGGCCCGCAGCGCCTGGATTTCGGTCATCTCCATTTTCTTCCTCCTGTCGTGGCATTTGTGGCCTCCTGCGTCCGGAAACCCAGCACGCCACGGAAGGGAGCCTGGCGTGCCTCGTGTCCGTCCAGGGTGCTCAGGATTCCCGAGGGCCATTGTCAGCTCGTCGTTCTCTCTGTCGGGGATGAACGTCCCTGCATGCGCTGCTTTGATATACTGCCGCATCTTCCTGAGTGGTGTTTCCAATTGCTTGTCCGTCCAAATGCACCACCCTGTTACAGGGTCCAAGGATCCGCCAGCCCCGAAGAACCAAGTCCGGCAACGTTCTGGCCAGTGCATTGTCTCTGGTTCGATCCCTTTCTGAAGCAGATCATTCTCAGCCCTGGCCCACTTAGGCCGGGCTACGAGGTAGCCGCCCGACCCCGTGCGATGGTGATGCATCTTCTTTGCAGCATTTATCCGGTTTGTCTCCGACATCTTCTGACTCTTTTCCGACTTCTTATGGGCCACAAATGCGGGCCAGTCATCTTTGATCTTCTCATATATGCCCACGAATTCTGGAGTCGTTTCATCTTTGACAAACTTATTCAGTTTTTTCTTCCATGCCCTTAATGTACTCGGAGGTGTGTCTGTCACCGTACATCCATTGGCGGTTCATCTGCGTGCATTTATATATAATTAAGTGTGTCAAAAACCATTACAGAACATCATAAATAGATAATTAAGTGACCAAATGGATAAAAGTTCATCATCACATTAAAACCAAAGTACATACATATATATAGTTCTCATCTAACAACATATATAGCTCTCCATACACATCGAAACTATGTAAAACATTTCAACGCGAAAACAAATGCTATCATAATCGCAACCAAGGTAACAATTGATCCAACGGCATAATGATACCAAGCCTCGGTATTAATGGCATATTTTCTAATCTTTTTAATCTTCAACCGCATTGCATCCATCTTGATCTTGTGATCATCGACGACATCCGCAACATGCAACTCCAATATCATCTTCTCGTCCACAATTTTTTTTATTTTTTCCTTCAAGAATTTGTTTTCTTCTTCAACTAAATTTAACCTCTCGACAATAGGTTCCATCTTGATCTTGTGATCATCGATAACTTCCGCAACATGCAACTCCAATTCCATCTTCTCCTCCTCCATTTTTTCCAATTTTTTCTTTAACGAAATGTTTTCCTCTTCAACTAAATTTAACCTCTCCACAAGAGGGTCGGTTGGAATTTCCGTTTCAACTACCTCCTAGACATAATAAAACATCTATGCATGTCAGGTTGGTCGGCATAACTATCATAAGCACTAAAACAAATAGTTATAAATTAAAGATAATATACCACATCCGAATCGTAGACCGGACGAGGGCCCACGTGGGCGGATATCAAAACCATCGCACTATATAATAACAAGCAATAATAAACGTAAGAAAATTAGACAAATATCTATCTAAAGCAATAATAAAAGTAAGAAAAGCATGGACATAACAAGAGGCTCACCACGGTGGTGCCGGTGACGAGATCGGCGGGGGCGATCGACGGCGGCGAAGACGGGGACGAGACGTGACGGACCGCTAAACCTAGACAAATCTCGGAGAAAATAGAGCTTCGAGAGGAGAAAAGCTTAACTAGTGTGGCTCGGGCATTCCACCGAACATGTTGTGTGCATAGGACGTGAGCTAGAGCACCACTAACCCCTGTCCCCCTCGGCCAGAAAAAAAACAAAGCAGTGAGCTCTGCTCTTGAGTGAGGGGGTTTATATAGGCAACTCACTGGTCCCGGTTGGTGCTACAAACCGGGGCTAAAGGGGAGCCTTTGGTCCCGGTTCATAAAACAAACCGGGACTAATAGTGGTGGGCCAGGAGCAAGAGCCATTGGTCCCGGTTTTTAGCTCCAACCGGGACCAATAGGTCCAGACGAACCGGGACCAATGGCCCACGTGGCCCGGCCGGCCCCCTGGGCTAACGAACCGGGTCCAGTACCCCCATTGGTCCCGGTTCTAGATTGAACCGGGGCTAATGGGCTGGACCAATGCCCTGTTTTCTACAAGTGTTCGTCTGTTTCGGAATAATTTCGGAGGCCGAAAACGGCTTGCGGAATTGAGTTTCGGATGATTTAGTGGTTGGCGTGCACTCTTCTAGCGTCTACCACCCTACTGTGAGCTCACCCACGGACAGATACTGCGACAATGACGTGCAGAACAATGTTACATGACTCTATTTCTGCACCAGCAAGCCCTACATGCTAGTCTGGATGGAAGGAGAAGCCTCTTCGGTGCACCGAACACCCAAAAACTTGCCGTTTTGCATGGTTTATCACCCATACCGCTACCACCCACATTTTTGTCCATGCACATGTGTTGTTCTTGGACAAAACTGTGCATACCAGCTCTTCTACATTACATTCATACTGTTCGAAAATAATAGGCCATTTCGAGTGGCGCAAAATGGCTCGTGGGCGCGAGCAAGTTACCCTGGAAGCCGGATTCACGATATCCCTCGTTGCTGAAATCCATTTGAGGTGTATCCGTAGAACGACCGTACCCTGGCCATACGAACTCCGTTTGGGCTCCATGACCTGCCAAAACGACCGCAGCGAAAATTCGTATCCTTCTGTCACACACTTCGTCTATTTCGGAATAATATCGGAGGCCGAAAACGGCTTGCAGAATTGAGTTTCGTATGATTTAGTGGTTGGCGTGCACTCTTCTAGCGTCTACCACCCTACCATGAGCTCACCCACGGATAGATACTGCGACAATGACGTGCAGAACAATGTTACATGACTCTATTTCTGCACCAACAAGCCCTACATGCTAGTCTGGATGGAAGGAGAAGCCTCTTCGGTGCACCGAACACCCAAAAACTTGCCGTTTTGCATGGTTTATCACCCATACCGCTACCACCCACATTTTTGTCCATGCACATGTGTTGTTCTTGGACAAAACTGTGCATACCAGCTCTTCTACATTACATTCGTACTGTTCGAAAATAATAGGCCATTTCGAGTGGCGCAAAATGGCTCGTGGGCGCGAGCAAGTTACCCTGGAAGCCGGATTCACGATATCCCTCGTTGCTGAAAGCCATTTGAGGTGTATCCGTAGAACGACCGTACCCTGGCCATACGAACTCCGTTTGGGCTCCATGACCTGCCAAAACGACCGCAGCGAAAATTCGTATCCTTCTGTCATAAACTTCGTCTGTTTCGGAATAATTTCGGAGGCCGAAAACGGCTTGCAGAATTGAGTTTCAGATGATTTAGTGGTTGGCGTGCACTCTTCTAGCGTCTACCACCCTACCGTGAGCTCACCCACGGACAGATACTGCGACAATGACGTGCAGAACAATGTTACATGACTCTATTTCTGCACCAACAAGCCCTACATGCTAGTCTGGATGGAAGGAGAAGCCTCTTCGGTGCACCGAACACCCAAAAACTTGCCGTTTTGCATGGTTTATCACCCATACCGCTACCACCCACATTTTTGTCCATGCACATGTGTTGTTCTTGGACAAAACTGTGCATACCAGCTCTTCTACATTACATTCATACTGTTCGAAAATAATAGGCCATTTCGAGTGGCGCAAAATGGCTCGTGGGCGCGAGCAAGTTACCCTGGAAGCCGGATTCACGATATCCCTCGTTGCTGAAATCCATTTGAGGTGTATCCGTAGAATGACCGTACCCTGGCCATACGAACTCCGTTTGGGCTCCATGACCTGCAAAAACGACCGCAGTGAATATTCGTATCCTTCTGTCACAAACTTCGTCTGTTTCGGAATAATTTCGGAGGCCGAAAACGGCTTGCAGAATTGAGTTTCGGATGATTTAGTTCTTGGCGTGCACTCTTCTAGCGTCTACCACCCTACCGTGAGCTCACCCACGGACAGATACTGCGACAATGACGTGCAGAACAATGTTACATGACTCTATTTCTGCACCAACAAGCCCTACATGCTAGTCTGGATGGAAGGAGAAGCCTTCGGAGCACCGAACACCCAAAAACTTGCCGTTTTGCATGGTTTATCACCCATACTGCTACCACCCACATTTTTGTCCATGCACATGTGTTGTTCTTGGACAAAACTGTGCATACCAGCTCTTCTACATTACATTCGTACTGTTCAAAAATAATAGGCCATTTCGAATGGCGCATAATGGCTCGTGGGCGCGAGCAAGTTACCCTGGAAGCCGGATTCACGATATCCCTCGTTGCTGAAAGCCATTTGAGGTGTATCCGTAGAACGACCGTACCCTGGCCATACGAACTCCGTTTGGGCTCCATGACCTGCCAAAACGACCGCAGCGAAAATTCGTATCCTTCTGTCACACACTTCGTCTGTTTAGGAATAATTTCGGAGGCCGAAAACGGCTTGCAGAATTGAGTTTGGGATGATTTAGTGGTTGGCGTGCACTCTTCTAGCGTCTACCACCCTACCGTGAGCTCAGCCACGGACAGGTACTGCGACAATGACGTGCAGAACAATGTTACATGACTCTATTTCTGCACCAACAAGCCCTACATGCTAGTCTGGATGGAAGGAGAAGCCTCTTCGGTGCACCGAACACCCAAAAACTTGCCGTTTTGCATGGTTTATCACCCATACCGCTACCACCCACATTTTTGTCCATGCACATGTGTTGTTCTTGGACAAAACTGTGCATACCAGCTCTTCTACATTACATTCGTACTGTTCGAAAATAATAGGCCATTTCGAGTGGCGCAAAATGGCTCGTGGGCGCGAGCAAGTTACCCTGGAAGCCGGATTCACGATATCCCTCGTTGCTGAAATCCATTTGAGGTGTATCCGTAGAACGACCGTACCCTGGCCATACGAACTCCGTTTGGGCTCCATGACCTGCCAAAACGACCGCAGCGAAAATTCGTATCCTTTTGTCACAAACTTCGTCTGTTTCGGAATAATTTCGGAGGCCGAAAACGGCTTGTAGAATTGAGTTTCGGATGATTTAGTGGTTGGCGTGCACTCTTCTAGCGTCTACCACCCTACCGTGAGCTCACCCACGGACAGATACTGCGACAATGACGTGCAGAACAATGTTACATGACTCTATTTCTGCACCAGCAAGCCCTACATGCTAGTCTGGATGGAAGGAGAAGCCTCTTGCCGGCTCATCAAAATTTGAGCTGTAATTGCGATAACTTTCATTTTTTCCAATCCTGCAGGCCATTTTTGAGGGCCAAGACGACCCTTTTTGGTCTCAAAATTTTCCGTGCACGTGATCCTGTGTGTGCACGTATGTAAAATCCTCCAGATCGTAAAAACTAGAAGTCCTATCACCTCAATTCCCCAATAGCTTTCCAACGCCTATGAAAATGACGAAATCGGAGCTTGTTCTCACTTGCTTTGAGAGTCTCGATCAATTCAGACTCTAGGTTGATTTTTGTATTTTCTTTGATCACCGTTTCTTCGCGAGAGTTGGCCTAACACCCTATTGTATCCATACATGGGTGGGGCGCCAAGGACCTGAACACCAAAGTGATATGCCGGCTCATCAAAATTTGAGCTGTAATTGCGATAACTTTCTTTTTTTCCAATCCTGCAGGCCATTTTTGAGGGCCAAGACGACCCTTTTTGGGCTCAAAATTTTCCACGCACGTGATCCTGTGTGTGCACATATGTAAAATCCTCCAGATCATAAAAACTAGAAGTCCTATCACCTCAATTCCCCAATAGCTTTCCAACGCCTATGAAAACGACGAAATCGGTGCTTGTTCTCACTTGCTTTGAGAGTCTCGATCAATTCGGACTCTAGGTTGATTTTTGTATTTTCTTTGATCACCGTTTCTTCGCGAGAGTTGGCCTAACACCCTATTGTATCCATACATGGGTGGGGCGCCAAGGACCTGAACACCAAAGTGATATGCCGGCTCATCAAAATTTGAGCTGTAATTGCGATAACTTTCATTTTTTCCAATCCTGCAGGCCATTTTTGAGGGCCAAGACGACCCTTTTTGGGCTCAGAATTTTCCGCGCACGTGATCCTGTGTGTGCACGTATGTAAAATCCTCCAGAAAGTAAAAACTAGAAGTCCTATCACCTCAATTCCCCAATAGCTTTCCAACGCCTATGAAAACGACGAAATCGGAGCTTGTTCTCACTTGGTTTGAGAGTCTCGATCAATTCGGAATCTAGGTTGATTTTTGTATTTTCTTTGATCACCGTTTCTTCGCGAGAGTTGGCCTAACACCCTATTGTATCCATACATGGGTGGGGCGCCAAGGACCTGAACACCAAAGTGATATGCCGGCTCATCAAAATTTGAGCTGTAATTGCGATAACTTTCATTTTTTCCAATCCTGCAGGCCATTTTTGAGGGCCAAGACGACCCTTTTTGGGCTCAGAATTTTCCGCGCACGTGATCCTGTGTGTGCACGTATGTAAAATCCTCCAGATCCTAAAAACTAGAAGTCCTATCACCTCAATTCCCCAATAGCTTTCCAACGCCTATGAAAACAACGAAATCGGAGCTTGTTCTCACTTGCTTTGAGAGTCTCGATCAATTCGGAACCTAGGTTGATTTTTGTATTTTCTTTGATCACCGTTTCTTCACGAGAGTTGGCCTAACACCCTATTGTATCCATACATGGTGTCGGTGTACTAAGGTAGGGGTACCTCAGTACCCCAACTTGTGCACGGGCAGTTGCAGCTTCCCGCGGCAAGGTTTACTGCTGGCTCGCCGGAGACCTTCCTGCTCCTTATCTAACCATTCAAAGACAAAGTATACAAGACAGAAGACCAAGACCCCGGCAAGAGGAGCTTGCCGGGAAGGCCGTTCCAGGCTCAAGATTGCTTAACTAGCACGAGGCCCTGGCAAGAGGAGCTTGTCAGGACGAACAGAAGATTTTATCTTAGAAGACCCAGCAAGGGCTCGGGGAGCGGCAAGCTTCCGGGCCCGGCAAGGTCGAGATCCCCGGCAAGGTGCTTGCCGGGGGAGGTGCCCGGCAAGGTGCTTGCCGGGGGAGGTGCGCTGTGTGCCCGCGCTCCAGCTCATCAGCCCACGCGTCGCCCTGGGGCCACTCCAGGGACGCGTGGCGGATGGCTGTGCAGCCTGGGGGACACGGTGGCACTCCACGGCAGTGGATCCATCGCCGTGGCAGACGGAGACGCAACGGCGGGAGCTTTTGGGGTCGACGGCGACGGGCATTAAATGCCCTTGTCCCCCACTGTTAGAGTAGGTATAGGCCACTGTTCTGTACTGTAGACCACTGTTCCCGCACTGTTCCAACTACCACATCTTTTACATTTTTACCCCTTTCTCCTACGTTGACACCTGTCGGTGACCCCTTGCACTATAAAAGGAGGCCCATGCACAACGTGGAGGGGGTTCGAAACCTAGATCATTCTCACGCTCGTGTAGCTGCTTCTTCAAGCTCCGAGCGCCCAACTCAATACACAACCAAGCAGGAGTAGGGTTTTACGCATCCGTGCGGCCCGAACCTGGGTAAAACTGCCCGTGCGTCTGCCTCGATCTGCTCTTCGTGCTCCCTCCGCCCTCGTACCGCACAGACAAGGGGCTCCGGTCCCATAGGTGTTCGTGGTGGACAGTTTCCCCCGACAATCCTGGCCCATGGTTGGGTTTCTAGTCGTATTCAGGCCGTGTGGGCCCAGCAGGTGGCATATTTTTTCTTTTTTTCTTTGTTGCTTTATTTTTTAGTTTTGTTTCTACTTTCAACAAAATACTTACTGTTGCTATTTTTATTTATTTGTTTTCTTTGTTGCTTTATTTATTTGATTTTGTTTCTACTTACAAAAAAATATTTATTGTTGCTATTTTTTTTTCAAGTTTTTTTGTTTTGTTTTCTGCATTATTTATTTTCTTTTGTAAAACCAATTACGAACTTTCTGTTAGTGCAAGTAGTATTCAAATTTGAATAGTTTAAATTTGAAATTATTTGTTTTCTTTGTTGCTTTATTTATTTTATTTTGTTTCTTTTCAGCAGCCCAAAGGGCGGGAAGGAGGGACCTTTAGTCCCGGTTGGTGGCAGCAACCGGGACTAAAGGGGGGCATTAGTCCCGGTTGGTGGCAGCAACCGGGACCAAAGGCCCTGAGCTGGCGCGGGTGCGGTGGGATGTTTAGTCCCACCTCGCTAGCTGAGGGAGCTCGAGAGTGGTTTATAAGGGCTGCTGCTCCCACCCTCTCGAGCTCCTCTCAAATGCAGGCTTCTGGGCCTAACTCTGCGCGCTGCCCTGTGAGCTTGCTGGTCCTTATATTACAGGTGGATCCTGTGCTATAGGCCTTGCAGGCTCACTGGGCAGCGCCCAATATTTTTTTTTCCTTTTTTGCTTTATTTATTTCTAAGTTGTTTTTTGCTGTATTTAGAGTTGCTTTATTTATTTTATTTTCTTTGTTTATTTCTAAGTTGTTTTTTGCTGTATTTAGAGTTGCTTTATTTATTTTACTTCCTTTATTTATTTTCTTTGTTGCTTTATTTATTTTATTTTGTTTATACTTAATTACAACAAAATACTTATTGTTGCTATTTATTTCTAAGTTGTTTTTTGCTGTATTTAGAGTTGCTTTATTTATTTTATTTTCTTTGTTTATTTCTAAGTTGTTTTTTGCTGTATTTAGAGTTGCTTTATTTATTTTACTTTCTTTATTTATTTTCTTTGTTGCTTTATTTATTTTATTTTGTTTATACTTAAAACAAAATACTTATTGTTGCTATTTATTTTTCAAGTTTGTTTTGTTTTGTTTTGTTTTGTTAGTGCAAGTAGTATTGAAATTTGAATAGTACAAACGGACAATGGTATCATACTCGTTTGTTACAAAGTTGGCATGGTATCATCATAATAGTTGCGGAAATAACTCTTCACTTTTTCTTCGCTTGTGTCATTTGCTTATTGCGCCGTAACCATGGATAATCTTCATCGTTTATCAGGATGCTTGGGACAGCCTTGACTTTGAAGGGAGGAATTTCATGAAACTTTTCATAATCTTCAGACATGTCTGTCTTGCCCTCCATTCCCAGGATGTCCCTTTTTCCTGAAAGAACTATGTGGCGCTTTGGCTCATCGTATGATGTATTCGCTTCCTTATCTTTTCTTTTTCTCGGTCTGGTAGACATGTCCTTCACATAGATAACCTGTGCCACATCATTGGCTAGGACGAACGGTTCGTCATTGTATCCAAGATTTTTCAGATCCACTGTTGTCATTCCGTACTGTGGGTCTACCTGTACCCCGCCTCCTGACAGATTGACCCATTTACACTTAAACAAAGGGACCTTAAAATCATGTCCGTAGTCAAGTTCCCATATGTCCACTATGTAACCATAATATGTGTCCTTTCCCCTCTCGGTTGTTGCATCAAAGCGGACACCGCTGTTTTGGTTGGTGCTCTTTTGATCTTGGACAATCGTGTAAAATGTATTTCCATTTATCTCGTATCCTTTGTAAATCAATACAGTCGAAGATGGTCCCCTGGACAACAAGTACAACTCATCACAATCAGTGTTGTCACCTCTGAGACGTGTTTCCAACCAACTGCTGAAAGTCCTGATGTGTTCACGTGTAATCCAGTCGTCGCACTGCTCCGGGTGTTTGGAGCGCAGACTGTTCTTGTGTTCATCGACATACGGGGTCACCAATGTAGAGTTCTGTAGAACTGTGTAGTGTGCTTGAGACCAAGAATAACCGTCCCTGCATATTATTGAGTCCCTTCCAAGCGTGCCTTTTCCAGTCAGTCTGCCCTCGTACCGCGATTTAGGGAGACCTATCTTATTAAGGCCAGGAATGAAGTCAACACAAAACCCGATGACATCCTCTGTTTGATGGCCCATGGAGATGCTTCCTTCTGGTCTGGCGCGGTTACGGACATATTTCTTTAGGACTCCCATGAACCTCTCAAAGGGGAACATATTGTGTAGAAATACGGGCCCCAGAATGACAATCTCGTCGACTAGATGAACTAGGACGTGTGTCATGATATTGAAGAAGGATGGTGGGAACACAAGCTCGAAACTGACAAGACATTGCGTCACATCACTCCTTAGCCTTGGTACGATTTCTGGATCGATCACCTTCTGAGAGATTGCATTGAGGAATGCACATAGTTTCACAATGGCTAATCGAACGTTTTCCGGTAGAAGCCCCCTCAATGCAACCGGAAGCAGTTGCGTCATAATCACATGGCAGTCATGAGACTTTAGGTTCTGGAACTTTTTCTCTGCCATATTTATTATTCCCTTTATATTCGACGAGAAGCCAGTCGGGACCTTCATACTGAGAAGGCATTCAAAGAAGATTTCTTTCTCTTCTTTCGTAAGAGCATAGCTGGCAGGACCTTCATACTGCTTCGGAGGGATGCCGTCTTTTTCGTGCAAACGTTGCAGGTCCTCCCGTGCCTCAGCTGTATCTTTTGTCTTTCCATACACGCCCAAGAAGCCTAGCAGGTTCACGCAAAGGTTCTTCGTCACGTGCATCACGTCGATTGAAGAGCGGACCTCTAGGTCTTTCCAGTAGGGTAGGTCCCAAAATATAGATTTCTTTTTCCACATGGGTGCGTGTCCCTCATCGTCATTCGGAACAGCTAGTGCGCCGGGGCCCTTTCCGAAGATTACGTGTAAATCATTGACCATAGCAAGTACGTGATCACCGGTACGCATGGCGGGCTTCTTCCGGTGATCTGCCTCGCCTTTGAAATGCTTGCCTTTCTTTCGACATTGATGGTTGGTCGGAAGAAATCGACGATGGCCCAGGTACACATTCTGCCTGCACTTGTCCAGGTATATACTTTCAGTGTCATCTAAACAGTGCGTGCATGCGTGGTATCCTTTGTTTGTCTGTCCTGAAAGGTTACTGAGAGCGGGCCAATCGTTGATGGTCACGAACAGCAACGCCTTTAGGTCAAATTCCTCCTGTTTGTGCTCATCCCACGCACGTACACCGTTTCCATTCCACAGCTGTAAAAGTTCTTCAACTAATGGCCTTAGGTACACATCAATGTCGTTGCCGGGTTGCTTAGGGCCTTGGATGAGAACTGGCATCATAATGAACTTCCGCTTCATGCACATCCAAGGAGGAAGGTTATACATACATAGAGTCACGGGCCAGGTGCTGTGATTGCTGCTCTGCTCCCCGAAAGGATTAATGACATCCGCGCTTAGAGCAAACCATACGTTCCTTGCGTCCTTTGCAAACTCCTCCCAGTACTTTCTCTCGATTTTTCTCCATTGCGACCCGTCAGCGGGTGCTCTCAACTTCCCGTCTTTCTTACGGTCCTCACTGTGCCATCGCATCAACTTGGCATGCTCTCTGTTTCTAAACAAACGTTTCAACCGTGGTATTATAGGAGCATACCACATCACCTTCGCAGGAACCCTCTTCCTGGCGGGCTCGCCATCAACATCATCAGGGTCATCTCGTCTGATCTTATACCGCAATGCACCGCATACCGGACATGCGTTCAGATCGTTGTATGCACCGCGGTAGAGGATGCAGTCATTAGGGCATGCATGTATCTTCTGCACCTCCAATCCTAGAGGGCATACGACCTTCTTTGCTGCGTATGTACTGTCGGGCAATTCGTTATCCTTCGGAAGCTTCTTCTTCAATATTTTCAGTAGCTTCTCAAATCCTTTGTCAGCCACCGCATTCTCTACCTTCCACTGCAGCAATTCCAGTACGGTACCGAGCTTTGTGTTGCCATCTTCGCAATTGGGGTACAACCCTTTTTTGTGATCCTCTAACATGCGATCGAACTTCAGCTTCTCCTTTTGGCTTTCGCATTGTGTCCTTGCATCGACAATGACCCGGCGAAGATCATCATTTGGTTCCTCTTGATCTTCAGCAGCTTCACCCGTTGCAGCATCATTGGGCACATCGTCTGGTTCCTCTTGATCTTCACCAGCTCCCCCCATTGCAGCATCACCGTATTCAGGGGGCACATAGTTGTCATCGTACTCTTCTTCTTCGCCGTCTTCCATCATAACCCCTATTTCTCCGTGCCTCGTCCAAACATTATAGTGTGGCATGAAACCCTTGTAAAGCAGGTGGGAGTGAAGGATTTTCCGGTTAGAGTAAGACATCGTATTCACACATTTAGTGCATGGACAACACATAAAACCATTCTGCTTGTTTGCCTCTGCCGCATTTAGAAACTCACGCACGCCCTTAATGTACTCGGAGGTGTGTCTGTCACCGTACATCCATTCGCGGTTCATCTGCGTGCATTTATATATAATTAAGTGTGTCAAAAACCATTACAGAACATCATAAATAGATAATTAAGTGACCAAATGGATAAAAGTTCATCATCACATTAAAACCAAAGTACATACATATATAGTTCTCATCTAACAACATATAGCTCTCCATACACATCGAAACTATGTAAAACATTTCAATGCGAAAACAAATGCTATCATAATCGCAACCAAGGTAACAATTGATCCAACGGCATAATGATACCAAGCCTCGGTATGAATGGCATATTTTCTAATCTTTTTAATCTTCAACCGCATTGCATCCATCTTGATCTTGTGATCATCGACGACATCCGCAACATGCAACTCCAATATCATCTTCTCGTCCACAATTTTTTTTATTTTTTCCTTCAAGAATTTGTTTTCTTCTTCAACTAAATTTAACCTCTCGACAATAGGTTCCATCTTGATCTTGTGATCATCGATAACTTCCGCAACATGCAACTCCAATTCCATCTTCTCCTCCTCCATTTTTTCCAATTTTTTCTTTAACGAAATGTTTTCCTCTTCAACTAAATTTAACCTCTCCACAAGAGGGTCGGTTGGAATTTCCGGTTCAACTACCTCCTAGACATAATAAAACATCTATGCATAAAACAAACTGGGGCTAAAGGTGTGCCTTTGGTCCCGGTTCATAAAACAAACCGGGACTAATAGTGGTGGGCCAGGAGCAAGAGCCATTGGTCCCGGTTTTTAGAGCCAACCGGGACCAATAGGTCCAGACGAACCGGGACCAATGGCCCACGTGGCCCGGCCGGCCCCCTGGGCTAACGAACCGGGTCCAGTACCCCCATTGGTCCCGGTTCTAGATTGAACCGGGGCTAATGGGCTGGACCAATGCCCTGTTTTCTACTAGTGTATGGGGCGGATATGGGGGCGCCCGGGCGTGCCCGTGCACGCCCACCACATTGGCAACAGATGGAGGTGGCGCAGGCGGCTCCGGCCCTTACCGCAACGTTGAAATTTGAATAGTAAAAACGTAGTACGTAGCTATATATTATGCATGCTTTTGTATGGATTTAGGAAATGAATATGAGAAAGTTGTATGTGTAGAAGGAAATATGAGGCGTGCCGAGTCAGTGTCCGCGGACGCGACCGGGCGTGTCCGTGGGCGTTTGAGGGGCCGGATTTGCCAAATCCAGCCGTAGATACTTTAAGCACCAAAAATGACAAAATCTAACATGAACGTCGCAACTGGGTGTGCTTGGGCGCTAGCTGGCTGGCTCGACGTGGTGATTTCCCGGGGCAGCGAGTACCTTGTTCGGCGGAATGGGGTGTATCGGACTAACTATTGAAGCTATGGGCTGCAACTGGGCTAGGGTGTGACCTTGCAGTGCAGTGTATATCCACACATTTATCAGCCCATGTACAAACGGATCATATTTTTGCGTGTACAGGATTTCGGCTACCCGGGCGGCCGACCATAGTCGCCCCTACCATGGCGCCGCCACTGCGTGGCATGGGCTTTCTCTCACCTCTCACGACACGGTGGCGCATTGAGTCGGCAGTCAAACGACGCGCGGACAAGCTTGCGCGCAAAGTGAGCAAACAGGAGCTGAGATGAGTGCTTCGATTGCGACAAAACTGGCAAGCAACTTGGTGATATACAATGCTATAGTTTTCACGGCAGCAACAACTATAGATATTTTTGCAGTACCTTCGCATGAAACAATACTACTCTATTTACAAAAGGAACGCACACTATATAGTCTCTTTTTGACTTAATCATCATCCAAATGTGAAATGTAGGAACAAACAGCTCCTCTCATAAAGTGACATATATAGATCCCTTTTCCTAGTACTATGTTGATAAAGCTCTTTGACTTAATCATCATCCAGACATGACATGTTGGAAAGAAACACCTCTTTTCAAAACAGCGAGATAGATCCCGAGCTATATCGAGACCTTTTTCTGAAAAATCTGAAAAATTGTTCCGGGACTAAAAATAATTATGAAAAAAATTGTGCATGAGATAATAATGAATTGGATTCTCTGGTTACCCAAAGTGCATAGCTGCATTGCAGATGCTTGCATATGGCACAACCGCAAATTCGGGGGACAAGTACCTCCGAATATTTGAGAGCACATATGGAGATGCCGTGTTCGGATTTGCTACTGCCGTGGCCAAGGTGTTTGGATCTCAGTACTTAATAGAACCAACTGTTGCAGACACCGAAAGGCTCATGGCACCCTCGGAAGCAAGAGGATGACCAGGTAGTCTCGGATTTCTTGATTGCATTCACTGAAAATGAAAGAACTGCCCAAAAGCTCTAGAAGAGCAATATCAGGTCCTCGTTAACAAGCCCAACATCATTCTTGAAGCAGATGCATCATATGACCTCTAGATTGTCCTTGCTTTCTTTGGCATGCCCGGGTCTCACAGTGACATCAGTGTACTGCAACGGTCTCCATTATTTGCTAGGTTGATTGAAGGTCAAGCTCCTCTGTGCAACTACACTGTCAATGGACATGAGTACAACATGTGTCAATATCTGGTTGACGGTATCTATCCTATGTGGGCAACCTTCGTCAAGATCATCTCTGAGCCAGTTGGTTAGAAAAGAGCTCGCTTTTCCCTAAAGACAAGAAGGAGCTAGAAAGGACATACATGGCGAGGGCATTTAGAATGCTCCAAACCTATTTTACGATTGTTCGTGAACCTGCTAAACAATGGGAACTGGATCCAGGCAGAATCTTCTCTTCTTTCGATCACTCGTGGTTGTGCGGCGCCTCTATCTTCTCCCGTCGCCTAGCTACCTGCCGTCCTACTCGTGCTTGCCACGCCGAAGTGCAACTCTTTTTCTTCGTGTCTGCCTCAGAAACAAACAAACAAAACGTGTGTCCACATTCAGTGGGGCTCTCTCTTCTGAAGATTACAGTCAGTAACAACGATGTTTTCGTACGTGAGAGCGACGTGCAGCCATCTATTCTCTCTCGGTTTCAGCGAGATTTTCTTCAGCCCAAATTCCAGTCACCTTTTTCCTTCCTTTATTTACGGTTGGACTGCACTTGACGACTCCTTTCTTCTGGTGCAAAAGTGCGCACAAAAATGGATGTCCAAGAGCAAGAGGCCTACAAAAAGAACGCGATATCATGATCGTACATTGAACTAGCTAGCTAGCGGCAGCATCTATCTGAACTTTGGATGACAAGTACACGCACGGGGAATCTGACTCGACATGGATGGGATGGACCGAAACCTGGCCATGCTCTTTTGTGTGTGTGGTGTGGTGTCGAAGATCAGGAGAGAGAGATTGGTCGTGGCCACCTCAGGTCGATCCTGCCCGCTGCCAATCTATACTACTATTAAAAGAGCAAACTTAATTTGTTCTAAACCCACCCCACAAAGTGTACACAGGATAAGCAGGACCCTTAGATCAAATTAACTTAAACACATCCCACCGTCTACATCACCTTAATGGTCTGCCAACCAGATCAACGACCGAGATGAAATGTTCTGCCAGACAGACGACGTGGTCTGCCAATCCTATTAGGGCATGTACAATGGTTCTAGCTTAAGGATGCCACGTAAGATAAATGATGAGGTGGAGGAGAGAGAAATCATAAGAGAAGGCTTGTCTTAGCTTATTTAAGCAAAGACAAGAGATGATAGCTTAGCACAATTTGTCTCACCATGTTTTTAGGAATAACTAATTATTGAAGATAAGGCTAAGAGATGACCCATTGTAGACTTATTTTTTTGTCATCTCTAATTTACATGCAAAACTTAAGATAAGACTATCTTAGCAACCATTGTACATGCCCTTAGGGCTCCGCGGCCCCGCCCGCAGCACACGGATCACCCGCCGGATCGATTCCACCTGCCTCCCCTCACTCTTCTCTCCTCGCTGCCGCTAGAGTACGCCGCAGGGCTCGCTCTCATCCCTCCAACATCGTCGGCACTCGGCACCGCGGGACGCAACGGGCTCGACTTGCATCGGCGGAGCCGGTGTCCCTCTCCTCCTTCGAGCGGCGGCGGCGACGCGGGATGTAGTGGTCTAGATCTGCGTTGGCGGCGGCGACGCGGGATGTAGTGGTCTAGATCTGCGTTGGCGGCAGCGGCGGCGGCGACGGGTTCCGCTCCTCCTCATGCCGCCCCTCTCCTTTTCCTTGCTTTCCTGCCCCCGCGAAGAGGGAGACGCCCTCGGCTTCATGGCCTCTTCTCTAGGGCCAGGTGGTGGGCTGGTGGCTAGAGGAAAGGGGAGGCGGAAGAAATCCGCCCACACGCTCTCGCCGTCTCGCTCTACCTGATGGTGTTGTATGGCCTGCTGGACAAGGGAACCCGGTTGCTGGCTGATGTCAAACGCCTTCTCCCAGAGATCATGCTCCCCAGGTGCGTGGTGACCTTACTTGGGTACTTGTTTTTTCTGGTTCAGAACATGTGTGCTCCATCTTAGTGCTCAAATGTGAGGTTGCAAGTAGATGTTTGTTCTTTTTTTTTTTCCATACAAACTCTGGGAATGGATGGATGCATAGTATTTCTGAGCTTTCTAAACTCTAGGAACCACTGAACATTATAACGTTGCAAGACAAATATAGTGTTGTGTTTATGCATCCTCATTTGGCAACAGTTCATATATTACTTACTATTTGTCTCTGTATCACAGTACTCGCATTAGTTGATGCAGAATATATCTATGTTTTATCAATGAGTTATAACAAGATTTCACTCTCCTGTAGGCTAAATCAACATCACTTGGTGGGATCTGACTCTCGTGGGATGGAACATGGAAAGCTATTGGCCGCTTGCAGTCTCACAATCTGTCAGACGCACAAGTGGAGTTTTGTTTGGCAATGCTTTTCTATTGAGCATATTAAGATATTGCCATTTGTCTATCTTTTTTATTAAAAAAATGACGAATCATTTAGTACAAATATGTAAGTGGTTCAAGTACATGACTGTCAATATACAGTGTGTTCGACAACACATCTTCTGTCAGGTTGCTGGGAATGTTGCCTGTGCCCTGTGGCACTGTCACAGTATTGGATTCATGCATTTGATGCCCTCTTGGATCGAGGTTAGAATAAAACTAAATGTGTTCCTTTAAAATTGCGTAGTTGTCTGGTTGTTTTTTTGCAAATAAAATATGTGTTCCTTTAATTTGGTGTATGTATACTTGTTTTCTGTAACCTATCATCACTTTCTTCTTCTTTTTTGGGCTGAAATAAAATGAATTCTTTCATACCAAAATTTCAAGAGCACACGAACTGCACACATGTCCTTCCTTTTTGAATCTACAGCCGCTTGCTTTGATTGTTATTTTTGGAAGGGTGGAGGCGAGTATACGTCACAAAGGTAACACCGATCTGGTTCACACTCGTTATTTTTTTCTTCTTGGTAATTTTTAGTTCCTTTAATCTTCTATTTTTTTATACCACTGTTTTGCATTGCAACCTTTTCTTTAACAGGGAGAGGTGCCAAATTTTCAGTCAATTATAGCGTGAATTGCATAGCGTGCAACATTTGCCTATAGCCGATAGAATCTATGATCCCACAAGGGCTATCTCTACGAGCTAAACAATTACAGTACAAGACACACTCGAATTCAGACTTTAGAGCCTCATGAGCAATGTTGGTAGAGCTTGTTGATGATCTGCTTGTTTCTCGCAAAATTGGGACATGTTGGACGGTCCATGTGAGGCTATCTAAAGAAAATTCCTCTTAATTCTGTTTTGGTTTAATGATGGAATTTGATTAGATAAGAACCCACATCTGGCAGCACCGTACGTCTCATGGCGCCCCCCATCTCGTTGTTGCCCCGTCTCATGGTGTCCAATAACCAAAGGTATTTCTTTTCAATTGGTATTATTTCTTTGCTGGTAATATTTATTATTGTAAATGGTGTGATCTGATGATGTATCCTGGATACAATTCAATTAATTAAATGATGCCTGTACAATATGATCTATAGTATAGCCAGCTCTATGTGAGGGCAATGTGAACCAATGTAAAGCACTAGGTTCTTCCTAAATAGCACTTGACACTTTATTGTGCATTTTGGAGCTATGAAGAATTTAGCTTTGTAGGTGCCATTGGTTTCTTGTATAGATGACATCCCTGATGCCACGCGTGGCTTGTCTTCGAAGATTGTATTCTTATTTGGTAGTGTGCTGTAGTAAAGCTTTCTTTTTTTTGTAAAACTGTAACGAACCATGTGCTCTTATTATTTCGGCGTAATCTCATGCTGGTTAAACTACTTAATGTGAGAGTGAAATGTCAAAGTGGGCAAACTGCCTTGTGTCAGGTTCCAAGGAATATGCAGAATACAGTTCGCGCACATTGCGCGTATATGCAGAATCACTGGTATTTTCAGTGCACATTACAGAGTAAGACAACCTTGATGATTCAACAAGAAAATAATGGTGTTTTCTTTGCATACAATAGAGAACTTCAATGTTACAAATACAAGGCATTTCAGTCCATATGCTTTGGAGTTTGGACCATCACCCACGAGAACACATGCAAAGTGTTTCCATTTTCGTTGCAGATCTCGGTTAATTCCCCACATGACACAGATGCAACCTGCGCACACAAAAAGAAAGGCAAAATTCAGATACAAAGACTTTTCTTCTCTTACTCCTTGTATGCTTTGCAATCTTCAAGACCATTGCTCTCTGCTGGTCCATGTGAGGCTATCTGCTTTGTTTCTTTCTTTTTGGGCGATCCTCTTGGCTTTGCTCAGTAATACATGTCAGCTGTAGTTCAATTTTGTCTGAATAAACTTCATGGAAGCCTTAAGGAACTTGGAGGGAAAGGGAATTGCGCCTTGTACCCCCACCC
>LR738713.1:768819744-768838587 GCA_902687465.1 Secale cereale
ACTCGGAGTGGATGTTTATAACTTAGGCGATTCCAAGCTACGTTGTATTTGTGGCGGAGCTCGGAAGGCAGAGCCACTTTATACTTGTAACGTAGCTCGGAGGACCGCAGCTAAGCCCCTGAGTGAGAGGGTTGCTCTTCACTCGGAGTAAGTGTTTGAAACTTAGGCGAGTCACGGGGTCGCAGCTAAGCCCCCGAGTGAGAGGGTTGCTCTTCACTCGGAGTAAGTGTTTGTAACTTAGGCGGCTCCAAGCTACGTTGTATTTGTGGCAGAGCTCGGAAGGCAGAGCCACTTTATACTTGTAACGTAGCTCGGAGGACCGCAGCTAAGCACCCACTTGGGGATTTTGAAGACCAATGTTTTTAGAGGACATCAATCGTTAAAGGATCATTGCTAACTTGTCTTTGAAACAAATTGGGAAATCTTTATTACAACTCGACCGTTGAGTGTCTCAACTGTAAAAGCGGCGGAGCAGGTCCGCGTTCCACGAACGAGGTTCGTCTTTCTTCTTGGCTACGTTGTAGAGGTGGTGCTAGGCTTCTCGCCCCTCGTTGGTTACCCCAAGTGGAAGGTGTGAGATGTAGTGTTGCGGAAGTTTTTCCCTTGGCAAAGATACCAAGGATCGAATCCCCAGAGACTCCTAGGTTCAACAAGAAGGTGTCAACTGCTACGGCGCCAGATATTAGCAATCAATGTGGACCTACGCACAGATACAAATAACTTTGCTCCCAACGAGTACAGAGAGGTTGTCAATCCCTCCGGCCTTGTCGTTTACAAAGGATCAAACGCAAGTGATAGTAGTGATAGATATAATTGCAATAGTAAATAATAGCGAAAAGTAAATGGCGGATGTGATCAATGATGGTAATAAGGACCGGAGTCTCATGATGTTCACTAGTGATGTCTCTCTCCCAAAAGACGATAAAACAACTATGTGAGGTAAACGAATTACAGCTGGGCAATTGACAGGACCACGAACGCAAACCAATGCTGACTACATTGTAAGAAAGGTTGAGGTTCAAAGCATGGGCGGTACGCCAAAGTAAGTAGACCGAAATCCATCAATATCTACTACTAATCATCCACCTTGAGATATCTATCCAGAACATCTCGCTGGTATTAAGTTGCGAGTCCCACCCATAGTGTAAACTCAATGCAAGAGACAACTGCATTAAAAGAACTTTGCGTAAAGTAAACAATCCTTGCACCCGCGGGCACAAGCACCGTTGTTTTCCCCCTTGTGGCAACAGCACATCCCCTAGACTCATGTTTCTGTCACTCAAACTAGTCATCGAGGGGCATGAACCCACAATCAAGCATAATGTTCCCTCTTGGAGTCACTACCTACTACTTGGCCAAAGCAATAAATAACAATGGAGAACATGCAAGAATTACTTACGAACATAAATATAAAAGAGGTAGATCAAATATATTACTCAAGCACAATCTGAACATAATCTCATAATCCATCGGATCCCAGCAAACTCATCATAGCAACAGCATAAGGATTACATATGTGCCTCGATCATGTAGGGCAGCTCACGAGGACTAATTAGTGAAGCACAAGAACGGGAGGAGAACATCACATAGCTACTGGTCATGGACTCATGGTCCAAGGGAGACTACTCACAACTCATCCGGGAGGCGTCCATGGTGGTGGAGAGGCTCCCGGTGGTGATCCTCCCCTCCGGCAGGGTGCCGGGAAGAGTTCTCCTGGTGCTCCCGATCTTGGAAGCGGCGGCGGCGGCAGAACAGAGATGAGATCGCGAAAAAGAGTTCCTCCCTCGAGGGTTTCGGGAGACGCTTTAAATATATGCCAAAGGGGGCCATCGGAGGAGCCTCGGGGGGCCCAGGCGCCCCCCCGGCGCGGCCCAGGGGGGCGCGCCGCCAGGGCGCCTGGAGCCCTGGTGGCCCCCCCCCCCGGCTGTCCTTCGGGCGCACGGAAGTTTCTGGAACGCTGATTTTTTATATAATTTTTCTGGATTTTTCCTGGCAGTTCTCGTAATGTGAAAACCTGAAATACAAAAACAGCCGAAAACAGAAACTGGCACTGGGGTGCACTGAGTTAATAGGTTAGTCCAAATATGATCAAAAGTGTATGGAAGTGTATAAATATCATAGCAATATCACCCAAAAGAGGCATGGAGCAAGCAGAAATTATAGATACGTTTTGGACGTATCAGGTGGTATGCTCCGTTGTGCAGTACCTTGGTGATGATGAACGGGCCGTCCCAGGCCGGGGCGAGCTTGTGTGGACGTTTCTGATGCACTCGAAGGACCATGTCTCCTACCTGGAATGCTCGGCTTCTTACGTTGCGAGCATGGAATTGACGCAGGTCCTGTTGATAGATGGTCGACTGGATCAGGGCCATCTCTCTTTCCTCTTCCAAAAGGTCGACTGCATCCTGACGAGCCTGCTCTGCCTCGGCTTCGGAGAAGAGTTCCACTCTGGGGGCGTTGTGTAATAAGTCGTTCGGCAACACAGCTTCGGCTCCATAGACCATGAAGAAAGGGGTACGGCCAGTCGACCGGTTCGGAGTCGTCCTCAGACCCCATAAGACAGATGGCAGTTCGGTTACCCAAGCTCCGGCGGTATGCTTAAGATCGCGCATGAGCCGCGGCTTTAGGCCTTGGAGAATCAAACCATTTGCTCTTTCTGCATGTCCATTTGACTGCGGATGCGCCACGGAGGCGTAGTCGACTCGTGTTCCTTGGGAAGCACAGAAAGCTCTGAATTCATCCGAGTCAAAGTTGGAACCGTTGTCTGTGATGATGCTGTGGGGAACTCCATATCTGAATATTAATTCCCTGATGAAGCTGATGGCGGTGCTTGACTCGAGGTTCTTGATGGGATTGGCCTCAATCCATTTGGTGAACTTGTCGACTGCTACCAGAAGGTGGGTGAATCCGCTTCTGCCTGTCCTGAAGGGGCCGACCTTGTCCAAGCCCCAAACAGCAAAGTGCCAGACTAGCAGTATGGTCTTCAGGGCGGACACCGGCTTGTGGGACATGTTGGAGTAGAACTGGCAACCTGCGCATTTGTCCACAATATCCTTGGCCATCTCGTTGGCGCGGGGCCAGTAAAACCCGGCTCGGTATGCTTTGGCCACTATAGTCCGAGAGGAGGCGTGGTGGCCGCAAGCTCCCAAGTGGATTTCATCCAAGATCAGTCGACCTTCCTCTGGATCGACGCAGCGCTGGGCGACTCTGGTGACACTTTCTCTGTAGAGCTGACCCTGGATGACAGTGAACGCCTTGGATCGGCGGACGATCTGGCGCGCTTCTTCATCATCTTCTGGGAGTTCTTGCCTGAGCAGATATGATATATATGGCACAGTCCAGTCTGGCGTAATCACTATGACCTCCATGATCAAGTCGACCACAGCGGGTACTTCGACCTCAGTCGGATCTGACGCGCTGACTGGCTGTGGAGGCTCTTCCGTGAAGGGGTCTTCTTTGACAGAAGGGGTGTGCAGATGCTCTAGGAACACATTCTTGGGTATAGGCTTCCGAGTCGACCCAATTTTAGCGAGGTCATCGGCTAGCTGATTCTTGGCTCTGGGCACATGATGGAGCTCTAAGCCTTCAAACTTCTTTTCAAGCTTCCGCACTGCACTGCAATAACTGGTCATTGCCGGGCTCCTGACGTCCCATTCTTTCATCACTTGGTTCACCACCAGGTCGGAGTCGCCGTAGACCATCAGGCGACGGACGCCGAGTGAGATGGCCATACGCAACCCATACAAAAGTGCTTTGTATTCGGCCTCGTTGTTTGATGAATCGAAATGGATCTGAAGGACGTAGCAAAGCTTGTCGCCCCTGGGAGAGACCAGGACCATGCCTGCGCCGAATCCATTCAGCATCTTGGATCCATCGAAGAACATAGTCCAATGGTCCGACTGGACTTGAGTCGACAGCTTTTGTTCTATCCACTCGGCCGCAAAATCTGCTATAGCCTGAGACTTGATGGCTTTCTTCGCTTCAAACTTGATATCTAACGGAAGAAGTTCAATCGCCCATTTTGCCACTCGACCGGTTGCGTCTCGGTTGTTTAGGATCTCTGACAGCGGGGCGTCGCTGACGACTGAGATCGAATGGTCCGAAAAGTAATGGGCAAACTTTTTTGCAGTCAAGTAAATCTCGTACACAAGCTTTTGGTAATGTGGATACCTTTGCTTGGAGGGAGTCAAAACTTCGGATATATAATAGACCGGGCGTTGGACCTTGTATGCCTTGCCCTCTTCTTCCCGCTCGACCGTGGGTACAGTACTGACGACTTGTCCGGTGGCAGCAATATACAGCAGAAGAGACTCTCCACTGACTGGGACGGCGAGCACCGGCTGGGTGGACAGCAGGGCTTTGAGCTCCTCAAACGCTGCTTCGGCTTCGGGATTCCACTTGAACTTGTCGGATTTCTTCATGAGTCGATAGAGAGGTAGTGCCTTCTCACCAAGACGAGAAATGAATCGACTCAATGCGGCCAAGCAACCAGTAAGCTTCTGGACGTCGTGTATACGCTCGGGGCATTTCATTCGGAGGATGGTGCTGACCTTCTCTGGGTTGGCGTCGATTCCTCGTTCGGAAACGAGAAAACCGAGCAACTTGCCGCCAGGAACTCCAAATGTACACTTTGATGGGTTGAGCTTGATATCGTAGCTTCTTACGCTTGCGAGTGTCTCAGCGAGGTCAGTCAGTAGGTCGGAACCTTTCCGTGACTTGACCACAATGTCACCCATGTATGCCTCGACGTTCCGACTGATTTGCTTTATCAAGCACTTCTGGATCATGCGCATGAAGGTAGCGCCAGCATTTTTGAGGCCGAAAGGCATGGTGACATAACAAAAACACCCAAAGGGGGTGATGAAATCTGTCTTGATTTCGTCGTCCCGAACAGACGGATCTGATGGTACCCGGAATACGCGTCCAGAAAGGACAAACGTTCACATCCCGCAGTCGAGTCGACTATCTGATCAATGCGGGGAAGAGGAAAATGATCTTTCGGGCAGGCCCGATTGATGTGCTTGAAATCGATGCACACGCGGAGACACTTGTCCTTCTTGGGGACCATGACGACGTTGGCGAGCCACTCGGAGTGGTATATCTCGCGGATAAACTCTGCTGCCAGGAGTCGAGCCACTTCTTCGCCAATTGCCTTTCGCTTCTCCGCAGCGGATCGACGGAGATGTTCCTTCACAGGTTTCACTTTAGGGTCGACTCGCAAATGGTGCTCAGCCAGTCCCCTGGGTACACCCGGCATGTCCGATGGTTTCCATTCAAAGATGTGCCAGTTCTCACGGAGGAACTGGACGAGCGCTTCTTCCTATTTGCTGTCGAGTGTAGTGGAGATGTGGGTCGGTGCTGCGTTGGGGTCGGTGGGGTGGATGTGCACAGGTTTCGTGTCCCCGGCCGACTGGAACACTGACTCGGAAGCCGGCTTCTCCGCCCTTAGCAGGTCACTCGGATCCACTCTCTTTTGGTACTCCTCCATCTCTACTGCTGCCATTTGCTGGTCGGCGATCTTCGAGCCTTTCTGGAAGCATTCTTCCGCTTTCTGACGGTTCCCAGTGACGGTTATAACGCCATTGGGTCCCGGCATCTTCAGCTTGAGGTAGACGTAACATGGTCGAGCCATGAACCTGGCGTAGGCGGGCCTACCCAGGATGGCGTGATAGGCACTGTTGAAGTCCACCACTTCGAACGTCAGCTTCTCTTTGCGGTAGTTCTTCGACTCATCAAAGACTACGTCGAGTGAGATCTGGCCAAGTGAGTCGGCTTTCTTCCCGGGGATTACCCCGTGGAACCTCATGTTACTTTCTCTCAGCTTGGACATCGGAATGCCCATATCCCGGAGGGTTGCTGCATACAAGATATTCAAGCCACTGCCCCCATCCATCAGAACTCTGGTCAGGCGTGTGCCTTCGATAACTGGGTCGACCACCAGTGCCTGCCGCCCGGGGGTGGCAATGTGCGCTGGGTGATCGGACTGGTCGAATGTGATGGGGGTCTTTGACCATTTCAAAAACGTGGGGGTCGCCGGGGCAACCATGTTTACTTCTCTGTTGATGATTTTCAGTCGACTTTTGCTCTCGACGTCTGTGAAAATCACCAAAGTGGAGTTGATCCGGGGGTATCCTCCGTCCCCTTCCTTATCTTCGGACTCTTCTGATTTCTTTTCTTTCTCAGTCGACTGATCTTTCTGAAAGCTCTGGATCAGGAGCCGACACTGTCGAGTGGTGTGCTTGGGATACACCAAGTTTCCCACATCATCTTTCTTCGTGTGTATGGGGCACGGCTGGTCGAGCATATCATCTCCAGCCTGACCCTTTCCTTTCTTGGGGGCCCAGGAGCCTTTTGGCTTCCCTTTGCCCTTTCCTTGATTGACCACCGCAGCCTCTCCCTGAGCGGCTGGCTCGGCCTTGCGCTTGTTCTTCCGATTGGAATTCTGGTCGTCCTGCCCGACTGGTTTCTTGCCGCTGCGGAGCCGATCGGCCTCCTCACCGTTGGCGTACCGACTGGCAATCTCCATCATCCGTGACAGGGACATGTCGCCTGTTCGACCAAACTTCAGATTCAACTCTCGGTTACGCACGCCTTCCTTGAAAGCGCACACTGCCTGGTGCTCAGACACGTTCTCCACCGTGTGATGCAAGGTGGTCCATCGCTGAATGTAGTCCCTCAAATTTTAACTCGGCTTCTGCGCGCAGTGTTGAAGTTCTGCGAGTCCATTAGGTCGCTAGCAGGTGCCTTCGAAGGTCCGAACGAAAACCCGAGTGAGCTCTTCCCAACTGTAAATACTCCTGGGGGCCAATTGATTGAGCCACGTCCGAGCGGAGCCTCCCAGCCTCAAGGGGAGGTGTTTCATGGCCACATCGTCGTTGCCTCCTCCGATCTGCACGGCCACTCGGTATTCTTCCAGCCAAGTGTCTGGCTTCGACTCACCGGTAAACTTGCTGACTCCCGCCGCCAACCTGAAGTTCGGGGGGATCTCCGCGGCTCTGATAGCACTACAGAAACATTCAGGCCCAGAGGCTGGCGCTCAGCTGCCACTCGGTTGGTCTCTGCCTTGCTCTTCTCTGGACGCCCGGTTACGGTTGACCCGACCTTGTACAAGGATAGACCTCGCATCGAAACCTGGCCGTCGGGGATCTGGGGGAATCCTCCGCTCATCATCACGCAGGCGCCTACCCTTGTGCCGCTGGGGCGAGTGCGACCCACTTCCCGGAGGAGGGGTAGGCACTCGACGGCGGTCGTGGTGTCCGTGTCGTCGGTCGAGTGGATCGTCGTTCCGACCCAGACGCCAGTCTTGCCGCGGGCCACGCTCCTCACGCCTCGGGGGCGATCTTGGACTGTGGGCCGACCATACGGTGTCTGCAGCCACCGATCTGCTGTGAATCCTGTTGCGCGACTGAGAAACAGCCGCGTTTTGTTCTTCAGCCGTTCGGAGCAAAGCTCGGATCTGCTGAAGACCTCTCCCAGCTTCCGACTGGGAGGGTTGAATCGACTCCGCGATGCGGAACACCCGAGTCTCACGCTGACGCGATTGTCGCGGTCGTCGACTGGACTCTGGGACCAGTCGGCGGGCCTGCTCGTCGAGTGAGCGTTGGATGTTCTCCAAGCGCGCGCGTTTGGCCACGGTGGCCAAGCGCGTGGCTTCGAGGGCCAGAGCCTCCGGGGAATCTCCCACGATGGGAGTGAAGAGTGCATCTTCGTTGCGGCGACAAAGCTCAGCCCTTTGCTCGGAGGTGAGGGGCTAAGGAATGTAACCGTCGTTGTCGTGCGATCGGTCGCCGGCGCTGCCGCCGTTCCCACCGCGAGGAAAACCCGGCGGGCTGCGGCGTGAATCGACCATGAGGATTTCCGCCGCTGGATCGCTGCTCCCGCACTGGTCGGCCGGCCCGTAGAGGTAGCCGTCGGGATCAATGGCCGCGACTTGAGGGGTGGCCGTTTGACGGGCCACCGCGTGTTTCACCCACCGCTGGAGCCGCGAGCGACCGGATCGTTTGCGGCGGCGTCTGGCGGGGATGGGGGACGATGAGTACTGAGTCGATGGCTGCCGCAGGAGGACGCCGCCGGCGCCGGCGCGAAAGTGCGTAGTTCCCCGTGAAGGAAATATGCCCTAGAGGCAATAATAAATATGTTATTAGTATTTCCTTATATCATGATAAATGTCTTTTATTCATTCTAGAATTGTATTAACCGGAAACTTGATACATGTGTGAATACATAGACAAAAACAGTATGTCCCTAGTATGCCTCTACTAGACTGGCTCATTGATCAAAGATGGTTATGTTTCCTAACCATAGACATGAGTTGTCATTTGATCAATGGGGTCACATCATTAGAAGAATGATGTGATGGACAAGACCCATCCGTTAGCATAGCACTATGATCGTTTAGTTTTACTGCTATTGCTTTCTTCATGACTTATACATGTTCCTATGACTATGAGATTATGCAACTCCCGAATACCGTAGGAACACCTTGTGTGCTATCAAACGTCACAACGTAACTGGGTGATCATAAAGATGCTCTACAGGTGTCTCCGAAAGTATTCGTGGTGTTGGCATAGATCAAGATTAGGATTTGTCACTTCGAGTATCGGAGAGGTATCTCTGGGCCCTCTCGGTAACACACATCACAATAAGCCTTGCAAGCAAAAGACTAATGAGTTAGTCACGAGATGATGTGTTACGGAACGAGTAAAGAGACTTGCCGGTAACGAGATTGAACTAGGTATAGAGATACCGACGATCGAATCTCGGGCAAGTAACATACCGTTGACAAAAGGAACAACGTATGTTGTTATGCGGTTCTGACCGATAAAAGATCTTCGTAGAATATGTAGGAGCCAATATGAACATCCAGGTTCCGCTATTGGTTATTGACCGGAGATGAGCTCGGTCATGTCTACATAGTTCTCGAACCCGTAGGGTACGCACGCTTAACGTTTGATGACGATCGGTATTATGAGTTTATGAGTATTGATGTACCGAAGGTAGTTCGGAGTCCCGGATGAGATCACGGACATGACGAGGAGTCTCGGAATGTCCGAGACATAAAGATTGATATATTGGACGACTATATTCGGACACCGGAAGTATACCGGAAAAGTTTCGGATTTAACGGGATTGCCGGAGGGGGTTACCGGAACCCCCTACAAAGGGGGATGGTCCATAGTGGGCCTTATGGAAAAGAGAGAGGCAGCGCATAGGGCTGGCCGGCGCCCCACCTAGGGTTCCTAGTTGGACTAGGAGTTGGGGGGCGCCACCTCTTCTTCTTTTCCTATTCCCTCTCTTCCTTCTTTGGTGGTTCCTACTAGGAATAGGATTGCAATCCTATTCCTAGTAGGATTGCACCACTAGCCGCACCAAACAAGGGCCGGCCGGCCTCCCCCCTTGCTCCTTTATATACGGGGGCAGGGGGGCACCCAAAGACACACAAGTTGAATTGTTCCAGCCGTGTGCGGTGCCCCCCTCCACAGAAACACACCTCGGTCATACCGTTGCAGTGCTTAGGCGAAGCCCTGCGCCGGTAAATACATCATATCCGTCACCACGCCGTCGTGCTGACGAAACTCTCCCATGAAGCTCAACTGGATCAAGAGCTCGTGGGACGTCATCAAGCTGAACGTGTGCTGAACGCGGAGGTGCCGTATGTTCGGTGCTTGATCGGTTGAATCGCGAAGAAGTTCGACTACATCAACCGCGTCACTTGATGCTTCCGCTTCCGGTCTACGAGGGTACGTAGACACACTCTTCTCTCTCGTTGCTATGCATCTGGTAGATAGATCTTGCGTGATCGTAGGAAAATTTTAAAATACTACGTTACCCAACAGTGGCATCATGAGCCAGGTCTATGCGTAGATGATATGCACGAGTAGAACACAATGAGTTGTGGGCGATACTAGTCATACTGCTTACCAGCATGTCATACTTTGCTTCGGCGGTATTGTGAGATGAAGCGGCCCGGACCGACATTACGCGTACGCTTACGCGAGACTGGTTTCACCGTTACGAGCACTCGTTGCTTAAAGGTGACTGACGGGTGTCTGTCTCTCTCACTTTAGCTGAATCAAGTGTGGCTACGCCCGGTCCTTGTGAAGGTTAAAACAGCACATACTTGACAAAACATCGTTGTGGTTTTGTATGCGTAGGTAAGAACGGTTCTTGCTAAGCCCGTAGCAGCCACGTAAAACTTGCAACAACAAAGTAGAGGACGTCTAACTTGTTTTTGCAGGGCATGTTGTGATGTGATATGGTCAAGACATGATGAGTTATACGGTTTTGTATGAGATGATCATGTTTTGTAATGTTATCGGCAACTGGCAGGAGCCATATGGTTGTCGCTTTATTGTATGAAATGCAATCGCCATGTAATTGCTTTACTTTATCACTAAGCGGTAGCGATAGTCGTAGAAGCAATAGTTGGCGAGACGACAAACGATGCTACGATGGAGATCAAGGTGTCGCGCCGGTGACGAAGGTGATCATGACGGTACTTTGGAGATGGAGATCAAAAGCACAAGATGATGATGGCCATATCATGTCACATATTTTGATTGCATGTGATGTTTATCTTATTATGCTTCTTATTTTGCTTAGTACGACGGTAGCATTATAAGATGATCCCTTACTAAATTTCAAGATATAAGTGTTCTCCCTGAGTATGCACCGTTGCGAAAGTTCGTCGTGCCGAGACACCACGTGATGATCGGGTGTGATAAGCTCTACGTTCAAATACAACGGGTGTAAGCCAGTTTTGCACACGCAGAATACTCGGGTTAAACTTGACGAGCCTAGCATATGCAGATATGGCCTCGGAACACTAGAGACCGAAAGGTCGAGCGTGAATCATATAGTAGATATGATCAACATAAGATGTTCACCATTGAAACTACTCCATCTCACGTGATGATCGGACATGGTTTAGTTGATTTGGATCACGTGATCATTTAGATGACCGGAGGGATGTCTATCTAAGTGGGAGTTCTTTAAATTAATATGATTAAATTGAACTTTAATTTATCATGAACTTAGTCCTGGTAGTATTAGCATATCTATGTTGTAGATCAATAGCTCACGATGTTGCTCCCCGTTTATTTTTTATATGTTCCTAGAGAAAACTAAGTTGAAAGATGTTAGTAGCAATGATGCGGAATTGTTCCGTGATATGAGGATTGTCCTCATTGCTGCACAGAAGAATTATGTCCTTGATGCACCGCTAGGTGACAGACCTATTGCAGGAGCAGATGTAGACGTTATGAACGTTTTGACAAAAGCTCGATATGATGACTACTTGATAGTTTAGTGCACCATACTTTACGGCTTATAACCGGGACTTCAAAAACGTTTTGAAACGCCACGGAGCATATGAGATGTTCCAAGAGTTGAAATTAGTATTTCATACTCATGCCCGTGTCGAGAGGTATAAGACCTCTGACAGTACTTTGCCTACAAGATGGAGGAGAATAGCTCAACCAGTGAGCATGTGCTCAGATTGTCTGGGTAGTACAATTGCTTGAATCAAGTGGGAGTTAATCTTCCAGATAAGATAGTAATTGACAAAGTTCTCTAGACACTATCACCAAGTTAGTAGAACTTCGTGATGAACTATAATATGCAAGGGATGACGAAAGTAATTCCCGAGCTCTTCACGATGCTGAAATCGGCGAAGGTAGATATCAAGAAAGAGCATCAAGTGTTGATGGTTAACAAGACCACTTGTTTCAAGTAAATGGCAAAGGGATAGAAGGGGAACTTCAAGAAGAATGACAAGCAAGTTGTCACTCCCATGAAGAAACCCAAAGCTAAACTCAAGCCTGAAACTAAGTGCTTCTACTGCAAAGGAAATGGTCACTAGAAGTGGAACTGCCCTAGATATTTGGCGGATAAGAAGTATGGCAAAGTGAACAAAGGTATATTTGATATACAGATTATTGATGTGTATTTTACTAGTGTTCATAGCAACCCCTGGGTATTTGATACCGGTTCAGTTGCTAAAGTTAGTAACTCGAAACGAGAGTTGCGGAATGAACAGAGACTAGTTAAAAGTGAAGTGACGATGTGTGTTGGAAGTGGTTCCAATATTGATATGATCATCATCGCACACTCCCTATACTTTCGGGATTAGTGTAGAACCTAAATAAATGTTATTTGGCATTTGCGTTAAGCATGAATATTATTTGATCATGTTTGTTGCAGTACAGTTATTCATTTAAAGTCATAGAATAATTGTTATTCTGTTTACATGAATAAAGCCTTCAATGGTCATACACCCAATGGAAATAGTTTGTTCGATCTCGATCGTAGTGATACACATATTCATAATATTGAAACCAAAAGATGCAAGGTTAATAATGATAGTGCAACTTATTTGTGGCACTGCCGTTTAGGTCATATTGGTATAAAACGCATGAAGAAACTCCATAATAATGGACTTTTGGAATCACTTGATTATGAATCACTTGGTGCTTGCGAACCATGCCTCATGGGCAAGATGACTAAAACTCCGTTCTCCGGAACTGTGGAGTGAGCAACAGATTTGTTGGAGATCATACATACAGATGTATGTGGACCAATGAGTGTTGAAGCTCGCGGCGGGTATCGTTATTTTCTGACCTTCGCTGATGATTTGAGCAGATATGGGTATATCTACTTAATGAAGCACAAGTCTGAAACATTTGAAAAGTTCAAAGAATTTCAGAGTGAAGTGGAGAATCATCGTAACAAGAAAATAAGAGTTTCTACGATATGATCGTAGAGGTAAAATATTTGAGTTAGCGAGTTTGGCCTTCAGTAAAAACAATGTGAAATAGTTTCACTACTCACGCCATCTGGAACACCATAGTGTAATGGTGTGTCCGAACATCATAACCGTACTTTATTAGATATGGTGCGATCGATGATGTCTCTTACCGATCTACTACTATCGCTTTTGGGGTTATGCATTAGAGACAGCTCCATTCACGTTAAATAGGTCACCATCTAAATCCGTTGATACGACACCTTATGAACTATGGTTTGGCAAGAAACCAAAGATGTCGTTTCTTAAGTTTGGGACTGCGATGCTTATGTGAAAAAGTTTCAACATGATAAGCTCGAACCCAAATCGGAGAAGTAAATATTCATTTGGATACCCAAAAGAAACTATTGGGTACACCTTCTATCACAGATCCGAAGGCAAGGTCTTTATTGCTAAGAGTGGATCCTTTCTAGAGAAGGAGTTTCTCTCGAAAGAAGTGAGTGGGAGGAAAGTAGAACTTGATGAGGTAATTGTACCTTCTCCCGAATTGGAAAGTGGAACATCACAGAAACTAGTTCCAGTGATTCCTACACCAATTAGTGAGGAAGCTAATGATGATGATCATGAAACTTCAGGTCAAGTTTTTGCTGAACTTCGTAGATCGACCAGAGTTCGTTCCACACCAGAGTGGTACGGCAACCCAGTTCTGGAAGTCGTGTTACTAGACCATGATGAACCTACGAACTATGAGGAAGCGATGATGAGCCCAGATTCCGCAAAATGGCTTGAGGCCATGAAATCTGAGATGGGATCCATGTATAAGAACAAAGTGTGGACTTTGGTTGACTTGCCCGATGATCGGCAAGCCATAAAAAATAAATGGATCTTCAAGAGGAAGACCGACACTGACGGTAATGTTACTGTTTACAAAGCTCGACTTGTTGCGAAAGGTTTTCGACAAGTTCAAGGAGTTGACTACGATGAGACTTTCCCACCCGTAGCGATGCTTAAGTCTGTCCGAATCATGTTAGCAATTGCCACATTTTATGAAATCTGGCAAATGGATAACAAAACTGCATTCTTTAATGGATTTATTAAAGAAAAAATGTATATGATGCAACCCGAAGGTTTTGTCAATCCTAAAAGTGCTAACAAAATGTGCAAGCTCCAGCGATCCATCTATGGGCTGGTGCAAGCATTTCGGAGTTGGAATATACGCTTTGATAAGTTGATCAAAGCATATAGATTTATACAGACTTACGGTGAAGCCTGTATTTACAAGAAGTGAGTGGGAGCACTACAACCTTTCTGATAAGTATATATGTGAATGACATATTGTCGATCGGAAATGATGTAGAATTTTCTGGAAAGCATAAAGGAGTGTTTGAAAGGAGTTTTTCAAAGAAAGACCTTGGTAAAGCTGCTTACATATTGGGCATCAAGATCTATAAAGATAGATCAAGACGCTTGATAAGACTTTCGATAAGTACATACCTTGATAAGATTTTGAAGTATTTCAAAATGGATCAGTCAAAGAAGGAGTTCTTGCCTGACTTGTAAGGTGTGAAGTTGAGTAAGACTCAAAGCCAGACCACGGCAGAAAAATATAGAGAGAATGAAAGTCATTCCCTATGCCTCAGCCATAGGTTCTATAAAGTATGCCATGCTGTGTACCAAACATGTTGTGTACCTTGCCATGAGTTTGTCAAGGGGGTACAATAGTGATCCAGGAGTAGATCACTGTACAGCGGTCAAAATTATCCTTAGTAACTGGATGACTAAGCAAATGTTTCTCGATTATGGAGGTGATAAAGAGTTCGTCGTAAAGGGTTACGCCGATGCAAGCTTTGACACTAAATCCAGATGACTCTAAGTGTCAATCTGGATGCGTATTGAAAGTGGGAGCAATTAGCTAGAGTAGCTCTATGCAGAGCATTGTAGACATAGAAATTTGCAAAAATACATACGGATCTGAATGTGACAGACCCGTTGACTAAAACTTCTCTCACAAGCAAAACATGATCACACCTTATTACTCTTGGGTATTAATCACATAGCGATGTGAACTAGATTATTGACTCTAGTAAACCCTTTGGGTGTTGGTCACATGGCGATGTGAACTATGGGTGTTATTCACATAACGATGTGAACTATCGGTATTAAATCACATGGCGATGTGAGCTAGATTATTGACTCTAGTGCAAGTGGGAGACTGAAGGAAATATGCCCTAGAGGCAATAATAAATATGTTATTAGTATTTCCTTATATCATGATAAATGTCTTTTATTCATGCTAGAATTGTATTAACTGGAAACTTGATACATGTGTGAATACATAGACAAAAACAGTATGTCCCTAGTATGCCTCTACTAGACTGGCTCATTGATCAAAGATGGTTATGTTTCCTAACCATAGACATGAGTTGTCATTTGATCAATGGGGTCACATCATTAGAAGAATGATGTGATGGACAAGACCCATCCGTTAGCATAGCACTATGATCGTTTAGTTTTACTGCTATTGCTTTCTTCATGACTTATACATGTTCCTATGACTATGAGATTATGCAACTCCCGAATACCGTAGGAACACCTTGTGTGCTATCAAACGTCACAACGTAACTGGGTGATCATAAAGATGCTCTACAGGTGTCTCCGAAAGTATTCGTGGTATTGGCATAGATCAAGATTAGGATTTGTCACTCCGAGTATCGGAGAGGTATCTCTGGGCCCTCTCGGTAACACACATCACAATAAGCCTTGCAAGCAAAAGACTAATGAGTTAGTCACGAGATGATGTGTCACGGAACGAGTAAAGAGACTTGCCGGTAACGAGATTGAACTAGGTATAGAGATACCGACGATCGAATCTCGGGCAAGTAACATACCGTTGACAAAAGGAACAACGTATGTTGTTATGCGGTTCTGACCGATAAAAGATCTTCGTAGAATATGTAGGAGCCAATATGAACATCCAGGTTCCGCTATTGGTTATTGACCGGAGATGAGTCTCGGTCATGTCTACATAGTTCTCGAACCCGTAGGGTCCGCACGCTTAACGTTTGATGACGATCGGTATTATGAGTTTATGAGTATTGATGTACCGAAGGTAGTTCGGAGTCCCGGATGAGATCACGGACATGACGAGGAGTCTCGGAATGTCCAAGACATAAAGATTGATATATTGGACGACTATATTCGGACACCGGAAGTATACCGGAAAAGTTTCGGATTTAACGGGATTGCCGGAGGGGGTTACCGGAACCCCCTACGAAGGGGGATGGTCCATAGTGGGCCTTATGGAAAAGAGAGAGGCAGCCCATAGGGCTGGCCGGCGCCCCACCTAGGGTTCCTAGTTGGACTAGGAGTTGGGGGGCGCCACCTCTTCTTCTTTTCCTATTCCCTCTCTTCCTTCTTTGGTGGTTCCTACTAGGAATAGGATTGCAATCCTATTCCTAGTAGGATTGCACCCCTAGCCGCACCAAACAAGGGCCGGCCGGCCTCCCCCCTTGCTCCTTTATATACGGGGGCAGGGGGGCACCCAAAGACACACAAGTTGAATTGTTCCAGCCGTGTGCGGTGCCCCCCTCCACAGAAACACACCTCGGTCATACCGTTGCAGTGCTTAGGCGAAGCCCTGCGCCGGTAAATACATCATATCCGTCACCACGCCGTCGTGCTGACGAAACTCTCCCGTGAAGCTCAACTGGATCAAGAGCTCGTGGGACGTCATCAAGCTGAACGTGTGCTGAACGCGGAGGTGCCGTACGTTCGGTGCTTGATCGGTTGAATCGCGAAGAAGTTCGACTACATCAACCGCGTCACTTGACGCTTCCGCTTCCGGTCTACGAGGGTACGTAGACACACTCTTCTCTCTCGTTGCTATGCATCTGGTAGATAGATCTTGCGTGATCGTAGGAAAATTTTAAAATACTACGTTACCCAACAGCCCGGGCGGGCAGAGCCTCGACGTCGAGAGGGGCTTCCTGGAGCCACGCGGAGTCGTCGGCGATGAAGACTAGTGCGCCGAGCCGGATCTCGTGGCCCAACGCCAAACCACCGCCTGACACCATGATGAAAGCGGTCGGAGGAGGAGTTGCAACTTCACCAGATGTCGCTAAGACGCCTTGCCCCACGGTGGGCGCCAACTGTCGTGGTTCTAAGTCTGACAGTAAGGGTAGGGGTACGAATGGAGAGGCAAGGCCCTAGCAATGGTGATGTTGTACACAAGGTGTTTGCGAGTTCAGGCCCTTCTCGGAGGAAGCAATAGCCCTACGTCTCGGTGCCCGGAGGCTTGGTCGACTGGTATGTGTATATGTGTGTTACAGAGGTGCGAACCCTGATCTGGAGGAGGGGGGTGGCTTATATAGTGCGCCAGGACCCCATCCATGCTCCACGTTATCAATGATTCAATGTACATTAAGGCAGGCGTTACCGGTAACGCCTGCAGTAAATAGTAATTAAGGTGTTTACTACGGTGAGTAAATACCGGACCGTTGCTGTCTCAAGTGATGCTTGACCTTCGGGGGTCGAGTGCCTTGGATTGGTCGAGTGGGGTTGAGTCGTCTTGCGAATGAGGCTCAGTCGAGTGGAGTGTCTTCTTGGACCGTCTCAGTCGACTGCCTCCACTGTCATAAGTTTTGTCTTTTGATCTTCTAGGGTAGTGACCTTGGGTGGGGTACCTTGGTCGGACCCGTGACCCTGCCCTAGATCTGTAACCTCGTCACCAGCCGCGCCCCAACATGCCCTCCCCAGACGTTTTTGCCGCGCCGGCGCCGAAAAAACGGCCCAGTCGCGCCCCCAGTAGCCCGTTTTTCGCCGGCTCGGGCCAAAACTCGTGCCGGCGGACCCAGGCCGAAACCGGCGCCCTGGGGGCGGTTGGGGAGCCAGCACAAGCGAAAAAGGCGCGTGGGTCCGCCCTGTCGGCGACCCGAGGGCCTTTTCCCGCCGTTTCTTGCCGCTTTTCCCCCGCTTCCCTCCCGCTCGCTCGCCTTCCTCCCGCCATTCCCTCCCTTCCCCCTGCCAAACCCCCTCCCGCTCGCCTTCCAGTCGCCGCCATGCCACCGAGAAAGCACGCCATGCCGCGCGCGGCGGCAACCGCGGCCGGCACCGTGGCCCAGCCGAAGCAGAGGAAGCCGAGGGCACCGCTATCGAAGCCACCGGGCATGTCGAACGCCGAGTGGAGGGTGGAAGTTCAGCGACGCGACGCAGTCACCGCCGACCGACGGAGCTAGGCCATCGCCAAGAAGGCCCGCGACAACGCGGCGCGAGCGGCTGCGGCTGTGGCGGCCTCCTCATCGGCGGACCACGCGGGGATGATGAATCCACCCGTCAGCCACGCCCAGTACGCGCCCTGAGGACAACAAGGCGTCGGTTCTCCATGGGGATCGCCATCGCCCGGCTACGCCGACGGCGACGCGCACGGTGGGTTCAACCCAAACGTGACCTTCCCCCATGGCCACCCGGCGACGCGCACACCCTCGCCCGCCTTCATCGGCGTGCATTACCCTCCACACAACTACTCGCCGCCCGCCTACGCGTCCACACCGACTCCCCATCTCCGCCGTGGACCGCTGCCCTTCTCGCACCTCGGCAACACCGACGACACAGGAGCCGACATGGACGACATCATCGCGACAGGTTCGACCGCGGCCGCCGCGTCTCCCGGAGCGCGGCCTCATCCTGAACCAGCTGCAGACGACGCCGACAACGCCAACTCCCGCGCCCAGGGCCACACCGACGTCAAGCCCGAACAAGGACGCCTCCACATCGCCGTCCAGCAGTACCGAAGCCGCGCCGACACAGCCCAGCACCGAAGCAGCTCCGACACCGCCGAGCCCGCGCACGCCGACTCCGCCAACGGCTGGAGCCGACCTCGCCGAGTGATTCGTTGCGCACGCGAACTTGCGGCGCTATGTTTTTGTAACGCCAGACTACATCCGATCGCCGGATTTGTGGCGTCTTTTGTGAGCGGGAACGACTTAGTTCAAATTTTCCACATCCTGAGGCCGGCGCTTGGGGGCGTGACTAGGAGCTAGGTCGCCCCAGGGACCGAGCTAACGCCGGTACGCCCCAGGCCGCTCTACCTAGGCGCCGGGGGG
>LR738713.1:768838681-768852660 GCA_902687465.1 Secale cereale
GGGGGGGCGAACGGCTGTAGATGCTCTAACATGCATGAGTGGGAGAAAAGAGCGCGACGTTCTCGGCGGGAGGTAGGCATCCAGTCATGGTGTCCTCCGCGTCCTACCACGTCGCACCAGAGAACAGAGAACAGGTGTGCACAGTTCTACTCTGTTAGGAAGGGAGCCTATCATTTCAGGTGGCGGTGCCTGCCTGATTAGATACTACCTTACTGTTAGGTTTGTGATTAGGCAGTACAGCATCTTGTCATGTCATTCGATACTGCTGCCAAGATTTGTTGCCACCCACGCATGACGCATGGACTAGTTCTTCCATGCCTCCACAATCCGCATATATAAAAAACAGAGGCATACATCATCTTCTCTTCTTTGATCCCTCGTCGTCGTGCGGCGCCTACCTCTTCTACTGTCACCCAGCTAGCTCTTGTCCTACTACTCGCACCTGTCGCGCTGAAATTCAACTCCCTTTCAGCTAGCATGTGTGCCTCACGGTTTTCGGTGGGACTCTTCTCTGAAGATTACAGTCAGTAACGTTTTCGTACGTGAGACTGACGTGCAACCATCTGTTCTCTCTAGCCTATACTTCTAGTTACAGTGAATTCCAAGTACTAGTACCTTTCTCCATTTTGGCTCGACTTAATTTGTGGCGATCGACCGCTTTCTCCGATTTGGTAGCATCCCATGCACCTCATGTGAGAATTTGGAGTAGTGATATTTTATCCAGACAAGTATCCTGTAGCCAGCCGCCACGGGCCATGTGAACATGACGACTCCTTCCCAGACAGGTATCCTATAGCCAGCCGCCACGGGCCATGTGAACAAAGACCAACGGCATTGAGTAATGAGTAGTGATATTTATTCAGATAGATACCTTTCATGCGCGAAGAATCTCCCTCAACATGGACGGACCGAAACCGGCAAATTTGACAATTTTGACCTGTTGCTGCAATCAATTTACGAAATGAACTGACCGTGAAACTATTTCACAGCCATGACCTTTTTGTGTAGCGCCTGCCACGACGGTGCTGCACCCTACTGTGCAGCGCCTGACTCAGGGGCGTTGCACGCCTGTCCACCGTGACAGCCCCCGGGCCCGCACCCGGCCGTGCAGCGCCTCCCAGCTAGGCGCCACACAATGTAATGTGCAGCGCCTCCGAGCCAGGCGCTGCACTATGACTTATCCAGCAGCCGCGCGAAGGCCCAATCCCCACCCATTGCAGTTACAGAAGAGAGAAGAGAGGAGGCTGTGGCGGCTGCTGGATCCCATCCTCTCCCTCTCTCAATCTCATCCCCAAAAAACTTCAGATCTGAGGGTTTTGTCCGTGGATTTCTTCACCCTTCGATCCTACAAGGTACACTCCTCCGATCCTCTTCTTTCTATCCATACATTTTTTTTTTGAAGATTTGTGTAATCCTTTTTTGATTAGATTAGAATCTTGCATATGTGGGATTTATGATTTGTAGATGATTTATAAAATATATGTAACCTTAGTGTAGTTAGTATGTATTGAAAAAAAATTCTTCTATGTTGGAAACCTACATTATGTTAGATTTTATTAGATGTTATTTTAGATGAGTTAGATGAATTGAATATTAGTTATATGCAAAAGATATTTGTATTGAAGTAGGCTTAGTTTAGTTATTTTGTATTCATAGGATGATGTTATTTATATGGTTTGAGAAGAAAGCATTTTTTTTTCAAATTTTGCATGTAGTAGCCGTAGTTTTGTTTTTGTGTATTCAAAAGTTAATCGTGTTGAATACCTTTTTTCAAAAAAATTCAAATGGTTAGGATGGATTGGCTTCTCGATGATCACTGGGACAAACAACACCGGTCTTACGCTATGTCCGTGGATCAGCGGGTAATAATGAAAGTTGCCGGTGTTAATTATTTCGTTATTTTTCAAACACATACCCCCAGATTTAATGATTTGTTTGTTTTGCTTGTAGGAGCTTGCACCTCTGAAGCTTCGGGCTCACAGAGTCAACCTTGGGTGGATGCGCTATGATGAGCGCTACACACCGTATGTTAGGGAGACAGGACTTTTCCCTTTCATTCAGTTGGTCAGCCGGTCGACGCCACCCAACAATGCTCCGGCACTCACCGCGCTCATTGATCACTGGAGGCCGGAGACACACAGTTTCCATCTGCGGACCGGGGAGATGACGGTGACGCTTCAGGATATAGCAATGATCACCGGTCTTCCTGTCGATGGCAATCCTTTATGTATGAGCACTGATTCAGATGGGTGGCGCGAGCAGATGCATGCCCTTATCGGTATGGTTCCTCGAGAGCCTCAGGAACCAGAAGTTGAAGGAAAGAAGAAGGAAAGAGTCGCAGCCGGTGCCCCTTACACCTGGATTACTACGCACTTTGGTACTTGCCCTTTGGAGGTTGATGAGGACACGGTGAAGACACATGCTCGTGTCTACATGTGGTATGTGATATCCAGGACTATGTTTGCTGATGGCACAGGCAAGAATGCTCCATGGATGTGGCTGAAGGCGTTGACCGTCTTCGATAGCAAATGGAGTTGGGGTTCGGCGACACTGGCTTACTTGTATAGACATGTATGAAGTTATTTATATTTCACCTCATTGGTACATGATGAATGCGATATTGTTGTTAATTCAATCATGTTCTTTTTTATGTGCAGTTGGACGAAGCCAGTTGCAGGCTATCTGGAGGTATCGGTGGTTGTTTCGCACTTTCCATATGGAGTTGGGAGCGTTTGCCGGTTGGACGACCAAAGACCGTGAAGTACGAGCCTTGGGACGAGAAAAACGACCCACTACGGCTCCCCACTTGGGCTTACAAGTGGGATGTGTTAAATGAGATGACGGATGATCCATCGGTCATGTACAAGCTCTACAGGAGCGAGATGGACGCGGTCACAGCTGAGCAGGTGAGTCGATATTGCATAAGTTATTATCATGCTTATATCGTAACTCGATATCAATTTTGCATTTTATCCCCTTTTGCAGGTTGAATGGGAACCATATGGAAGTGCAGAGAGTTTTGGGAACCCTATGAAGTTCGCGCTGAATCCGATGTGCACTAGGGATAGGGAACTCTGGCATATGCGGTGTCCACTCATATGCAACTGGGCGGTCGAGGTTCACCTGCCACATCGGGTGTACCGCCAGTTTGGTTTGTTCCAGACACACCCGCCGGAGTGGGAGGACACGGACCGAATGCTACACGCGTAAGATATAACTAACCTTGAGCACCTAGCTGTTTGTCGGCCTCATCGATGGTTCTAATACTATGCTTCTAACTTCCAGGTTGGATAGGAAAAAGCAGCGTAAGATCAAGGACTGGGCCAAGCATCACAGGAAGTATGTTGTGCAGTGGCAGTATAGTGTTGATCAAGCTAGGCGCAACAAAGGAGCCCCGCTTCGTGAGCACTGCCCGATCGCGTTCAACAACTATCTCACATGGTTCCTTGCAAGAACCCGTGTGGAGGTATGCAAGCCGGCGTATGCTGAGGAGATTTTGGAAGATCCCACCGTATTTGATGATATAGCCCAGCACGAGTACAACGCATTAGTCCGGAAAGGCAACTCAGTGATCCCTGCAGGCCCAATGATGAACTTTGTGGTATTTGCCCTTTATTCTTTTCCATTCGCACTATTTACATCTTCGCTTGCCTAACACGTTAATACCATTTGTGTTCATAGCGTGCCCAGATCAAGAAAGCAGCCGATGAGACCGACACTATTTTGGAAACAACCCCGGCTGGCAAAGACGATGGGGAAGGTGCCCTTCGAGCATTCCTTAAGGTTCACATCTCCTTCAAACTAGCACTTAACATGTGTTGGTACGTTCGATGTCTCATTCGCTTGTTCATGTTGCAGCGCGAGGGCCAAAAGTTAAGGCGGCTATCTAATCTTTTCGGTTGTCGTGACCCCGAGTATGTATCACCAGAACGTTCTAGGTCGGCGACACCATCATATCCCATTTCTGGCGATGCTAATCCTTTGGATGATGAGGATGTGGGTGTGGTCACCCAAGAGGTATGGCATTAGCATATATATCCAATTGTTGTTGCATTGCTAACTACATGCTCACACACGGTCTTTCCATAACTTTTGTTGATGCATAGGCTCTTGATGATATGGTCTTGGGGAAGTACAAGGCTCGTTCTGCAATCAAGTTAAAGCCTAGGAGGGAATACAAGAAATACACACATGAGGACTTTACCCAAAAAGGCAAAAGGACGGTCGAAACCTCGTGGATGGCGGCTTTGGATGACTATTTGGATGACGATGAGGATGACGAGGCGGAGCCGGAGCCTGAGCCGGAGCGGGTTTCTCTTCCTAGGAAGGTGAAGAAGATTAGTGTCAAGAGGGGGGGAGGAGCCAGCAAGCGCGGAAAGAACTAGTCATCTTACTATTTTTGTAATGTCGAACGCTATGTTGGTAGTAATGTCGAACTTGTCGTGCTGAAGATACTATATGTGTTGAACTCTATGTTGGTGGTAATGTCTATATGTGTTGAACTTGTCGTGCTAGTGTTGAAGTATTTCTATATGTGTTGTACTATTCATATTTCTATATGTGTTGTACTATTCATATTTATAATATTCATCTTTCTATGTTGTACTATTCATATTTCTATATGTGTTGTACTATTCATATTTCTAATATTTCATCAGACATGTGTGGCGCCTAGCCCACGGGCGTCACACTGTACTGTGCAACGCCTACAGACCAGGCGTTGCACTATACAGTGTGGCGCCTGTGAGCCAGGCGCTACACAGGTCTGTACGTTCTCAGTGCTTCTGTTGTTCTATGGACAGATGCAAACATGTGCAGCGCCTAGCAGCCAGGCGTCACACTGTATAGTGCAATGCCTGGGAGCAAGGCGCTGCACTGTATAGTGCAACGCCTGTGGGCTAGGCGATGCACATGTCTGTATGTGTCCAGAGAGCAACAGGAACTTCTGTTGCTCTCTGGAGACATACAGACCTGTGCAGCGCCTGCACAGGTCTGTATGTCTCCAGAGAGCAACAGAAGTTCCTGTTGCTCTCTGGACACATACAGACATGTGCATCGCCTAGCCCACAGGCGTTGCACTATACAGTGCAGCGCCTTGCTCCCAGGCGCTGCACTGTATCTGGACACATACAGACATGTGCAGCGCCTAGCCCACAGGCGCTGCACTGTATCGCCTAGCCCACAGGCGTTGCACTATACAGTGCAGCGCCTGTGAGCTAGGCGCTGCACAGTACTTACTGTTTTTTTTAATTTGCAAACTTAGTGCGACGATGCCAAGTACGATTGATACATTGCAAGCAAAGAACTGTGGATAGATCATATGCATAAAGTACTTCACGAAACATAGTTGTCCACAACACATAGTATTTCACGACACATAATTGTTTATACTACATAGTACTTCACGATACAACCAAATAGAGAAGGAGACATAGTAGTTCACCACAAATACTAGTTCACAACCAAATCGAGGAGGGCACATAAGGTGTTCACAACCACATAGTAGTTCACGACATAGCTCTATTGCGTAGAGCAAGGCCCCTTTCCCTTCTTCTTCTTCCTCTCTTCTTCCTCTTCCTCCCCCCTTTTCCTTATGAGACGAGCCTCCTTAACCACCCTCTCCATGAACATCTGATTCTCCCTCTCTTTTTTTGCAGCTTCAAATGCCCAAAGCTTCGCGGTTTTTTCTTCAAAATCCTTCTGACGCTTCTTCGCAGCCTCCTCACATCTCCTCACCAACGCTTGCTCCCTAGCTCGCATCGCCTCACTCGCTCTCTCTTTTTCCTCCCTCTTCTTCTCAAGCTCCTCTTCTTTCTTCTTCTTTAGCTTGGTTGCATCCTCCTCTCTAAGCTTCTTCGCATCCTTCTCCCACCATCCCGTCATATCATCTTCGCCATCCTCCTTCATTGTTGGTTTGTTGGGTTGGGAAGCCGCCATACCTACAATGAGTGAAACATAATGGTTAGTAAGGACAAATTAAAGCAAATGTAAAACAAGAACATATGAAAAAGAAAACATATGAGAAAGAAAACATATGAAAAAGAAAACATATGAAAAAGAAGACATATGAAAAAAAAGACATACGAAAATGGTCCATCGAGGTATCCAACCATTCCTCTATAACGAACTTGCCCTTGTCCATCACCACGACCACGAGCTCTACCACCACCACGGCCTCTTGTAAGTCCAAGTTGCCGACCTCTTTATTGTCTAGATCCGCTTTGGCTACCACTTGGTTGGTTTAGCACTTGTTGGCTACCGCTAGGGTGGCTACCACTTGGTTGGCTTGGCACTTGTTGGCTACCACTTGGTTGCATTGGCACTTGTTGGCTACCACTTGGTTGCCTTGGCACTTGTTGGCTACCGCTAGGTTGGCTAGCACGTGGTTGCCTTCGCACTTGTTGCCTAGCTCTTGGTTGGCTTGGCACTTGTTGGCTACCACTTGGTTGGGTCCCTTGTGTAGCTCCTTGTTGGCTTGTGCTTGCATCATTTTTCTTGGACCTTTTCTTTGGTTTGGGACATTTTCTTTGGTTGTGGCCTTGACCTTTGCACCGCCCACAACGGGAGCTATCACGAGGCTCTTGGAATTGGTCGTTGCCCGCTTCGCGCCGGCCACCATGGCCCCATCCGTCCATGTCGCCTCTAAGACGCTTTGTCTTACGTCTACCCCGTTTAACAACCTTCAACTCCGGATCCGGCCATAGTTGAACTCCATGGTACTCTGGCCATTGTAATTGGTCCAAGTAAGGGTGAAAGCGGGGAGCCCATGTTTTCTTGACCGTCATGATTGAGAACTCCGACTCCCGCATGGTGCGTGGGTGGTTGATGTTCACATTCCGAACGCGACCGGCGGTATACAAGTGTGAGCAAGGGAGATGAAGCAACAATGGCCTCCCGCAAGTGCAATCACATTGTGTCAACGACACCTTGAAAGCCCGACCTCCGTGTTGCCGGCCATCATTTGTGGTTCCTCCTGGCTCTTTCACTTCGTACTTCCACTCTTCATTGTCATATAATATAGCTTCTTCTGAGTCCGCCTTCCGTGATTGAAATACCAACCATTCATCAACCTTGGGTGGGAACTTGTACTTGTACTTGCGCGGGTTCTCACCCGCTATCTGTGCATCAGTTTCCATCGAGTACTTTACAAAGTACGCATTCATCTTGTCAAATGTGTATTGAACTATTACCGTCACGGGTAATCCACGTGCACCTTTGAGCACCCTATTGAAGCATTCGGCTATATTGCTTGTCATTTGACCGTATCTCCGGCCATCTTCATCAAAAGCACGTGCCCACTTGTTCCGGTATTGAATGTGCCTATTGAGAAAGTCTTGACCCCCGGGATCAAGTTTTTTGTGTGCGAGCAATTTGTTGTACAAATAGGCGAAGCGCTTGTCGGAGAAAGCGAGACAACAATCTTGAAGATCATCGGCCAACTCCTTAAGGCCACATGCCCTATAGAAGTTCGAACAAAAGTGCCTCGTGCACCATCGATGGTGCAACGGTGCATGACCGGGAATGTCAATCTCCACCGCGTTAAGAATTCCTTGATTCCAATCCGATATGACACATATTTCCCTTTGAGCGGGTAACACCTTTGTCCTTAGAAGACGCAAAAACCACTCCCAGTTGTCGTTGTTCTCCACCTCAACCAAAGCAAATGCCAATGGCAACACCCGGTTGTTGGCATCACTTGCTATCGCAACCAACAAGGTGCCCTTGTATTGTCCGGTCAAGAACGTGCCATCAATGGCGATGACCGGCCTACAGTGTTCGAAAGCCCTCAAGCATTGCTCGAACGCCCAAAATGCACGGCCAAATACTCGGACTTTCCTTCCTTCATGAACGGTTGTTTGGTGCCCATGAGGCTCGACAACATGAACCATGCCCGGGTTTGTTGTGGCCATGGCTAACAACAACCTAGGGATTCGGTTGTATGCTTCCTCCCAAGTACCATACAACATCTTAAATGCGGCTTGCTTCGCCTTCCATGCCTTGCCGTACTTCACCTTGTAATGAAATATGGCTTTCACAAGATCAATGACATGTTGGACGCTCATTATTGGAAGTGTGGATATTGAGTTGGACAACCTGTAAGCAATGAACTCGGACGTGAGTTGTTTGTGGCCTTCAGACACGATCTTACCATCTACCCTTTTGCCTTGGCACATGTGAGTTGGCACACAACTCACTACATGCCAAGTTGGACCTCCTTTCCATGGTCTTGCACGCACAATCCATGGACATATTTCATCTTCACTTGCACATGCAACCGTGTAGCGCACATTGATGTCCGAGTGCACCACCTTGTGTGGACGATAATGCGTAACCGAGTAGTTGTCCAGCCACATCTTCAATTCCAACAAGGTTTCGAACTTAGACCCTTTAGCCATCTGGTTCTTGTCGTCTCCCATATCACGGTGAGAGCTTGGCCTAACACCAAGAGATACACATTGGCCACCATCTACCACGGCTTCATCCGCGAGACTAACATCCTTGAACAATGTAATCCGATGATCCCGACGGAATACCTTCTCGAAAGCTTCGGCCTCCTTCACCGTGAACCCCTCCGCATCAACTTCTTCATCGGGACCATCGTCATCCGAGTCCGATGCATATGCACGGGAAAAAGGGATGGATTGGTCCATTGTCTCTTGCAAATGATATTTGTCGAGATCACCCACATTGTTGGCATGGAGATCAACTTCATTGTCATCGTCCGCATAATCATAATTGTCCTCTTCCTCTTGCAAAGCTTCATCTTGGTTGTTTGTAAACGGACTCAATGTTTGACGCACTTCTTGGGTCAAAAGAGGTTCATCAATTTCATCTCGCTTCAAGGGTGGTGGCCTACTATGAACCAAAAGAGGTTCATCAATTTCATCTCGCTTCAAGGGTGGTGGGCTACTATGAACCAAAGGGGGAGGTTTCCGGTTCAAGTCCAAATGCAAACTTGAATCAACCTTCTTCGTTGCAAATAACTCAAGCGCCATGTCAAGTGATTCGGCCACCGTTTCCTTGTATGCAACCCAACGTTGCTCCGAGTTGACACGCATTGTCTTCCAACGGACGTGCATTCCAAAGCCTACATTATGCCTTCCCTCCAACTCCACGATACCACTAAGGTCCATCCAATTCAATTCTTTCCTAACTTGTTGCAAGAGCTCCGCATAGCTAGGACTACTATCAAACACAATGTCAAGCTCATCCGGGTCCGGTTCAATATTGCCTTTCAAAAAGGCATCTTTGTCCCCATGATGAACAAACACACATGTTCTTCCCATCCCTATAAGCATTCCAAGAACACAAGGTAACATTGCTTTCATGAGTACTAAATGCAAAGATTAACAAAGAATAGAAACCCTAATATATATATCAAACAACAACCCTAACCATAACCCTAACCATAACCATAACCTAACCCTAACAACAACATAACAACACCCATAGGAACACCCATAAGAACACACATAGGAACACCCATAAACATACATCTCACTTCTCCATGCAAATCACTAGATCCAAACAAAACTAGGGTTTCCCCAAACTAGCAAGATTTGAGCAATTTGATAACATTACTTGGATCAAAACAAGGGGATCGGAGGTGATTACCTTTAGGGAGGGCTTGACTTCGAAATCCACGGACAAATTCTTCATATAAGCAAGATTTGAGAGAGGATTTGAGAGGGGAAGAGAGTGGGAGAGGGGCCTAAGCTCGGGGTGAGAGTGGGAGAGAGTGTGAGTGGGGGAGTGGGGGTCCAGCGCGGCTGCTGGATAAGTCATAGTGCAGCGCCTGGCTCGGAGGCGCTGCACATTACATTGTGTGGCACCTAGCTGGGAGGCGCTGCACGGCCGGGTGCGGGCCCGGGGGCTGCCACGGTGGACAGGCGTGCAACGCCCCTGAGCCAGGCGCTGCACAGTAGGGTGCAGCGCCGTCGTGGCAGGCGCTACACAAAAAGGTCATGACTGTGAAATAGTTTCACGCAGTGGCGAATCTAGACAAAAAATCGAGGGCAGGCTCAAAGTTTATGCTAGCTTGTATCATGTGAATATATGTTTGATTGGGTTGGCATCTGGCTGAGTTGGGCCTTGAGACTAGTAGTAAAAAAACTTTTTTTTCAGTGCTGAGGGGGGGGGGGGGGCTCAAGCCTGTTAAAGCCCCCCTAGTAGATTCGCCCCTGGTTTTACGGGCAATTCATTCTGTGAATTGATTGCAGCAACAGATCAAAATTATCAAATTTGCCACCGAAACCTGACTTTGCACTGTTGGGTGGAGCGTACGACGGGCAGGACTCGAAGATCGGGACAGATTGGTCAAGGTCACCTCAGGGCGACGACGTGCCAATGAGAAACGCGCGCCAAAAGTTCAAACCTTAGCTAGCTCTCCGGCCTTAAATGGCTCAAGGCGCTACTATATTCCAGAGTTTGGATGAGGACGACGAAACGGGACAAACGAGCCGATGCATGCGTGTCCATTTCAGAGACTCTCAGCTGGTCGTAGTTTCTTTCGTCTTTCTTCTTCACAAAAATTTCTTCTTTCGAGCTTTGTTAGGTCAGCTCTTAGATTTTCTCTCTCCGTTCTTCTAGAAGAACCCCCACTCCACAACAGATTAAATATGACATCCTACAAAGCGATCTTAATGAAATTCTCGTACCCAGCTAGAAAAGTGCGTCCTGTACGTAAGCATATACTCCCTTCGTCCGAAAATACTTGTCATCAAAATGAACAAAAAGGGATGTATCTAGAACTAAAATTCATCTAGATACATCCTCCTTTATTCATTTTGATGACAAGTATTTCCGGATGAAGGGAGTATGTGGTAGTACATTTTCGTCTCCTTAGCTATGATCTTTTTTGCCCCCACAACTTGCATGGAAATGTATGACTTGCACTCAAAGATTGTTCCTTGTCCCAACGATCTGAAATCCCTTGTGGCATCGACATCCACTCGATGCTTAATTAATGAGGCACGCCATGCACGAGTTGCCGCCTAGCACATTGACTTGGGAGTCAAACGATCGACAGGACCATGCTACGCCTAACAAACAGGGAGGGTCTGTTTAGGAACTATGGGTTTTTCAGTCCCTGAAAACAAATAGGGAGGGACTTTTTAGGGACTAGAGACTTTATAGTTGGGACTAGAAATAGTCCTAGGACTTATTAACCAAATAGGGCCTAAAGTAAACATGAGCTGTGATAAGTGCCTTGACTCTTGACGGCCAGGACAATGGCAAGCAACTTGGCAATATGCCGTGTCATGTTAGATTTCATCTATGCCTTCAATCCACACATAGTATATATTCGAATTTATGTAATTCTAAGGTTAGCTCTTCGGTCCATTTCGGTTGGACTTGGTGTCGCTTTCTCCGTTTTGGTCACATGCAATGCACCTCACGTGTGAATTTGGATTTCGAGTTTTTAGAGATAATATAGTAGTAATCTTTTAGCATGTGTAATAATATCACCACTACACCGCGGCCAAGTTAAGAACCGGATCTATTAAGGACCAACTTTTTCTCGGCCGTCGACTGAAGTCAAGGCACATGCACACGACATCATCATCGTGGAGAAGTACGTAGCACCAACGTCCACTTGAACTCGAGGTGATAACTACGTTACTTACATGTGAGATTCTCAACATGGACCAAAATCTGGCTTTGCACTTTTGGGTGTTGATGACTTTGTGTGTGTGCGCGCGCGAGTGGGAGTGGGAGAGGATCAGACGAGAGATTATTGGTCGAGCGAGGTGCCGAGGTCACCTCACGTATGTACGCCGACGTGCCAAACGAAAAATAAACGCTCGCCAAAGCTCCAAAAACGTAGTTTTCAGGCCTTAAATGACTCGAGTTGCTTGATACCAGTAACAGATTTGTGCTGTCTGGAATTTCAGGATTTCGTCGAGGACAAGGAGATGAGCACAAACGAGGTTGTGCATGCGTGTCCACCCGACAGTATGAGGAGTTTCTTTCGTCTTTCTTCTGCTTAAGAATAAGCTGTTTGTTCTACTAGACTAGTTAGGCCAGCCCCCAACAAATAAGATGTGCCATCTCTATCGAATTCTCGTACCCCTACCCAAGAAAGTGTCTTCTGCGTCGCTGCTGGAGTGGATGCATATCAACATGTACCACATTTTTACCTCCTTTTCCACCCCAACTTGCATGGAAACTTATGGCTTGCACTCAAAGATTGTTCCTTTCTTTGCCCCCCAACGATTTTCATGGCGTGGACATCCACACCTTATGTTTGGTGCAGCACGCCATGCATGCATGAGTTTTTTCTCAGGACACACGACGGCGCATTTGACTCGCGAGTCAAACTCGGTCGACAAGGGTGCACATGCTTGCGCGCAAATAGGAGCTGCAATGAGTGTTTCGATAGCGACACCAGTAAGCAACTTGGCAATATAATGTACTAGTGTCAAAGTTTTCACGCCAGCATCCACTATAGATATTTTCGTAGTACCTTTCGCAAATAAATATGGCTACTCAATATACAAAAGGAACCCACACTATATATTCTACTCCCTCCGTCCCATAATGTAAGACGTTTTTTGACACTACGTCAAAAAACGTCTTACATTATGGGACGGAGTGAGTAGCATGTTGATGAAGCTTTTTTTGACTTAATCATCATCCAGATGTGACATGTAGGAACAGGCACCTTCTTCCAAAAAGCGTAATATATTGATCACGAGCTATATTTTCTAGTATGTTGATAAAACCCTTTGACTCAATCATCATCCAGATGTGACATGTAGGAACAAGCACCTTCTCTCAAAATGCGCAATATATCCCGTGCTATATGGAGCCCCGTTTTATGAAAAAAAAAATCTCAAATATTCTTTTATAGGACCAAAAATATTTAAGAAAAAATTATAGATGTAGTACTACTTATAGATGTGTAGTGTGTGTATATGATTTTCCATCAATATATGTTCTTGCCTATGGTGCACACAAAGAATTGTACATCTAATTTATGAACCTCAAATCTCCCTTAAAACGGCGGTAGCTGCCCGAGCCGGTGTAGGCTTGGCGAAAGGACATTGGTGCATGAAGTGCAATGCAGGTTACTGAAATAGAGGTAGGCAGTGTAGCAAGTGGTCGTGCATGTTGGCACGACGACAAAGGTTAGCTCGGAGACCACCGGTCGCAGAGGCGGAGACAGGATCCAGGCCCCCAGGGCCTGGGCCCGGGGCGTGAGGCCCAACTCCTTTGGTGATTGTAGTGATTACCCTACCAGAGGCCCAAATCTAGGGGCAGTGCCTGAAGCAGGCCCAGAGCCTGCTGCCGGCCTGGCTCCGCCCCTGACCGGTCGGTCATGCCAAGAATGAGAGGTGTCTATGGCTTCGATGAATTAGTAATTTACACAATACTGAGGAGGAAAGGAATGATAGTCAATTTGAGGTATCCGTATAGTTGGAGCTCAGAGGACCTGCAGTTGTGGAACATGGTTCCACGCGCATCCATTATCTTTCCTACTTATAAAGATTGAAGTTGGTGGTGAATTCACTTGTGGGACCAATATCCTTCACCCATAAAAAATACACAATTGCCCACATGTGGGACTAGCAAAGCTTCCAAAAGACATAAAAAACAAATGCACTTTTACTCACATGTGGGACCTAAAACAAACTAACAAGTACACTACTATCTTCACACTTGAAGAATGCACGAATAACAAAATGCAAAAATGTGACTCCAACTCAAAATTATGGGCATCGTGCTAGTGAATAATAAATTTGGAAAGAAATACTAGAAATTAAAAAAAAACGTGAAGTACATGGTCGACTGATGTAGTCGTCTATGAAGTTTCACGAAGACATCAGTGGCGGAGACAGGGGGACCAGCACGGGCCCTCCCCCCACCTAACAACACTGAATTAGACCTAATATGCATCTGAATCTATGATTAGTTGCTGCTAAAACAGTGTAATTTAATGGACTGGCCTTCCCCAATAAGGATTGAGAACACCTGCC
>LR738713.1:768855315-768897000 GCA_902687465.1 Secale cereale
CCCCCCGGGATCCCCCTGCACCCCTCCCCCCAGTTAAGTTTTGAACTCGGTCCCACCGGCTATAGCCGAACCCCGCTCGTACACGATGGAGCCACGCCGTGGTCGACACTCCTCATCATGTCCCCGCCTTCGGCCTCGTGGTGCACTTTGCAAAAAGTGAATGGCACCACAAAAAAAACAGGCACCTGATGTTTAGCAGAACCAATTTCCCAAACATGCCGCTGGAAGCCATCCATACCACAACTTCTCTGTACTTCACCACCTCACCGAATCAACGCCAGAGAGGAAGAAGCCAAGCCCTATGTCGTTCATCTCGGCCTACTCTCTATTGTCCTCCTACTGCACTAACGCTGCAATGGCGCGCACACTGCTTTCTTGTGTTCTCTGCCTCCGTGCAGACTACAGTCCGGCGCGCCGCCGACGGGGTCGATTATCTTGGCCTCCTCTCTCTTGCCCTACTACACTTGAGTCGTTTCCAACGTCGATCATCTTGGCCTCCTCTCTCGTCCACTACACTAACGATACCATGTCACGAGCACTGTATTCTCCTCCTCTGTCGACTGTCTTTGCGCGTGCACCGCAACTAGTTCGCCGACGGTGTCGCTCGCCGTGCCGCCAACAGTGTCGCTCGCCGTGCCGCCGATGGGGTCGCTCGTCCACGACTCCATGCTCGTCATGTCGGACACGATGCCACAGCCACTATCCACCGCAGTCACCATTGTCCGGCGCACACTACATTTCTTCTCCCCTCCCTCTGCTAGCTCTTAACCCTGTGTACTAAGTGCAAGTGCTAGCTCTTAATCATACCTCATGCGTGCAACCAAACACCGTGTTTATGTGCCGTTTGGGCCAATGCGGGCAACCAAACAAAGTGCACTTGCGTATTACCTAATGCAGGGACCCTAGATGCAGGCAACCAAATAACTTACAGATGACGCATTTGGGGCTGTTTTTGCTCAACTAGGCTGGGTTGAGATGTGTATGCAATGCGGCTACTATTCAGTACTGCAACCAAACACGCCCCTAGAGTACTGATGGCTATGGATGAAGGTGGAATACAAATCGCCTTGCTTCTGTTAGGACGTGTTTGGTTGCCTGCATACACCTCGACCAGGCCCGCACAAGAAGGATCCTGCTTGTTTGGTAGCCCGCATACACTGTTGGGCTTGTATAGCACGAAACTTAAAGCACCTCTGGGCTTGGCTCGCTGGAAACGCTCAGATCGGCAGTTTCTTGCGAGCCAGGCGGAGGCGAGCACAAGCGAGCGGGCGCTTGCACGAGTGGAGATGGCAGGCATGCGAGGTGTTTACGTGGTGTCTTCTTCAGCCTCCACTAAGCTCCTTTATAATATCCTCTCTTTCATGTCCCTCTAATCTACACAATGGCGCTTCGATTCGAGGTAAGCTCTACACGAAAAACATGCGCATCGATGCTACGGTTCCATTCAGACGATCGGTTTGTAGTCTCATCGACCATACATGCCCAATTTCTTGTTCCCGTTTGGAGCTATTTTGGATGAATTTTGTCAGATTCGTTGTGGATGATCGATTGCTTGAAATTTCCTTTGACCAACAGCCCAATCTCGCAGTTCTGCACAACATTCGTGTTGCAAGTTTCCTGTTTCGACGATCGTAGACGAGAAGATCTATATATTTTTCATGGCTATACATATGGATATGTGTGCTATGATTTAAGACACTACTTAATTATTCCTCTAGCCGGCGTGGTTTCTCTCTATCTCCTCTCTCTGGTAGCGTCATCGACGCCGTCGTTCATCTCGGCCTTCTCTCCATGGTCCTACTGAAGTTAAACCGCCATGGCGTGCACACTGACGGGGTTCTTCTCCTCTATTCTCTGCCACCGACGGGGTCGATCATCTTGACCTCCTCCTGGCCTTCTCTTTCTCGTCCTACTACACTGGAGTCATTTCCGGCGTCGATCATTGATGGCTTCTCGCCCCTCGTTGGTTACCCCAAGTGGAAGGTTTGAGATGCAGTGTAGCGGTAGTTTTCCCTTGGCAAAGATACCAAGGATCGATTTCCCCTGAGACTCCAAGGTTCAACAAGAAGGTGTCAACTGCTAACGGCGCCAGATATTAGCAATCAACTTGGACCTGCACACAGATACAAATAACTTTGCTCCCAACGAGTACAGAGAGGTTGTCAATCCCTCCGGCCTTGTCGTTTGCAAAGGATCAAACACAAGAGATAATAGTGATAGGTATTGCTGCAACTAGTAAGTAAAAGCAGAAAGTAAATAGCGGATGTAATCAGTGATGGTAATATGGACAGGGGTCCCATGATGTTCACTAGTGATGTCTCTCTCCCAAAAGACGATAAAACAGCTATGTGAGGTAAACGAATTACAGCTGGGCAATTGACAGAATTATGTGCGCAAACCAATGCTAACTATGTTGCAAGAAAGGTAGAGGTTCAAAGCATGGGTGGTACGCCAAGGCAAGTAGAACGAAATCCATCTGCATCTACTAGTAATCATCCACCTTGAGATATCTATCCAGAACATCTCGCTGGTATTAAGTTGCGAGTCCCACCCATAGTGTAAACTCAAAGCAACAGACAACTGCATTAAAAGAACTTTGCGTAAAGTAAACAATCCTTGCACCCGCGAGTACAAGCACCGTTGTTTTCCCCCTTGTGGCAACAGCACATCCCCTAGACTCATGTTTCTGTCACTCAAACTAGTCATCGAGGGGCATGAACCCACAATCGAGCATAAAGTTCCCTCTTGGAGTCACTACCTACTACTTGGCCAAAGCAATAAATAGCAACGGAGAACATGCAAGAATTACTTACGAACATAAATATAAAAGAGGTGAATCAAACATATTACTCAAACACAATCTGAACATAATCTCACAATCCATCGGATCCCAGCAAGCTCATCATAGCAACAACATAAGGATTACATATGTGCCTCGATCATGTAGGGCAGCTCACGAGGTCTAATTAGTGAAGCACAAGAAGGGGAGGAGAACATCACATAGCTACTGGTCATGGACCCATGGTCCAAGGGAGACTACTCACAACTCATCCGGGAGGCGTCCATGGTGGTGGAGAGGCTCCCGGTGGTGATCCTCCCCTCCGGCAGGGTGCCGGGAAGAGTTCTCCTGGTGCTCCCGATCTTGGAAGCGCGGCGGCGGCGGAACAGAGATGAGATCGCGAAAAAGGGTTCCGTCCTCGAGGGTTTCGGGACGCGTGTTAAATATATGCCAAAGTGGGGCATCAGCGGAGACCTGGGGGGCCCAGGCGCCCCCCGGCGCGGCCAGGAGGGGGGCCGCGCCACCAGGGTGCCTGGAGCCCTGGTGGCCCCCCTCCGGCCCTACTTCGGCCGTGTGGAAGCTTCCGGAACGCTGATTTTTTATATAATTTTTCCGGGATTTTTCTGGCAGTTTACGTGATGGGAAAACCTGAAATACAAAAACAGCAGAAAACAGAAACTGGCACTGGGGTGCACTGAGTTAATAGGTTAGTCCAAATATGATCAAAAGTGTATGGAAGTGTATAAATATCATAGCAATATCACACAAAAGAGGCATGGAGCAAGCAAAAATTATAGATACGTTTTGGACTTATCAACATCCCCAAGCTTAATTCCCGCTCGTCCTCGAGTAGGTAAATGATAACTGATGTCGACACACGCTTCTACTCTTGTGGAATATGTTGGGCCTCCAAGCGCAGAGGTTTGTAGGACAGCAGCAATTTCCCTCAAGTGGATGACCTAAGGTTTATCGAACTCAGGGAAGTAGAGGTTGAAGATGGTCTCTCTCAAGCAACCCTGCAACTAAGATACAAGAAGTCTCTTGTGTCCCCAACACACCTAATACACTTGTTAGATGTATAGGTGCACTAGTTCGGCGAAGAGATGTTAAATGGCAAGTGATATGGATGGCAAAACAAAGTAATATAAATCTGTAATAAAAAGTGCAGCAAGCAAACAAGTGGTAAACGTGAGCACAAATGGTATTGCAATGGTGGAAACAAGGCCTAGGCTTCATACTTTCACTAGTGGCAACTCCCAACAACATTAACATAATCGAATCACATGATATTTCCCATAAAACATGCAATGGAGACGCACCCGGAGGTCATTCCTTCGTGGTCAAGAGAGGACGAGAATTATGTAGGGCTACAAAATCACACCTCAAAGTTCGTAGTTCTCAATCTAAGGATTTCCCAATGTCACCGCGGCCATCCAAAGAGAGTCCCACAATCACCACAACATATCTAAAGGATAGTCAAAGACAAGCACCAAGAGACTCTCAATCTTCAATCAACACACAAGAGAGGAAATCACTCATGAAAATATTTTTCTAATCCATGTCCAATAGACCGCTGTCACCTTAGTCTCGGGGATTATACTAGATAAAGACAAGTGAGTACATCAATCCAATACATAGAGGAAGGGGAAACATCATGGGATCACCCTAGATTAACATAGCCTATGATCACAACGAAGATCACATCATGGGAGAGAGAGATAACCACATAGCTACTGGTAGAAACCTCAGCCCCGAGGAGGAACTACTCCCGCATCATGGAGGGAGGAAGCAACGTCGATGGAGATGAATCCGGGGGCACTTCCCCGTCCCGGCAGGGTGCCGGCTGATGTCTACACACGCTTCTACACTTGTAGACTATGTTGGGCCTCCAAGCGCAGAGGTTTGTAGGACAGCAGCAATTTCCCTCAAGTGGATGACCTAAGGTTTATCGAACTCAGGGAAGTAGAGGTTGAAGATGGTCTTTCTCAAGCAACCCTGCAACTCAGATACAAGAAGTCTCTTGTGTCCCCAACACACCTAATACACTTGTTAGATGTATAGGTGCACTAGTTCGGCGAAGAGATGTTAAATGGCAAGTGATATGGATGGCAAAACAAAGTAATATAAATCTGTAATAAAAAGTGCAGCAAGCAAACAAGTGGTAAACGTGAGCACAAATGGTATTGCAATGGTGGAAACAAGGCCTAGGGATCATACTTTCACTAGAGGCAACTCCCAACAACATTAACATAATCGAATCACATGATATTTCCCATAAAACATGCAATGGAGACGCACCCGGAGGTCATTCCTTCGTGGTCAAGAGAGGACGAGAATTATGTAGGGCTACAAAAGCACACCTCAAAGTTCGTAGTTCTCAATCTAAGGATTTCCCAATGTCACCGCGGCCATCCAAAGAGAGTCCCACAATCACCACAACATATCTAAAGGATAGTCAAAGACAAGCACCAAGAGACTCTCAATCTTCAATCAACACACAAGAGAGGAAATCACTCATGAAAATATTTTTCTAATCCATGTCCAATAGACCGCTGTCACCTTGGTCTCGGGGATTATACTAGATAAAGACAAGTGAGTACATCAATCCAATACATAGAGGAAGGGGAAATATCATGGGATCACCCTAGATTAACATAGCCTATTATCACAACGAAGATCACATCATGGGAGAGAGAATTGACCACATAGCAACTGGTAGAAACCTCAGCCCCGAGGAGGAACTACTCCCGCATCATGGAGGGAGGAAGCAACGTCGATGGAGATGAATCCGGGGGCACTTCCCCGTCCCGGCAGGGTGCCGGCACAGGAATTCTGGTCCCCCGAAGCTTGATGGCGATGGCGGCGGAGATCGGAATTGCGTCTGGAGAAAAGGGGTCTGGAATCAGGGTTTCCGCGACGCGGTGTAAATATATGCCAAAGGGGGGCACCAGAGGAGGTAAGGGGGGCCCAGGCGGCCTGGCCAGGCGGCCAGGGGTGGGGCCGCCTGGGCAGGGCGCCTGGAGCCCCTGTGGCCCCCCTCTGGCCCTACTTTTGCCGCATGGAAGCTTCTGGAGCGCTGATTTTTTATATATTTTTCCCGGAATTTTTCTGGCAATTTAAGTAATGGGAAAACCTGAAATACAAAAACAGCAGAAAACAGAAACTGGCACTGGGGTGCACTGAGTTAATAGGTTAGTCCAAATATGATAAAAATTGTATGGAAGTGCATAAATATCATAGCAATATCACACAAAAGAGGCATGGAGCAAGCAGAAATTATAGATACGTTTTGGACGTATCAACATCCCCAAGCTTAATTCCTGCTCGTCCTCGAGTAGGTAAATGATAACAAGCATAATTTCTGTGCTGACATGCTATTAACCATATAAGAACTTTTAACAGTCACATGAAAAATGCTTACTGAGATAATGAATCTGTAGTAATTAAGTTTCCTCGTGAGAATATCACAAAGAACTGAAAGTTTTACAATATGATACTGAAACACTCAATAGATTTGTAGTGAGCATGGTGTGCAAACATGACAAAGTGATACCTCGCTTGCCCCCTTTAGTGAAGCAAAACGTAAATGCAGGGGCACCTCCAAAGTTTAAGTGACGACTAGATACAATGATTTCAGAATAAACGATATCATAATCATGCAAAAGACAATGGTACTTTGGGACAATGCACATTACACTCAGAATGACAATCATGCTCTCAATAGTTGGTGCTTTAAAGAAAGAAGGTGGAGACTCTCGAACCGTGGCTTTTGATGGCAAGGTTGAAAACCCGTGGTCGGAAAAAAAAACTAAACATGCACCAGAGCTCTTGGTTTTTAAAACAGAAGTAAAAATTATTTTTTTAGAGATGCATATTTCGTCAACGAATGCTAGCAGATAACTCAATTACTTCTCGAGCTGGACAAGTTTCGAGGAACGGCTCCCGAATGAGGACGATCACATCCTCTTAATCTCCTTTGTTTATCACTGACAAAGTTTTCTGATTTCTCATGAACAAAGCGTGAAGGAGGGTTTGTTTGTTTTATAATTTTTTAATGAGCCGGGCGCACTCTATGCCAGTTCCTTCTCGTATTATGGGTTTGCACATTAGACATGCAATCCCGAGGTGAAGCTTGTCCAACTGAAAAAGATCATGAATTAACTACTACTTCCTCATGAGCTAAAATAGAGGCACAAAAGAGAAATGCTTTTTTTGAATAATTTCGAGATGGTACATGAAAGTCTTCGTTAGGAATGGCAGGTAAATACCATGTATAGGAAGGTATGGTGGACTCATATGGCATAACTGGTTTAAAGGATTTTGGACGCACAAGCAGTCAGTCCGCTTAGTACAGGCGAAGGTTAGCAAAAGACTGGGAGTGACCAACTAAGAGAGCAATGACGGTCATAATCATGCAGAGCGACAAAGCAACATTGAATCAGGCATGGAAGTTATATCGCTACTCAGAAATTAAAGATCATCAAGGCTTGATAGACTTTCTTTACAGTCTTAAATATGCGTGAGCATACGCCAAGTCAATCAAAATAAATTCTTGGGGGAAGATACCACTAAACCATACCACATCATAGGCAAACAAATCATGTTGGTACTCCAATAACACATTGAGAACCCCCCAGCTATTTGAGACTAACCATAAGAAAACATGAACTACTAAGCACCACTATGCACATAGCATTTTTATCATAGACATATCAACCAGTGCAACAGAAGCCAACTCTCTTAACAAGATAAGCATGATAAATAAAGAGAGTTCCAGCGACCAACTAAACAAAAGATCTTTAAAAAGATAAGCATGAAAACTAAGAGCTGAACATGATAGTAGCTATTGAAAGACAAAGAACACACACAGCAAAGATAGACATGAAAATCCTATCTCGTGTTCTAGGTTGAAGTGGAGCGTGTTTCTCTCCCTCACAAAGAAAGCTGGGTTCTAACTCGTTATGAACAGCAAGCAAGGCTAAAGAAAACTAGAAAGGAAACTAAAAGCAAGACGCTCCAAGCATAGCACATAACGCATGAAGTGATTAAAATATAGTGGAACAAAAGACAAACTGATAATTGTTGATGGAGAAGGGGATGCACGGGGGCATCCCCAAGCTTAGACGCTTGAGTCTCCTTGAATATTTCTTGGGGGTGCATGGGGGCATCCCCAAGCTTGAGCGTTTGACACTCCTGAATCTTTTTATCATCTTCCCTCGCACACTTGAAAACTCCCTTCATACATAACTCATCATAATCTGATTAGCGAGGTTAGTACCCATAATAAAATAATTGTTCCTTGCTGGAAATAAGGATATTATTTAAGGTCTACTGTTTCTCAAGATTGCCAAAAGGTTTTTGCAAAGAAAAAGCAAGCTCAAGGTTTGCAAAATGAAGGAAAGGCAAAACATGACAGAATCTGTGAAAAACAGACCAGCAGGTTGTAAATGATTTTTTCGGGGCACTTCTGCAACTCTAATAAAAAAACTCAGAACAGACGCCCAAAATACAATTGTATAGAGCACGCTGTCGAAAAAATTCAGACCAAAAAGATGATCTGGTGATTTTATACGAATTTTTCTGTCCAAGGACAGAATCTGTTTCCTGGACAGCATGTCACAACTTTTGAACTTTCTTGCAATCAGAGGCTACACTTGGCACAAAGCTGAAAAGTAAAGATACAACGATGATGCTACTGTAGTAACAAACATCAAGACCACTAAAAACTGAAAGAACAAACTGAAAGCGAAGATAAGAAGGGTTGTCTCCCTAGAGCTCTTTCTTTATAGCCATAAAGATAGGCTTAAGACTTTAATGATGCTCTCGTAGGAATAAGAGTTGAAGAACAAAAGAGAGCATCAAGAAGCAAATACCAAACACATTTAAGCCTAACATGCTTCCTATGCATAGGAATATTGCAAGAAAATAAATTATTGAAGCATAAAACAACTAGCATAGGAAGGCAAAACAAGCATAACTTCAAAACCTTCAACATAAAGAGAGGGAACTTAATATTATTGAAATATCTATAAGCATATGTTCCCTTCTCATAATAATTTTCAGTGGGATCACGAATAAACTCAACAATATAAGCATCACATAAAGCATTGTTACCATGATCCACATGCAAAAAGGTACTCTTACTCTCCACATAAGCATAATCTTTCTCATTGGTAATAGTGGGAGTAGGACTATCATAAACAACTTGAACACTGTATATTAATTGTGTATTAGGAAGATTGTGTTCAACAAGGGAGTAATTCCCTCCATGATTATGACAAGTTTCATAAGGATAATTTCTCCTTATGTCATAGGTACCTTTATAATCACTATAGATTGGAGTTATAACATCATCATAGTAGAGAAGAGCATTATCATTGCTAGCAACTATATTTGTAAACATGTTGTCTTTATTCTTACTAGCAAAAGAATTATCAATTGTCACATTACTAGTGGGTAAAGGATTTGCAATCCTATCATCCCCAAGCTTAGAGCTTTCCATATCATCACTTTCAGAGTTGGTACCAAAAAGATTTTCAAGATCATAAGTAGCATTATCATCATTTTCCCAATCACAATAAGTAACATGCATATCATAATCAAAATCATCTTCAATAGTACCTACGGACGTATCATCAAGATGATAATTAAGGCAATAAACTTCACCTTCTTCTTTAGACTTACAACCGTTAGGATAAAAGTTGATGGGAGGAATATGCTCAGGCCAGGTTGATACCCATTCTTCTTCCTTCTTGCTCCTCTTCCTCCTCCTCTTCTTTTTCTTCTTCTTCATCTTAGGAGGGAGTGGTTGGAGATGAAGCTTCTCCACATATCCTGGTTTATCATTAGAAACAATAGGGGAAACTTGGGAGAAACTCTCCTTTTTATTAGCAGAAATATAAGAGACATTTTTTATACTTTGGTAAAGTCACCTACTTTCTAATCTTACTTATGTAATCATTTTCATGGCAATTAACAACACAATAGAGATGACAATTTTGCAAAGTGTTTTTTATTCCTATGGCATTAACATCTAGCCAAGAAGTCTTTTCTGATAACTCCTCACACATCAAAAATAACATAAGCTCATCATAAAGATCAGAGGTGATCATGTTATCACACAACTGGTTAACAGTTATGTTTTGAAAGTTCATGCATTGAAAATTAAAGTGACCCTCTATACAGCAAAGTTCACAAGTAAAAGGATAAAGGTCACACAATTCTCTAGCAATTTCATTTAAATCTCTGACCCAAGTGATTGTTCTTTCATGCTTATGTTGCTTACAATACTTCACTTCTTCAATCATAGGCCTTTCACAAGGTCTATCCACTCCACAAAAATTAACATGCTTATATAAAACTTCATTTTTAGGAATTGGATCATGCATGTTGCAATCATCATGAACAATTTCATTTTCTTTGCAAGTCTCTTTAAAAGGTTTATGATACTTGATCCAATCCTCCTTAGGCATATTAAGATGTGAAGCAAAAGATTTGAGGAAATCAACAAGGAGTTGAGAATCAAGCCCAAACTTAGCACTAAACTTATTAAAACTTGTAGTTTCAACAAAGGACTTAATGCAATCATACTCATAAATTATACCTGACTCTTTACCTTTGTCGATCTCCCAATTTTCAGTGTTGCGTTGAATTCTTTCAAGGAGTTCCCATTTAGCATTAATCTTTTCGTTTGTGAAAGAACCCATAGAGGAAGCGTCGAGCAAATCTTTATTCTGTCGAGAAACCCTCGCATAGAAATTAGTAATAATCATATGTTTGGGGAGCCCATGGTTAGGACATTTTAGCATTAACGTTTTCAGTCTCCCCCAAGCTTGAGCTATGCTCTCTCCGTCATGAGGATAGAAATTATAAACATAATTCCTATTCTCATGGACTTCATGAAGAGGATAAAACTTGGAGTAAAAGAGAGACTGGATCTCTTCCCAATCCAGCAGGTGAGAGTCATCTAGTAGCCTATACCATTCCAATGCTTTTCCTTTCAGTGACAAGGCAAATAATTTCCTCATGACAAACTCCCTTGATACACCTGCAAGCTTAAATAATGAACATAGCTGTGACAGATATAGCAAGTGTTCACCGGGATGTCTGTCTCCTGCATAACGATTAGCCAAAACATAATCGATAATACCAGCTGGTATTTTATAGGGCACAATTTCAGTAGGGGGAGGAGCATCCACCACAGGTGTGGGGCGTCTTCCCATAAGCAACGATCCAATAGCACGGTTTTCCATAAACATAACTAGTGAAACTAAAAACAAGAAACGAAAAGATTTAATTGCAAGATCTAAAGATATACCTTCAAGCACTCACCTCCCCGGCAACGGCGCCAGAAATAGCTTGATGTCTACACACGCTTCTACTCTTGTAGACTATGTTGGGCCTCCAAGCGTAGAGGTTTGTAGGACAGCAGCAATTTCCCTCAAGTGGATGACCTAAGGTTTATCGAACTCAGGGAAGTAGAGGTTGAAGATGGTCTCTCTCAAGCAACCCTGCAACTAAGATACAAGAAGTCTCTTGTGTCCCCAACACACCTAATACACTTGTTAGATGTATAGGTGCACTAGTTCGGCGAAGAGATGTTAAATGGCAAGTGATATGGATGGCAAAACAAAGTAATATAAATCTGTAATAAAAAGTACAGCAAGCAAACAAGTGGTAAACGTGAGCACAAATGGTATTGCAATGGTGGAAACAAGGCCTAGGCTTCATACTTTCACTAGTGGCAACTCCCAACAACATTAACATAATCGAATCACATGATATTTCCCATAAAACATGCAATGGAGACGCACCCGGAGGTCATTCCTTCGTGGTCAAGAGAGGACGAGAATTATGTAGGGCTACAAAAGCACACCTCAAAGTTCGTAGTTCTCAATCTAAGGATTTCCCAATGTCACCGCGGCCATCCAAAGAGAGTCCCACAATCACCACAACATATCTAAAGGATAGTCAAAGACAAGCACCAAGAGACTCTCAATCTTCAATCAACACACAAGAGAGGAAATCACTCATGAAAATATTTTTCTAATCCATGTCCAATAGACCGCTGTCACCTTGGTCTCGGGGATTATACTAGATAAAGACAAGTGAGTACATCAATCCAATACATAGAGGAAGGGGAAATATCATGGATCACCCTAGATTAACATAGCCTATGATCACAACGAAGATCACATCATGGGAGAGAGAATTGTCCACATAGCTACTGGTAGAAACCTCAGCCCCGAGGAGGAACTACTCCCGCATCATGGAGGGAGGAAGCAACGTCGATGGAGATGAATCTGGGGGCACTTCCCCGTCCCGGCAGGGTGCCGGCACAGGAATTCTGGTCCCCCGAAGCTTGATGGCGATGGTGGCGGAGATCGGAATTGCGTCTGGAGAAAAGGGGTCTGGAATCAGGGTTTCCGCGACGCGGTGTAAATATATGCCAAAGGGGGGCACCAGAGGAGGTAAGGGGGGCCCAGGCGGCCAGGCCAGGCGGCCATGGGTGGGGCCGCCTGGGCAGGGCGCCTGGAGCCCCTGTGGCCCCCCTCTGGCCCTACTTTTGCCGCATGGAAGCTTCTGGAGCGCTGATTTTTTATATATTTTTCCCGGAATTTTTGTGGCAATTTAAGTAATGGGAAAACCTGAAATACAAAAACAGCAGAAAACAGAAACTGGCACTAGGGTGCACTGAGTTAATAGGTTAGTCCAAATATGATAAAAATTGTATGGAAGTGCATAAATATAATAGCAATATCACACAAAAGAGGCATGGAGCAAGCAGAAATTATAGATACGTTTTGGACGTATCAATAACAAGCATAATTTCTGTGGTGACATGCTATTAACCATATAAGGATTCTTCATAGTCACATGACAAAAGCTTACTGAGACAATGAATCTGTAGTAATTAAGTTGCCTCATGAGAAAATCACAAAGAACTGAAAGTTTTACAACATGATACTGAAACATCAAATAGATTTGTAATGAGCATGGTGTGCAAATATGACAAAGTGATATCTCGCTTGCCCCCTTTAGTGAAGCAAAACATAAATGCAGGGGCACCTCCAAGGTTTAAGTGATGACTAGATACAATGATTTCAGAATAAACGATATCACAATCATGCAAAAGACAATGCTACTTTGGGACAATGCACATTACACTCGTAATGACAATCATGCTCTCAGTAGTTGGTGCTTGAAAGAAGGTGGAGACTCTCGAACCGTGGCTTTTGTTGGCAAGGTTGAAAACCCGTGGTCGGAAACAAAGACAAAGCATGTACCAGAGCTCTTGGTTTTAAAAACAGAGGTAATAATTATTTTTTTAGATTATGCATGTTTCGTCAACGAATGCTAGCAGATAACTCAATTACTTCTTGAGATGGACAAGTTTCGAGGAACGGCTCCCGAATGAGGACGATCACATCCTCTTAATCTCCTTTGTTTATCGCTGCCAAAGTTTTCTGATTTCTCATGAACAAAGCGTGAAGGAGGGTTTGTTTGTTGTATTATTTTTTAATGAGCTGGGCGCACTCTATGCCAGTTCCTTCTCGTATTATGGGTTTGCACATTAGACATGCAATCCCGGGGTGAAGCTTGTCCAACTTAAAAAGATCATGAATTAACTACTACTTCCTCATGAACTAAAACAGAGGCACAAAATAGAAATGCTTTTTTGAATAATTTCGAGATGGTACATGAAAGTCTTCGTTAGGAATGGCAGGTAAATACTATGTATAGGAAGGTATGGTGGACTCATATGGCATAACTGGTTTAAAGGATTTTGGATGCACAAGCAGTCAGCCCGCTTAGTACAGGTGGAGGTTAGCAAAAGACTGGGAGCGACCAACTAAAAGAGCAATGACGGGCATAATCATGCAGAGCGACAAAGCAACATTGAATCAGGCATGGAAGTTATATCGCTACTCAGAAACTAAAGATCATCAAGGCTTGACAGACTTTCTTTACAGTCTTAAATATGCGTGAGCATACACCAAGTCAATCAAAGTAAATTCTTGAAGGAAGATATTACTAAACCATACCACATCATAGGCAAACAAATCATGTTGGTACTCCAATAACACATTGGGAACCCCCCCCCCAGCTATTTGAGACTAACCATAAGAAAACATGAATTACTAAGTACCATTATGCACGTAGCATTTTTATCATAGACATATCGACCAATGCAACAGAAGCAAACTCTCTTAATAAGATAAGCATGATAAATAAAGAGAGTTCCAGCGACCAACTAAACAAAAGGCTCTTTAAAAAGATAAGCATGAAAACTAAGAGCTGAACATGATAGTAGCTATTGAAAGACCAAGAACATACACAGAAAAGATAAACATGAAAATTCTATGTTGTGTTCTAGGTTGAAGTGGAGCGTGTTTCTCTCCCACACAAAGAAAGCTGAGTTCCAACTCGTTATGAAAAGCTAAAGAAAACTAGAAAGGAAAACTAAAAGCAAGACGCTCCAAGCATAGCACATAACACATGAAGTGATAAAAATATAGTGGAACGAAAGACGAACTGATAATGTTGATGGAGAAGGGGATGCACGGGGGAATCCCCAAGCTTAGACGCTTGAGTCTTCTTGAATATTTCTTGGGGGTGCACGGGGGCATCCCCAAGCTTGAGCGTTTGACACTCCTGGATCTTTTTATCATCTTCCCTCGCACACTTGAAAACTCCCTTCATACATAACTCATCGTAATCTGATTAGCGAGGTTAGTACCCATAATAATATAATTGTTCCTTGCTGGAAATAAGGATATTCTTGAAGGTCTACTGTTTCTCAAGATTGCCAAAAGGTTTTTGCAAAGAAAAAGCAAGCTCAAGGTTTGCAAAATGAAGAAAAGGCAAAACAGGACAGAAACTGTGAAAAACAGACCAGCAGGTAGTAAATGATTTTTCGGGGCACTTCTACAACTCTAATCAAAATACTCAGAACAGACGCCCGAAAGACAATTGTATAGAGCACGCTGTCGAAACAATTCAGACCAAAAAGATGATCTGGTGATTTTATACGAATTTTTCTGTCCAAGGACAGAATCTGTTTCCTGGACAGCACGTCACAACTTTTGAACTTTCTTGCAATCAGAGGCTAAACCTGGCACAAGGTTGAAAAGTAAAGATACAATGATGATGCTACTGTAGTAACAACATCAAGACACAACAAAAGCAAAATAAAATTTTATTCATTGTGGGCTGCCTCCCAAAAGCGCTTTCTTTTATGCCTTTAAGCTAGGCATAATGCAAAGAGATCAAGTTTTATCAAGAGTAAAAGAATAGATAGCCCGTATAACGGACTCAAAAGGTAACTTAATCTTCTTCCTAGGGAAGTGTTCCATCCCTTTCTTAAGAGGAAATTGGAATTTTATATTCCCCTCTTTCATGTCAATGATGGCACCAACGATGCGAAGAAAAGGACGTCCCAAAATAATTGGACAAGAAGGTTCACATTCAATATCCATAATAGTAAAATCAACGGGAACGTAATTGTCATTGACAATGATAAGAACATCGTCGATCCTCCCCAAAGGTTTCTTTATGGAAGAATCAACAAGACGAACACCAAAAGAACAAGAATCAAAAGGTTTCAATTTAAGCATATCATATATTCTTTTGGGCATAACGGAGGTACTAGCTCCAACATCACATAAAGCATAACAAGAGAAGTTATTCAACTTAATTTTAATCATAGGATCCCAACCATCTTCTAGCTTTCTAGGTATGGAGGCTTCTACTCTAAGTTTCTCCTCCCTAGCTTTGATGAGAGTATTAGTGATATGCTCTGTGAAGGCAAGATTAAGCGTGCTAGTGCGGGGGTCTCTAGACATCTTGTGAAGGAAATCAATAACTTCGGTAAGAGTACAATTATCAAAATCAAGGTCACTACTATCAAGTAAAGTGGTAGTGGTGTCCTTTAGGTTCACTTGTTTGGTAGTTTCTATAGTCATAGCATCACCATTAATAGGTCCAACGGGACCAGGAGTGCATTGGGTGCTAAGAGTTTGGATGTCCTCAACAACTTGGATAGTAGCAACGGTGTGGTGGGTAGGAAGGTTCTTAATTCTATCTTCTTCCTCCTTTTCTCTAGCCCATCTCTCTTTAAGTTTAGCCAACATCCTAATGTTTTCATTAATTTGCACTTGAATAGCATTCATAGGAGTGACCTTCCTCTCCTCAAGAGGAGAACTTCTAATTTTAAGCAATTCTACCTCATGGGCTAAATTGTCTACCTTCGAAGAGAGATCATCTAGTTTGTTTAGTTTTTCTTCTACACTCTTATTGAAGGCTTTTTGGGTAGTGATAAAATCTTTAAGCATAATCTCTAGTTCAGTAGTGGAGTTCTTGGTGCTAGGATAAGCATTGTTGTTCCCATAAGAATTAGAGGGGAACGGTCTAGGATTGCTACCAAAATTACTCCTATAAGCATTGTTATTAAAATTGTTTCTAGAGATAAAGTTCACATCTACTTGTTCTTGAGCAATCAAAGAATTTAAAGGAACATCACGAGGATCAACAAAAGATTGCTTGGAAAGTAGAGACATGATCAAGTCAACTTTTTCATTTAGGGAGGAAATCTCCTCGACAGAGTTTACCTTCCTACCTGTTGGAGCGCGTTCGGTGTGCCATTGGGAATAATTGGTCATCATCTCATCGAGAAGCTTCGTGGCAGCACCAAGTGTAGTTGACATAAAGGTTCCTCCCGCGGCCGAATCTAACAAGTTCCGCGAGGTAAAGTTCAAGCCTGCATAAAAAGTTTGGATAACCATCCAAGTAGTCAAACCATGAGTAGGGCAGTTCTTGACAAGAGATTTCATGCATTCCCAAGCTTGGGCAACGTGTTCATTATCCAATTGTTTGAAATTCATTATGTTACTCCTTAGTTGGATAATTTTAGCAGGTGGATAGTATTTTCCAATAAAAGCATCTTTGCACTTGTCCCATGAATCTATGCTATTTCTAGGCAAAGATTGAAACCAAATTTTAGCTCCTCCTCTCAAGGAGAAAGGAAAAAAAATCAAGCTTAACAATATTACCATCTATTTCTTGGTACTTTTGCATATCACAGAGTTCAACAAAATTGTTTAAGTGTAAAAGCAGCATCATCTCCAGCACCGGAGAATTGATCTTTCATAACTAAGTTGAGTAAAGCAGGTTTAATTTCATAAGAAGGTGCTGAAGTGGCAGGTGTAGTGATGGGTGTGTAGATAAAGTCATCGTTGTTATGACTAGTGAAGTCACACAACTTGGTGTTCTCGGTGGAAACCATAGCAGCAAGCAAGCAAGATAACTATTTTTGTGATTTTCGATAAAAGATACTAAAGCAAAAACTGAAAGGTAAACTAACAAGACTAAAAGCAAAGGTAAAAGATAGCGTGCAACTCCCCTATCTTGAAGAGTGGAGTCCCCGGCAACGGCGCCAGAAAACTTTGCTTGATGGCTTCTCGCCCCTTGTTGGTTACCCCAAGTGGAAGGTTTGAGATGCAGTGTAGCGGTAGTTTTCCCTTGGCAAAGATACCAAGGATCGATTTCCCCTGAGACTCCAAGGTTCAACAAGAAGGTGTCAACTGCTAACGGCGCCAGATATTAGCAATCAACTTGGACCTGCACACAGATACAAATAACTTTGCTCCCAACGAGTACAGAGAGGTTGTCAATCCCTCCGGCCTTGTCGTTTACAAATGATCAAACACAAGAGATAATAGTGATAGGTATTGCTGCAACTAGTAAGTAAAAGTAGAAAGTAAATAGCGGATGTAATCAGTGATGGTAATATGGACCGGGGTCCCATGATGTTCACTAGTGATGTCTCTCTCCCAAAAGACGATAAAACAGCTATGTGAGGTAAACAAATTACAGCTGGGCAATTGACAGAATTATGTGCGCAAACCAATGCTAACTATGTTGCGAGAAAGGTAGAGGTTCAAAGCATGGGCGGTACGCCAAGGCAAGTAGACCGAAATCCATCTGCATCTACTACTAATCATCCACCTTGAGATATCTATCCAGAACATCTCGCTGGTATTAAGTTGCGAGTCCCACCCATAGTGTAAACTCAAAGCAACAGACAACTGCATTAAAAGAACTTTGCGTAAAGTAAACAATCCTTGCACCCGCGAGTACAAGCACCGTTGTTTTCCCCCTTGTGGCAACAGCACATCCCCTAGACTCATGTTTATGTCACTCAAACTAGTCATCGAGGGGCATGAACCCACAATCGAGCATAACGTTCCCTCTTGGAGTCACTACCTACTACTTGGCCAAAGTAGTAAATAGCAACGGAGAACATGCAAGAATTACTTACGAACATAAATATAAAAGAGGTGAATCAAATATATTACTCAAACACAATCTGAACATAATCTCACAATCCATCGGATCCCAGCAAACTCATCATAGCAACAGCATAAGGATTACATATGTGCCTCGATCATGTAGGGCAGCTCACGAGGTCTAATTAGTGAAGCACAAGAAGGGGAGGAGAACATCACATAGCTACTGGTCATGGACCCATGGTCCAAGGGAGACTACTCACAACTCATCCGGGTGGCGTCCATGGTGGTGGAGAGGCTCCCGGTGGTGATCCTCCCCTCCGGCAGGGTGCCGGGAAGAGTTCTCCTGGTGCTCCCGATCTTGGAAGCGCGGCGGCGGCGGAACAGAGATGAGATCGCGAAAAAAGGTTCCGTCCTCGAGGGTTTCGGGAAGCGTGTTAAATATATGCCAAAGGGGGGCATCAGCGGAGACCTGGGGGGCCCAGGCGCCCCCCCGGCGCGGCCAGGAGGGGGGCCGCGCCACCAGGGCGCCTGGAGCCCTGGTGGCCCCCCTCCGGCCCTACTTCGGCCGTGTGGAAGCTTCCGGAACGCTGATTTTTTATATAATTTTTCCGGGATTTTTCTGGCAGTTTACGTGATGGGAAAACCTGAAATACAAAAACAGCAGAAAACAGAAACTGGCACTGGGGTGCACTGAGTTAATAGGTTAGTCCAAATATGATCAAAAGTGTATGGAAGTGTATAAATATCATAGCAATATCACACAAAAGAGGCATGGAGCAAGCAGAAATTATAGATACGTTTTGGACGTATCAATCATCTCAGCTTCTCTCTCTCGTCCTACTACACCGACGATGCCATGGCGTGAGCACTGCATTTCTCCTCCTCTGTCCACTGTCTTTGCACGAGCACTCTGTGACGCCCCCGATTTGACCGTACACTAATCATGCACGCAAATGTGTACGACCAAGATCATGGACTCACTAGAAGATATCACAACACGACTCTAGACACAAATAAAATAATGCAAGCTTTATATTACAAGCCAGGGGCTTCGAGGGCTCGAATACACAAGTGTCAGCGGAAGCAACAATATCTGAGTACAGACATAAGTTAAACAAGATTTGCCTTAAGAAGGCTAGCACAAACATCAACGATCAAAGAGGCAAGGCCTCCTGTCTGGGACCTCCTAACTACTCCTAGTCGTCAGCGGTCTTTATGTACTAGTAGGCTCTGTCGGGGTAGTCGAAGACGTCGGTAGTGGCATCTGGCTCCTGGGATCCGCCATCTGGTTGCAACAACCAGAAAGAAGGAAGAAGGGGAAAAGGGGGGAGCAAAGCAACCATGAGTACTCATCCAAAGTACTCACAAGCAAGGATCTACACTACATATGCATTGGTATCAATGAAAAGGGGTAGTATCTGTGGACTAAACTGCAGAATGCCAGAATAAGAGGGGGAGAAGCTAGTCCTATCGAAGACTAGCATCTTCTGGAAACCACCATCTTGCAGCAACATGAGGGAGTAGAGTAGTGTAATATAAGTCATATTTATGTTGTTGTAACAATGCTCCGGGATCCTTTCTCGACTCCCGAAGCAACATATCCTAATCCTGCCCCAGCATCCAGTTCTAGTTGTATCGATCGGGATACTGTTGGGGAACGTAGTATTTTAAAATTTTCCTACGATCACGCAAGATCTATCTACCAGATGCATAGCAACGAGAGGGAAGAGTGTGTCTACGTACCCTCGTAGACCGGAAGAGGAAGCGTCAAGTGACGCGGTTGATGTAGTCGAACTTCTTCGCGATTCAACCGATCAAGCACCGAACGTACGGCACCTCCGCGTTCAGCACACGTTCAGCTTGATGACGTCCCACGAGCTCTTGATCCAGTTGAGCTTCACGGGAGAGTTTCGTCAGCACGACGGCGTGGTGACGGATATGATGTATCTACCGGCGCAGGGCTTCGCCTAAGCACTGCGATGGTATGACCGAGGTGTGTTTCTGTGGAGGGGGGCACCGCTCACGGCTGGAACAATTCAACTTGTGTGTCTTTGGGTGCCCCCCTGCCCCCGTATATAAAGGAGCAAGGGGGAGGCCGGCCGGCCCTCCTATGGTGCGGCTAGGGTGCAATCCTACTAGGAATAGGATTGCAATCCTATTCCTAGTAGGAACTACCAAAGAAGGAAGAAGGGGGGAGGAAAGAGAGGGAGAGGGAGAGGGAAAGAGGGGCCGCGCACCCCTTCCCTTGTCCTATTCGGACTCCTTCTAGGGAGGGGGCGCGCCACCTCCTGGCTGCTACCCTCTCTCTCCCCTATGGCCCACCAGGGCCCACCATTCCCTCGGGGGGTTCCGGTAACCCCCCCCCCCCCGCACTCTGGTAAATTCCGAAACTTTCCAGAACACTTCCGGTGTCCGAATATAGTCGTCCAATATATCAATCTTTATGTCTCGGACATTCCGAGACTCCTTGTCATGTCCGTGATCTCATCCGGGACTCCGAACTACCTTCGGTACATCAAAACTCATAAACTCATAATACCGATCGTCATCAAACGTTAAGCGTGCGGACCCTACGGGTTCGAGAACTATGTAGACATGACCGAGACTCATCTCCGGTCAATAACCAATAGAGGAACCTGGATGCTCATATTGGCTCCTACATATTCTACGAAGATCTTTATCGGTCAAACCGCATAACAACATACGTTGTTCCTTTTGTCATCGGTATGTTACTTGCCCGAGATTCGATCGTTGGTATCTCTATACCTAGTTCAATCTCGTTACCGGCAAGTCTCTTTACTCGTTCCGTAACACATCATCTCGTGACTAACTCGTTAGTCTTTTGCTTGCAAGGCTTATTGTGATGTGTGTTACCGAGAGGGCCCGGAGATACCTCTCCGACATTCGGAGTGACAAATCCTAATCTTGATCTATGCCAACACCACGAATACTTTCGGAGACACCTGTAGAGCATCTTTATGATCACCCAGTTACGTTGTGACGTTTGATAGCACACAAGGTGTTCCTACGGTATTCGGGAGTTGCATAATCTCATAGTCATAGGAACATGTATAAGTCATGAAGAAAGCAATAGCAGTAAAACTAAACGATCATAGTGCTATGCTAACGGATGGGTCTAGTCCATCACATCATTCTCCTAATGATGTGATCCCGTTGATCAAATGACAACTCATGTCTATGGCTAGGAAACATAGCCATCTTTGATCAATGAGCTAGTCTAGTAGAGGCATACTAGGGACATACTGTTTTGTCTATGTATCCACACATGTACTAAGTTTCCGGTTAATACAATTCTAGCATGAATAAAAGACATTTATCATGATATAAGGAAATACAAATAACATCTTTATTATTGCCTCTAGGGCATATTTCCTTCAGTCTCCCACTTGAACTAGAGTCAATAATCTAGATTACAAAGTGATGATCCTCACACCCATGGAGTCCTGGTGTTGATCATGTTTTACCCGTGGAAGAGGCTTAGTCAACGGGTCTGCAACATTCAGATCCGTATGTATTTTGCAAATCTCTATGTCTCCCTCCTTGACTAGATCGCGGATGGAATTGAAGCGTCTTTTGATGTGCTTTGTTCTCTTGTGAAACCTGGATTCCTTCGCCAAGGCTATTGCTCCAGTGTTGTCACAAAAGATTTTCATTGGACCCGATGCACTAGGTATTACACCTAGATCGGATATGAACTCCTTCATCCAGACTCCTTTATTTGCTGCTTCCGAAGCAGCTATGTATTCCGCTTCACACGTAGATCCCGCCACGACGCTCTGCTTGGAACTGCACCAACTGACAGCTCCACCGTTTAATAAAAATACATATCCGGTTTGTGACTTAGAGTCATCCGGATCAGTGTCAAAGCTAGGATCGACGTAACCGTTTACGACGAGCTCTTTGTCACCTCCATATACGAGAAACATATCCTTTGTCCTTTTCAGGTACTTCAGGATGTTCTTGACCGCTGTCCAGTGATCCACTCCTGGATTATTTTGGTACCTCCTGCTAAACTTATAGCAAGGCACACATCAGGTCTGGTACACAGGATTGCATACATGATAGATCCTATGGCTGAGGCATAGGGAATGACTTTCATTTTCTCTCTATCTTCTGCAGTGGTCGGGCATTGAGTCTTACTCAACTTCATACCTTGTAATACAGGCAAGAACCCTTTCTTTGCCTGATCCATTTTGAACTTCTTCAAAATCTTATCAAGGTATGTGCTTTGTCAAAGTCCAATTAAGCGTCTTGATCTATCTCTATAGATCTTGATGCCTAATATATAAGCAGCTTCACCAAGGTCTTTCATTGAAAAATTCTTATTCAAGTATCCTTTTATGCTATCCAGAAATTCTATATCATTTCCAATCAATAATATGTCATCTACATATAATATTAGAAATGCTACAGAGCTCCCACTCACTTTCTTGTAAATACAGGCTTCTCCAAAAGTCTGTATAAAACCATATGCTTTGATCACCTCATCAAAGCGTATATTCCAACTCCGAGATGCTTGCACCAGTCCATAGATGGATCGCTGGAGCTTGCATACTTTGTTAGCACCTTTTGGATCGACAAAACCTTCTGGTTGCATCATATACAACTCTTCTTTTAGATATCCATTCAGGAATGCAGTTTTGACATCCATTTGCCAGATTTCATAATTATAAAATGCGGCAATTGCTAACATGATTCGGACAGACTTAAGCATCGCTACAGGTGAGAAAGTCTCATCGTAGTCAACTCCTTGAACTTGTCGAAACCCTTTCGCAACAAGTCGAGCTTTGTAAACAGTAACATTACCGTCTGCGTCGGTCTTCCTCTTGAAGATCCATTTATTTTCGATGGCCTGCCGATCATCGGGCAAGTCAACCAAAGTCCACACTTTGTTCTCATACATGGATCCCATCTCAGATTTCATGGCCTCAAGCCATTTTGCGGAATCTGGGCTCATCATCGCTTCCTCATAGTTCGTAGGTTCATCATGGTCTAGTAACATGATTTCCAGAACTGGGTTGCCGTACCATTCTGGTGCGGAACGTACTCTGGTTGATCTACGATGTTCAGCAGAAACTTGATCCGAAGTTTCATGATCATCATCATTAACTTCCTTACTGATTGGTGTAGGAATCACTGGAACAATTTTCTGTGATGTACTACTTTCCAATTCGGGAGAAGGTACAATTACCTCATCAAGTTCTACTTTCCTCCCACTCACTTCTTTCGAGAGAAACTCCTTCTCTAGAAAGGATCCATTCTTAGCAACGAATACCTTGCCTTCGGATCTGTGATAGAAGGTGTACCCAACAGTCTCTTTTGGGTATCCTATGAAGACACATTTCTCCGACTTGGGTTCGAGCTTATCAGGTTGAAGCTTTTTCACATAAGCATCGCAGCCCCAAACTTTAAGAAACGACAACTTTGGTTTCTTGCCAAACCATAGTTCATAAGGTGTCGTATCAACGGATTTAGATGGTCCCCTATTTAATGTGAATGCAGCTGTCTCTAAAGCATAACCCCAAAACGATAACGGTAAATCGGTAAGAGACATCATAGATCGCACCATATCCAATAAAGTACGGTTACGACGTTCGGACACACCATTACGCTGTGGTGTTCCGGGTGGCGTGAGCTGTGAAACTATTCCACATTATTTTAAATGAAGACCAAACTTGTAACTCAAATATTCCCCTCCACGATCAGATCGCAGAAATTTTATTTTCTTGTTACGATGATTCTCTACTTCACTCTGAAATTCTTTGAACTTTTCAAATGTTTCAGACTTGTGCTTCATTAAGTAGATATACCCATATCTGCTCAAATCATCAGTGAAGGTCAGAAAATAACGATACCCGCCGCGAGCTTCAACACTCATTGGCCCACATACATCAGTATGTATGATTTCCAACAAATTTGTTGCTCGCTCCATAGTTCCGGAGAACGGAGTTTTAGTCATCTTGCCCATGAGGCATGGTTCGCAAGCACCAAGTGATTCATAATCAAGTGATTCCAAAAGTCCATCACTATGGAGTTTCTTCATGCGCTTTACACCAATATGACCTAAACGGCAGTGCCACAAATAAGTTGCACTATCATTATTAACCTTGCATCTTTTGGTTTCAATATTATGAATATGTGTATCACTACAATCGAGATCCAATAAGAATAGACCACTCTTCAAGGGTGCATGACCATAAAAGATATTATTCATAAAAATAGAACAACCATTATTCTCTGATTTGAATGAATAACCGTCTCGCAACAAACAAGATCCAGATATAATGTTCATGCTCAACGCTGGCACCAAATAACAATTATTTAGGTCTAAAACTAATCCCGAAGGTAGATGTAGAGGTAGCGTGCCGACGGCGATCACATCGACTTTGGAACCATTTCCCACACGCATCGTCACCTCGTCCTTAGCCCATCTTCGTTTAATCCATAGTCCCTGTTTCGAGTTACAAATATTAGCAACCGAACCGGTATCAAATACCCAGGTACTACTACGAGCATTAGTAAGGTACACATCAATAACATGTATATCACATATACCTTTGTTCACCTTGCCATCCTTCTTATCCGCCAAATACTTGGGGCAGTTCCGCTTCCAGTGTCCAGTCCCCTTGCAGTAGAAGCACTCAGTTTCAGGCTTGGCTCCAGACTTGGGTTTCTTCGTGGGAGTAGCAACTGTCTTGCTATTCTTCTTGAAGTTCCCCTTCTTTCCCTTGCCCTTTTTCTTGAAACTAGTGGTCTTGTTAACCATCAACACTTGATGCTCCTTTTTGATTTCTACCTCCGTAGCCTTGAACATAGCGAAGAGCTCGGGAATTGTCATTTGCATCCCTTGCATATTATAGTTCATCACGAAGCCTTTATAGCTTGGTGGCAGTGATTGAAGAACTCTATCAGTAACATTATCCTCGTCAACTTTGCAACCAAGTTGAGTCATATGATTGTAGTACCCAGACATTCTGAGCAAGTGTTCACTGATAGAACTATTCTCCTCCATCTTGCAGCTGTAGAACTTATTGGAAATCTCATATTTCTCAATCCGGGCATTTGCTTGAAATATTAACTTCAACTCCTGGAACATCTCATATGGTGATGGCTTCTCGCCCCTCGTTGGTTACCCCAAGTGGAAGGTTTGAGATGCAGCGTAGCGGTAGTTTTCCCTTGGCAAAGATACCAAGGATCGATTTCCCCTGAGACTCCTAGGTTCAACAAGAAGGTGTCAACTGCTAACGGCGCCAGATATTAGCAATCAACCTGGACCTGCACACAGATACAAATAACTTTGCTCCCAACGAGTACAGAGAGGTTGTCAATCCCTCCGGCCTTGTCGTTTACAAAGGGTCAAACGCAAGAGATAATAGTGATAGGTATAATTGCAACTAGTAAGTAAAAGCAGAAAGTGAATAGCGGATGTGATCAGTGACGGTAATATGGACCGGGGTCCCATGATGTTCACTAGTGATGTCTCTCTCCCAAAAGACGATAAAACAGCTATGTGAGGTAAACGAATTACAGCCGGGCAATTGACAGAATTATGTGCGCAAACCAATGCTAACTATGTTGCAAGAAAGGTAGAGGTTCAAAGCATGGGCGGTACGCCAAGGCAAGTAGACCGAAATCCATCTGCATCTACTACTAATCATCCACCTTGAGATATCTATCCAGAACATCTCGCTGGTATTAAGTTGCGAGTCCCACCCATAGTGTAAACTCAAAGCAACAGACAACTGCATTAAAAGAACTTTGCGTAAAGTAAACAATCCTTGCACCCGCGAGTACAAGCACCGTTGTTTTCCCCCTTGTGGCAACAGCACATCCCCTAGACTCATGTTTCTGTCACTCAAACTAGTCATCGAGGGGCATGAACCCACAATCAAGCATAACGTTCCCTCTTGGAGTCACTACCTACTACTTGGCCAAAGCAATAAATAGCAACGGAGAACATGCATGAATTACTTACGAACATAAATATAAAAGAGGTGAATCAAATATATTACTCAAACACAATCTGAACATAATCTCACAATCCATCGGATCCCAGCAAACTCAACATAGCAACAGCATAAGGATTACATATGTGCCTCGATCATGTAGGGCAGCTCACGAGGTCTAATTAGTGAAGCACAAGAAGGGGAGGAGAACATCACATAGCTACTGGTCATGGACCCATGGTCCAAGGGAGACTACTCACAACTCATCCGGGAGGCGTCCATGGTGGTGGAGAGGCTCCCGGTGGTGATCCTCCCCTCCGGCAGGGTGCCAGGAAGGGTTCTCCTGGTGCTCCCGATCTTGGAAGCGCGGCGGCGGCGGAACAGAGATGAGATCGCGAAAAAGGGTTCCGTCCTCGAGGGTTTCGGGACGCGTGTTAAATATATGCCAAAGGGGGCATCAGCGGAGACCTGGGGGGCCCAGGCGCCCCCCCGGCGCAGCCAGGAGGGGGCCGCGCCACCAGGGCGCCTGGAGCCCTGGTGGCCCCCCTCCGGCCCTACTTCGGCCGTGTGGAAGCTTCCGGAACGCTGATTTTTTATATAATTTTTCCGGGATTTTTCTGGTAGTTTACGTGATGGGAAAACCTGAAATACAAAAACAGCAGAAAACAGAAACTGGCACTGGGGTGCACTGAGTTAATAGGTTAGTCCAAATATGATCAAAAGTGTATGGAAGTGTATAAATATCATAGCAATATCACACAAAAGAGGCATGGAGCAAGCAGAAATTATAGATACGTTTTAGACGTATCAACATCCCCAAGCTTAATTCCTGCTCGTCCTCGAGTAGGTAAATGATAACAAGCATAATTTCTGTGGTGACACGCTATTAACCATATAAGGATTCTTCATAGTCACATGACAAAAGCTTACTGAGACAATGAATCTGTAGTAATTAAGTTGCCTCATGAGAAAATCACAAAGAACTGAAAGTTTTACAACATGATACTGAAACATCAAATAGATTTGTAATGAGCATGGTGTGCAAGTATGACAAAGTGATATCTCGCTTGCCCCCTTTAGTGAAGCAAAACATAAATGCAGGGGCACCTCCAAGGTTTAAGTGATGACTAGATACAATGATTTCAGAATAAACGATATCACAATCATGCAAAAGACAATGGTACTTTGGGACAATGCACATTACACTCAGAATGACAATCATGCTCTCAGTTGTTGGTGCTTTAAAGAAGGTGGAGACTCTCGAACCATGGCTTTTGTTGGCAAGGTTGAAAACCCGTGGTCGGAAACAAAGACAAAGCATGTACCAGAGCTCTTGGTTTTAAAAACATAGGTAATAATTATTTTTTTAGATTATGCATGTTTCGTCAACGAATGCTAGCAGATAACTCAATCACTTCTTGAGATGGACAAGTTTCGAGGAACGGCTCCCGAATGAGGACGATCACATCCTCTTAATCTCCTTTGTTTATCACTGCCAAAGTTTTCTGATTTCTCATGAACAAAGCGTGAAGGAGGGTTTGTTTGTTGTATTATATTTTAATGAGCCGGGCGCACTCTATGCTAGTTCCTTCTCGTATTATGGGTTTGCACATTAGACATGCAATCCCGGGGTGAAGCTTGTCCAACTTAAAAAGATCATGAATTAACTACTACTTCCTCATGAACTAAAACAGAGGCACAAAACAGAAATGCTTTTTTGAATAATTTCGAGATGGTACATGAAAGTCTTCGTTAGGAATGGCAGGTAAATACCATGTATAGGAAGGTATGGTGGACTCATATGGCATAACTGGTTTAAAGGATTTTGGATGCACAAGCAGTCAGTCCGCATAGTACAGGTGGAGGTTAGCAAAAGACTGGGAGCGACCAACTAAAAGAGCAATGACGATCATAATCATGCAGAGCGACAAAGCTACATTGAATCAGGCATGGAAGTTATATCGCTACTCGGAAATAAAAGATCATCAAGGCTTGACAGACTTTCTTTACAGTCTTAAATATGCGTGAGCATACGCCAAGTCAATCAAAGTAAATTCTTGAAGGAAGATATTACTAAACCATACCACATCATAGGCAAACAAATCATGTTTGTACTCCAATAACACATTGGGAACCCCCCCAGCTATTTGAGACTAACCATAAGAAAACATGAATTACTAAGTACCATTATGCACGTAGCATTTTTATCATAGACATATCGACCAATGCAACAGAAGCAAACTCTCTTAATAAGATAAGCATGATAACTAAAGAGAGTTCCAGCGACCAACTAAACAAAAGCTCTTAAAAAAAGATAAGCATGAAAACTAAGAGCTGAACATGATAGTAGCTATTGAAAGACAAAGAACATACACAGCAAAGATAAACATGAAAATTCTATGTTGTGTTCTAGGTTGAAGTGGAGCGTGTTTCTCTCCCACACAAAGAAAGCTGAGTTCCAACTCGTTATGAAAAGCTAAAGGAAACTAAAAAGGAAAACTAAAAGCAAGACGCTCCAAGCATAGCACATAACACATGAAGTGATAAAAATATAGTGGAACGAAAGACGAACTGATAATGTTGATGGAGAAGGGGATGCACGGGGGCATCCCCAAGCTTAGACGCTTGAGTCTTCTTGAATATTTCTTGGGGGTGCACGGGGGCATCCCCAAGCTTGAGCGTTTGACACTCCTGGATCTTTTTATCATCTTCCCTCGCACACTTGAAAACTCCCTTCATACATAACTCATCATAATCTGATTAGCGAGGTTAGTACCCATAATAAAATAATTGTTCCTTGCTGGAAATAAAGATATTCTTGAAGGTCTACTGTTTCTCAAGATTGCCAAAAGGTTTTTGCAAAGAAAAAGCAAGCTCAAGGTTTGCAAAATGAAGAAAAGGCAAAACAGGACAGAATCTGTGAAAAACAGACCAGCAGGTAGTAAATGATATTTTCGGGGCACTTCTGCAACTCTAATCAAAAAATTCAGAACAGACGCCCGAAAGACAATTGTATAGAGCATGCTGTCGAAATAATTCAGACCAAAAAGATGATCTGGTGATTTTATACGAATATTTCTATCCAAGGACAGAATCTGTTTCCTGGACAGCACGTCACAACTTTTGAACTTTCTTGCAATCAGAGGCTACACTTGGCACAAAGTTGAAAAGTAAAGATACAATGATGATGCTACTGTAGTAACAACATCAAGACACAACAAAAGCAAAATAAAAATTTATTCTTTGTGGGCTGCCTCCCAAAAGCGCTTTCTTTTATGCCTTTAAGCTAGGCATAATGCAAAGAGGCATCAATAATCATCATAATAATCGGAGTTATAAATTGCTTCAAATGGTTCCTCAACAAGTTCACTCTTGTTTCTTATAGGAAAGGGGTACACTCCTTTTGCCTTCCCGCGTAAGCGGATTTGTCCCTTACCTATATCGATGAAGCCTTCAACTGCTCGGAGGAAGTCCCTTCCAAGCACTATATTTCCTTGGTTTGGCTTCATGATGAAGAAATCAATCATTGCAATCCCTTTAAGGAATTTAACTGGCACATCTTTTATTCTTCCCTGGATTTCAGAAATATCTCCATTAGTGTGTTCATGATAAGATGATAATCTATCCATGTTAAATTTTAAAGAATCATGAACAATGTTTGGCGTAGTAGAAACCATAGATCCAATATCACAATAAGCAAGGAAGTCTTGATTAGAGATGCTAATCCTAACAAAAGGCTCCCAATCATTGTCTATTTCTAAAATATCTCTCTTATTGGGTTTGGGTTTCTCTACCTTCATCAAGTCTAGAGCATCCATTCTTTTCTCAATAGTAGCAAGTCTATCTATGACAGTATCAAAATTATGATCATAAACAAAGTAACTAGATAGACCATGTATAATTTCAAGAGCTCTAGCTTCATCACACTCTAGGAAATCTCCTTCAGCTATAATATCAAGAGAGTGTTTACACCATTTAAAAAGACCATGATAAAAATTTCTAAGCACAATTTTTATAGGTATCCAAGGCATAATTCTCCTATGTGCATCAGAAATTCTGTCCCATGCCTTCTTCATATTTTCTCCATCCCTTTGATGGAAATCTAGAACTTCTGATTCCCTCAAAGCACCAAATCCTAACATGCTTGACTAAACAGAAAGGACTACTAGCAGAAAAGCAATTTTTTTTTGTAATTTTTTATAGAAGACACTAAAGCAAAAACTGAAAGGTAAACTAACAAGACTAAAAAGCAAAGGTAAAAGATAGCGTGCAACTCCCCTATCTTGAAGAGTGGAGTCCCCGGCAACGGCGCCAGAAAACTTTGCTTGATGGCTTCTCGCCCCTCGTTGGTTACCCCAAGTGGAAGGTTTGAGATGCAGTGTAGCGGTAGTTTTCCCTTGGCAAAGATACCAAGGATCGATTTCCCCTGAGACTCCTAGGTTCAACAAGAAGGTGTCAACTGCTAACGGCGCCAGATATTAGCAATCAACTTGGACCTGCACACAGATACAAATAACTTTGCTCCCAACGAGTACAGAGAGGTTGTCAAACCCTCCGGCCTTGTCGTTTACAAAGGGTCAAACGCAAGAGATAATAGTGATAGGTATAATTGCAACTAGTAAGTAAAAGCAGAAAGTGAATAGCGGATGTGATCAGTGATGGTAATATGGACCGGGGTCCCATGATGTTCACTAGTGATGTCTCTCTCCCAAAAGACGATAAAACAGCCATGTGAGGTAAACAAATTACAGCTGGGCAATTGATAGAATTATGTGCGCAAACCAATGCTAACTATGTTGCAAGAAAGGTAGAGGTTCAAAGCATGGGCGGTACGCCAAGGCAAGTAGACCGAAATCCATCTGCATCTACTACTAATCATCCACCTTGAGATATCTATCCAGAACATCTCGCTGGTATTAAGTTGCGAGTCCCACCCATAGTGTAAACTCAAAGCAACAGACAACTGCATTAAAAGAACTTTGCGTAAAGTAAACAATCCTTGCACCCGCGAGTACAAGAACCGTTGTTTTCCCCCTTGTGGCAACATCACATCCCCTAGACTCATGTTTCTGTCACTCAAACTAGTCATCGAGGGGCATGAACCCACAATCAAGCATAACGTTCCCTCTTGGAGTCACTACCTACTACTTGGCCAAAGCAATAAATAGCAACGGAGAACATGCAAGAATTACTTACGAACATAAATATAAAAGAGGTGAATCAAATATATTACTCAAACACAATCTGAACATAATCTCACAATCCATCGGATCCCAGCAAACTCAACATATCAACAGCATAAGGATTACATATGTGCCTCGATCATGTAGGGCAGCTCACGAGGTCTAATTAGTGAAGCACAAGAAGGGGAGGAGAACATCACATAGCTACTGGTCATGGACCCATGGTCCAAGGGAGACTACTCACAACTCATCCGGGAGGCGTCCATGGTGGTGGAGAGGCTCCCGGTGGTGATCCTCCCCTCCGGCAGGGTGCCGGGAAGGGTTCTCCTGGTGCTCCCGATCTTGGAAGCGCGGCGGCGGCGGAACAGAGATGAGATCGCGAAAAAGGGTTCCATCCTCGAGGGTTTCGGGACGCGTGTTAAATATATGCCAAAGGGGGGCATCAGCGGAGACCTGGGGGGCCCAGGCGCCCCCCCGGGGCGGCCAGGAGGGGGCCGCGCCACCAGGGCGCCTGGAGCCCTGGTGGCCCCCCTCCGGCCCTACTTCGGCCGTGTGGAAGCTTCCGGAACGCTGATTTTTTATATAATTTTTCCGGGATTTTTCTGGCAGTTTACGTGATGGGAAAACCTGAAATACAAAAACAGCAGAAAACAGAAACTGGCATTGGGGTGCACTGAGTTAATAGGTTAGTCCAAATATGATCAAAAGTGTATGGAAGTGTATAAATATCATAGCAATATCACACAAAAGAGGCATGGAGCAAGCAGAAATTATAGATACGTTTTAGACGTATCATATGGTCCATGACGATCAAAACGTCGTTGAAGTCCCGATTCTAAGCCGTAAAGCATGGCACACTGAACTATCGTGTAGTCATCAGACCGCGACTGCCAGACGTTCAAAGCGTCTACATTAGCGGGAGGGGGCTTGTCACCTAGCGGTGCTTCAAGGACATAATTCTTCTGTGCAGCAATGAGGATAATCCTCAAGTTACGGACCCAGTCCGTGTAATTGCTACCATCATCTTTCAACTTAGCTTTCTCTAAGAATGCATTAAAATTCAAAGGAACGGTAGCACGGTCCATTGGTCTACAACAACATAGATATGCAAAAACTAAGTTCATGATAAATTAAAGTTCAATTTAATCATATTAATTAAAGAACTCCCACTTAGATAGACATCCCTCCGGTCATCTAAATGATCACGTGATCCAAATCAACTAAACCATGTCCGATCATCACGTGAGATGGAGTAGTTTGAATGGTGAACACCTTATGTTGATCATATCTACTATATGATTCACGCTCGACCTTTCGGTCTCCAGTGTTTCGAGGCCATATCTGCATATGCTAGGCTCGTCAAGTTTAACCCGAGTATTCTGCGTGTGCAAAACTGGCTTACACCCGTTGTATTTGAACGTAGAGCTTATCACACCCGATCATCACGTGGTGTCTCGGCACGACGAACTTTTGCAACGGTGCATACTCAGGGAGAACACTTATACCTTGAAATTTAGTAAGGGATCATCTTATAATGCTACCGTCGTTCTAAGCAAAATAAGAAGCATAATAAGATAAACATCACATGCAATCAAAATATGTGACATGATATGGCCATCATCATCTTGTGCTTTTGATCTCCATCTCCAAAGCACCGTCATGATCACCTTCGTCACCGGCGCGACACCTTGATCTCCATCGTAGCATCGTTGTCGTCTCGCCAACTATTGCTTCTACGACTATCGCTACCGCTTAGTGATAAAGTAAAGCAATTACATGGCGATTGCATTTCATACAATAAAGCGACAACCATATGGCTCCTGCCAGTTGCCGATAACATTACAAAACATGATCATCTCATACAAAACCGTATAACTCATCATGTCTTGACCATATCACATCACAACATGCCCTGCAAAAACAAGTTAGACGTCCTCTACTTTGTTGTTGCAAGTTTTACGTGGCTGCTACGGGCTTAGCAAGAACCGTTCTTACCTACGCATACAAAACCACAACGATGTTTCATCAAGTATGTGTTGTTTTAACCTTCACAAGGACCGGGCGTAGCCACACTTGATTCAGCTAAAGTGAGAGAGACAGACACCCGCCAGTCACCTTTAAGCAACGAGTGCTCGTAACGGTGAAACCAGTCTCGCGTAAGCGTACGCGTAATGTTGGTCCGGGCCGCTTCATCTCACAATACCGCCGAAGCAAAGTATGCCATGCTGGTAAGCAGTATGACTAGTATCGCCCACAACTCATTGTGTTCTACTCGTGCATATCATCTACGCATAGACCTGGCTCATGATGCCACTGTTGGGGAACGTAGTATTTTAAAATTTTCCTACGATCACGCAAGATCTATCTACCAGATGCATAGCAACGAGAGGAAAGAGTGTGTCTACGTACCCTCGTAGACCGGAAGCGGAAGCGTCAAGTGACGCGGTTGATGTAGTCGAACTTCTTCGCGATTCAACCGATCAAGCACCGAACGTACGGCACCTCCGCGTTCAGCACACATTCAGCTTGATGACGTCCCACGAGCTCTTGATCCAGTTGAGCTTCACGGGAGAGTTTCGTCAACACGACGGCGTGGTGACGGATATGATGTATCTACCGGCGCAGGGCTTCGCCTAAGCACTGCGACGGTATGACCGAGGTGTGTTTCTGTGGAGGGGGGCACCGCACACGGCTGGAACAATTCAACTTGTGTGTCTTTGGGTGCCCCCCTGCCCCCGTATATAAAGGAGCAAGGGGGGAGGCCGGCCGGTCCTCCTATGGTGCGGCTAGGGTGCAATCCTACTAGGAATAGGGTTGCAATCCTATTCCTAGTAGGAACTACCAAAGAAGGAAGAAGGGGGAAGGAAAGAGAGGGAGAGGGAGAGGGAAAGAGGGGCCGCGCACCCCTCCCCTTGTCCTATTCGGACTCCTTCTAGGGAGGGGGCGCGCCACCTCCTGGCTGTTGCCCTCTCTCTCCCCTATGGCCCACCAGGGCCCACCATTCCCCCGCGGGGTTCCGGTAACCCCCCCTGGCACTCCGGTAAATTCCGAAACTTTCCAGAACACTTCCGGTGTCCGAATATAGTCGTCCAATATATCAATCTTTATGTCTCGGACATTCCGAGACTCCTCGTCATGTCCGTGATCTCATCCGGGACCACTCCCGGTGATGACCGTAGTTTGAGGAGTTCATGTATTCACTATGTGTTAATGCTTTGGTCCGGTACTCTATTAAAAGGAGGCCTTAATATCCCTTAGTTTCCACTAGGACCCCGCTGCCACGGGAGGGTAGGACCGAAGATGTCATGCAAGTTCTTTTCCATAAGCACGTATGACTATATTCGGAATACATGCCTACATCACATTGATGAACTGGAGCTAGTTCTGTGTCACCCTAGGTTATAACTTTTACATGAGGAATCGCATCCGACATAATTCTCCTTCACCGATCCAATGCCTACGAGCTTTTCACTTATCGCTTGTTGCCTATTTACTTTTCCGCTGCTACTGTTACAAAAACTACAAAAACACTACTATTACTTTTATTGCTGCTACCGTTACTTCCATATTACTTTGCTACTAAATTACCTTGATGCAGATACTAAGTTTCCAGGTGTGGTTGAATTGACAACTCAGCTGCTAATACTTAAGAGTATCCTTTGGCCCCCCTTGTGTCGAATCAATAAATTTGGGTTGAATACTTTACCCTCGAAAATTGTTGCGATCCCCTACACTCGTGGGTTATCAAGACTATTTTCTGGCACCGTTGCCGGGGAGCATAGCTATATTCTTTAAGTCACTTGGGATTTATATTTGTTGATCACTATGAAGAACTTGAAAGACTCAAAAACCAAGATTTATCCCTACCCTACGAGGGGAGGTAAGGAACTGCCATCTAGCTCTGCACTAGATTCACCATATGTTATGAGTAAATTTGCGACACCTACTCCTGATATTGAATCTAATATGTCACATGTTCTTGATGATGTCATTTCTGCTATGTATGATGAAACTACTTCTATTCTTGATAATACTGTGCCACTAGATGAATTTCTAGATGAACAAATTGCTAAGGTTAGGGAGAATGCAAATATTGAAACTGATAATATTTATGAAAGTGATGATGAAGATTCTCCCCCTAGATATGAATTGCCTCTTATTCCCGAGGGTTATGTTATGGATGAAGAAACTGCTAGAGACTTTCTTGCTTGCAACGATAGATATGATCTTAAGAAATTATTAGCTAAGCTGAAAGAAAAGTCTTTGAATGCTAGAATGAAACATGACCCTGCTTTTGCTACTTCACCTATTTTTGTTACTGATAAGGATTATGATTTCTCTGTTGATCCTGAGTTAATTACTTTGGTTGAATCTGATCCTTTCCATGGTTATAAATCTGAAACTGTTGTGGCACATCTTACTAAGTTGAATGATATAGCCACCCTGTTTACCAACGATGAAAAGATTCATTATTACTATATCCTTAAGTTATTTCCGTTCTCGTTAAATGGTGATGCTAAGACATGGTTTAATTCTCTTGATCCTGGTTGTGTGCGTAGTCCCCATGATATGATTTATTACTTCTCTGCTAAATATTTTCCCGCTCATAAGAAACAAGCTGCCTTACGGGAAATATATAATTTTGTGCAAATTGAAGAAGAGAGTCTCCCACAAGCTTGGGGGAGGCTTCTCCAGTTACTTAATGATTTGCCTGATCATCCTCTTCAGAGGAATGAAATACTTGATGTCTTTTATAATGGACTAACCGATGCTTCCAGAGACCACCTGGATATTTGTGCTGGTTGTGTTTTCAGGGGAAGAACAATTGATCAAGTTGAATTACTATTGAATAATATGCTGGCCAATGAAAACAATTGGACACTTCCTGAACCAGCCCCTAAGCCAACTCCGAAGAAAAGAGGTGTTCTGTTTCTCAGTCCTGAAGATATGCAAGAGGCAAAGAAATCTATGAAAGAAAAAGGTATTAAAGCTGAAGATGTTAAGAATTTACCACCTATTGAAGAAAGACATGGTCTTGATAACCCGACACAGGTAGTAAAGATAAATTCTCTTTATAGATTTGATGAAGGTGATATTCCTTGTTATAAATCTGCTAGCCAATGCTTAGATGAGTTGGACAATTTTATTGTAAAGCAAGAAAACTTTAATGCTTATGTTGGTAGACAATTGCAACGTAATGCTTATATGATTGAACGCTTGAGTGATTATATGTCTAGAGTTAAAGGTGAATTGAAACTCATTAGTAAACATGCTTCTATGGTTACCACTCAAGTAGAACAAGTACTTAAGGCTCATAATGATTTTCTCAATGAATTAAATAGTAAGAATAATGACTTTGTTGTTAGAGTTGCAACTAGAGGTGGTAAAGTGACCCAGGACCGTTGTATCCTGAGGGCCACCCTAAGAGAATTTAGCAAGATTCTCAGAGAGCTAATGTAGATGCACCTAGTTCTTCTAAGAAGAAGAAAAAATAATAATAGGACTTTACATGCTTCTAGTGAACCTGTAGCTGACACACCTGAGAATCCCAATGATATCTCTGTTTCTGATGCTGAGACACAATCTGGTAATGAACATGAACCTAGTGATAATGTTAGTGATGATGTTCATGATGATGTTCATGTTGGAAATATGCCCTAGAGGCAATAATAAAATGGTTATTATTCTATTTCCTTGTTCATGATAATCGTCTATTGTTCATGCTTCAATTGTATTATCCGGAAACAGTCATACATGTGTGAATACATAGACCACAACGTGTCCCTAGTAAACCTCTAGTTACTAGCTCGTTGATCAACAGATGGTTACGGTTTCCTGACCATGGACATTGGATGTCATTGATAACGGGATCACGTCATTAGGAGAATGATGTGATGGACAAGACGTCAAGACCCAATCCTAAGCCTAGCACAAGATCGTGTAGTTCGTATGCTAAAGCTTTTCCAATGTCAAGTATCCTTTCCTTAGACCATGAGGTTGTGCAACTCCCGGATACCGTAGGAATACTTTGGGTGTGCGAAACGTCACAACGTAAATGGGTGGCTATAAAGGTACACTACGGGTATCTCCGAAAGCATCTGTTGGGTTGGCACGAACCGAGACTGGGATTTGTCACTCCGTATGACGGAGAGGTATCTCTGGGTTCACTCGGTAGGACATCATCATAATGAGCTCAATGTGACTAAGGAGTTGGTCACGGGATGATGTGTTACGGAATGAGTAAAGAGACTAGCCATGACGAGATTGAACAAGGTATCGGTATACCGACGATCGAATCTCGGGCAAGTACTATACCGATAGACAAAGGGAATCGTATACGGGATTGATTGAATCCTTGACATCGTGGTTCATCCGATGAGATCATCGTGGAGCATGTGGGAGCCAACATGGGTATCCAGATCCCGCTATTGGTTATTGACCGGAGAGTCGTCTCGGTCATGACTACGTGTCTCCCGAACCCGTAGAGTCTACACACTTAAGGTTCGGTGACGCTAGGGTTGTAGAGATATAAGTATGCGGAAATCCGAAAGTTGTTCGGAGTCCCGGATGAGATTCCGGACATCACGAGGAGTTCCGGAATGGTACGGAGGTAAAGATTTATATATAGGAAGTCCAGTTTCGGCCACCGGGAAAGTTTCGGGAGTCACCGGTATTGTACCGGGACCACCGAAAGGGTCCCGGGGGTCCACCGGTATTGTACAGTCAGTGAAGACGCCGTTTTCGTACGTGAGAGCGACGTGCAGCCATCTATTCTCTCTCGGTTTCAGCAAGATTTTCTTCAGCCCAAATTCCAATCACCTTTTTCTTTCCTTTATTTATTTATGGTTAGACTTGACGACTCCTTTCTTCTGGTGCAAAAGTGCGCACGAAAATGGATGTCCAAGACCAAGACACCTACAAAATGAATGAGATATCACTGAACTAGCTAGCTAGCGGCAACATCTATCCGAACTTTGGATGACAAGTACACGCACGAAGGATCTGACTCAACATGGATGGGATGGACCGAAACCTGGCCATGCTCTTTTGTGTGTGTGGTGTGGTGTCGAAGATCAGGAGAGAGAGAGATTGGTCGTGGCCACCACAGGTCGATCCTGCCCGCTGCCAATAAGACGAAACGCACGACACAAAAAGTCCACAACTTACCTCCCCTGCCTTAAATGACTCGAAGATCAGGAGTGAGAGATCGGTGGAGGCCACCTCAGGTCGACCTGCCCTGCCAATAAGACGAAAATACAGTCCACAAACCCACAAGAGATATTTATCAAATTTTCGTAGCTTGATGCTATGCGCCGGAATCGCAGAATTTGGATGAGGACACCCAAACGGGACAAATGAGCCGATGCACGCGTGTCCATTTGAGATAAGTCTCAGGCTGGCAGCTACAGGTTATAGTTTCTGTCGTCTTTCTACCATTTCATAGTTAGGTGTCAGCTAGCTCATAGATTTTTTTTCTCTCTTCTTTCCTTTCCTCTAGAAGAACCCCCGAGAACCCAGAAGAGATCTTTATCAAATTTTTGTACCCAAAAAAAGTGCGTTCTGTTCTGTGACACATAAATAATTAAATACGTAGTATGTGCTACGTACATTTTTCTCTCCTTAGCTACGATCCCATGTTGCCCCCAACTTGCACTGAAACGTATATATGACTTGACTTGGTCCAAAAGATGGATCCTTCCTTAATCTTCATGAGATCCCTTTGTGGCGGCATCGACATCCACTCAACGCTTAATTAATGAGACACGCCATGCGCGAGTTGCCGCCTCTCAGGACACCGTAGCGCATTGACGATCGACAAGGCAAGCGCAAGTTTGTAAAGTAATAAGTTAATAATTAATAAGTCAGTCGTTTCCGATCATTTTGGATCAATGACGCTATTACTTGGACGTGGGGTTTTCTTCACAACCTACTCGGCCCGCATTATATAGTCAGGCAGACGTCTACCCTAGCCGCCGCTGCATCATCGTATGTTTTCGCACCACCGTTCCAGAGCATTGCGCCGCCACGCAAATCTTCTCCATCCCTCCTTCCAGCGTGCACCGCGAGAAGGGACAACAGGCCTCCGGAACCCCGCCTCTCGTGATCCTGTACGGGAGAGGGGCGATCAGATTTTTGGGGAGCGCACTCGCGCGACTAGCAGCGACGACGTCTTCCCCGACCTCGGCAACCTCATCCGCAACGACATGGGCGACAACCTCAACGTCGGCGGTGCTGCTCCCGCTGCACCGTATGTGATTCTATCCTTCTTGCTCGAGATCGTGCTAGAATTCATGTTTTTAGTATGTGTCCTAGATGTGATATGTTCATCTGCTATGCTAGTTCGCATGATTAGTTTAATCTATGCTATTGCTGTCATGATTTATCTTCTGTTTATTCAGATTAAAACTCGTAGTAATTTGCTCATTTTTTCAACATTGATGACCACAATGGCAAGCAACTGGGCAATACGCAGCTTTCATCTATGTCGTGACCACGATGCACACATATAGATTCGGATGTACAGTACGTAATTCAAAGGTTAGCTCATCGGTCCGTTCCGGTTGGACTTGGTGCACATCGCTTTCTCCGTATCGATCCCATGCGATGCACCTCACGTGTGAATTTGTATTTGGAGTTTTTAGAGATATCATAGTAGTCTCGTAGCACGCCGCCCACCACGAGTCATATGACAGATGACCCCTTCGTAAAAGTGCATAGAAAGATGGGTGTCAAAGAGGAGAATGTAAGTTGATCCATACTCCTACATGATATGGTGTCACCGCCAGTCGTTTGAGTGTAATTCCTCCCTTCTCGTTTAATTATATCACTGGCGGAGCCAAATAATTATATTGATAGTTCACCAGCTCTAGGAATTCATTTGGTTGCAAGCCAAATAATTGGCACGCCCACGCCTCCACAACATTTTTAGTTCAATTCTCAGCCAATATTTTGGTAAGGCATGGGCGGCTGATTCCTACGCCAATATTTTGGCAAGCCAACGATTGGCAAGGCTGGCGCTGGCTCAAACTAAACAGACCCGTATGTCCCACATTTTTACCTCTTTTCCACCCCAACTTGCGTGCAAACTTATATTATGACTTGCACTCAAAGATTGTTCTTTTCTTTGTCCTATCGTGATATATATCCCTCGTGGTGTTGAAATCCACTGCGAGGCACTCCATGCATGCATGAGCTTTCTCTCAGCACACGGCGTGGAACATTGACTCTGTAGTCAACCGACAGATAAGGGCATGTACAATGGTTCTAGCTTAAGAATGCCACGTAAGATAAATGATGAGGTGGAGAAGAGAGAAATCATAAGAGAAGGCTTGTCTTAGCTTATTTAAGCAAAGACAAGAGATGATAGCTTAGCACAATTTGTCTCACCATGTTTTTAGGAATAACTAATTATTGAAGATAAGGCTAAGAGATGACCCATTGTAGACTTGTTTTTTTGTCATCTCTAATTTACATGCAAAACTTAAGATAAGACTATCTTAGCAACCATTGTACATGCCCTAAGGGTGCGGGTTCATCCGCGCAAAGCGTGCAAACAGGAGCTGAAATGAGCGTTTCTTATGGCGACAACACTGGCAAGCAACTTGGCAAAATAAAGTGTCATACTAGTTTTCACGCCATTAACAACTATAGATATTTTTACAGTACCCGCACATATATATTGCTTTAAGAAAAAAAGGAGGATGATCTCCGGCCTCTGCATCAATCGATGCATGCATGCATATTATTAAATAAAAATATAGCAAAGTCTTAAGGTTCAAAGACGCTCATAAACTGTGCAGAAGTTGAAAGAAAATAAATATGAAAAGTGCCACATCCAGCGATAAAAAAACAAGCTATGGTGCCTACACACCTAGCCTATTATTAGCTCGTCATCCAAATCGGCTGAAGATAACCCATACTACCATCTTCCAGCGATTGCACCCAATAACCAAAATCTATAGCTTCTCAAGAACTATAGCTTTCACGCCATGCTAGTCAACCAAATCCCTGCCCTAGAAAATGCAGGTTGTAATAGGGTCAGATTCACGTGCACGACACCACCCCTACAACCATGGCGACTTGACAACCAGCAATAGGCAAGGGGGTCGCTGCTCCGGAGTCCGGTCTCCTCTTGAGCGCATGTCATCTAGGGTCATCGTCGATCCTGAGATTGAGGACTCACCGCAGCATGGAGACAACCCTACCGCCGCCTAGCTGGCTTAGCTTGCGGGCTTCCTTCCACGGCAGCAAGGAACTTAAGGCAGTACGAGACGGGACAAGGGCAGTGACAACTAGGGTTGCGTCTAAGCCGCCCACTTATGAGCAACGCGGCTCATTTTTTCATGTTTAATTTTCTAGCTAAACCAATCATATGGAAGTTTTTCGGCACTACCGTATTTATCTTTAACATGCAACATGTCCACCACATGACATATGTCCCACTTTTAGGTGAGATCGTGAGATTA
>LR738713.1:768897087-768907744 GCA_902687465.1 Secale cereale
CCCCCCCCCCCCCAAAAAAAACATATTCAGACATTTCAAAAAAATCCGAAATTATTTGACAACATTCATATGGGGTATGTCTACAACTTCAAAAAAAAATCAGCTCAAAACTCGATGTACGTTTAGATATCCAGAAAAACAAATTCGAACATGAATAGTAGCAGTTTGGGTCAATCGTACTTGGACACTATTCACATCTGATTTTGTCTTTATTGTTTCTATTAATGTAGGTTGAATTACGAGCTAAAACTTTTTCAGGTTGTACATCAAAACATTGATGTGTGTCTACAAAAAATTGAGAATGTTCCAACATGTTTTTTTTCAAAAAAATCAATCTCACATAAGTCTTCCCCAACATATGTCACCTCCTATTTAAAGTGCACATGCAAACCATTCACATCATTAAGCGCATGCAATCAACTAATTTTTTCTCTTTTCATCACATTATCAAGCGCCCATGCAACCATTCAACTTTTCACTTTCTACCGGACGCAAACCCTCCACATCATCAAAGAACATGAAAACCCTTCAAATTGTTAGAAATATGAGCAATTTACCAAGTGATTTTATTAACAGAAATAGTAGATAAAGCATGACTAATATAATAGTAATAGAGCAAGTCATGCAATCTGACAAAGAGAAGGTAAATAGCATCTTCATATATAGAACTAGTTGCATATATGAAGTAGGATCTAACATGTTTAGAGCAAACACTAGAACGAAGAACAGTGACAGTGTTTCTAACAGAAAAAGCATGAACACATACGGGCCAATTAATGGAACAAGATAAACTGGAGAGATCATGGAGACATACGAAGCAGCAGCGGAAGCCCCGGTCTTGGGTGAGTTGTCCTCGCCGGCCATGTCGTCGAAGAGGTTGTCGACGTCGGGGAAGAAGTCGTCGTTGGGGAAGTAGTCGTCGGCGACCGGATCGTCCGTGATGGAACAGCCAGTAGTCGCGCCGAGCGCTCCCCGAAAACCTTATCACCCTTCTCCCGTACAGGACTCAAAAGGTGCGGTTTCGGAGGCCTACTGTCCCGACCTGCGGTACACGCCGCAAGCCGGGATGGGGAAGATCGTAGCAGCAGCTCAGAGATTGGAACTTGGGGCGAGAGGAGGAAGAAGCTCTGGTGCGTCTCACCGGGGAGGAGCGACCTCCCTTATATAGGCGCAAGAGGAGCTGAAGAAAAAGAGGGAGGCAAAGTGAACAGGCAGCAGCGGAAGAGGTTGCACCGTTCGGATTTATTCTCCACTACCGAAAAACGTTTCAGCTCCCATGTGACCGTTCAGATTTATTACCCGTCGTGCGTGGCAAAAATAGGACATCGGCTCGGCTCATTCCCGCGGCGCGGCGCGGCGTGACGTGGCGAGGCGGGCGGTGGAGGAGGAGCGCGCGTGGATGTCCCTCTTGTTCTCATGCTCGTACAAGTGGAGAAAGAGCCTCCCTTATAAAGAGGTCCAACTCCTTGTAAACTAGCAATGTGGGACTAAACTTTAGTAGTGCCCCTTGCCTTGCACGAATGGGCTAAGTGGGCCTCTAGGATTTATTAGGAATTTCTGAAATTAATATTGGGCTGGGCCATAATAGATAAAATTCCAGCAATCCCCCACCAGATCCCAGAGGCACACAGAATTTGCCTTTGGTTCCAAAATACTGTTTTATATACCGGTACTGCAGTGGAGACTGTTAAGTTGAACTTCCACCTAGAACTTTGTGCTACACTAGTAAGCAACTTGAAGAGTGGACTATGCCTTGAACTGCAAGTTTTCTGCGAATCTAGCTTCACACAGAGCCTTGACCGATACTTGGCTACCGTGGGTCTTCCCCGCGGGTGGAGCTTATGCGTCATACTCCGTGACCTTTCATGAGTTTACTAGAGAGAACCCTACTCTCATAGATTGCGACGTTTGACAATCGGACTCATATAGGTGTGTTCTTCAAAAGATGTTCTGCAGGACAACATCTCTGCTTACAAGAGCCACTTAGAACACATTAAGATATACATCAACCTGCCATACAGATTTAGGAGAGTATTGCATCTTCATGGAGTGGTATTGATAGTAAGGATACTCTCCTCTCAGTTGACCAACAGATTGTCTTCCACATCTAATTCACGGGATCTCCGATCACAAAGACTAGGTTACCACTGTGAACAACTCATATTGTGCGTCTCATACCCATCTCCCTCGATGCATTATCTATCACATTTCGTGATAGACCCTTAGTAAACGGATCTGCCAGATTTTTAGACGTTTGGATATAATCCAATGCAATTACTCCGGAGTTTTTCATTTTCCTGACAGATTTTAACCTTCTCTGAACGTGTCTTGATGACTTCATGTTATCCTTTGAGCTGCTCACTTTCGTGATCACAGTTTGATTGTCGCAGTTCATAAGGACACCCGGTACAGGTTTCTCAACTACCGGCAAGTCATTCAAGAGCCGATGAAGCCAATCCGCTTCGACCATAGCTGTATCTAGTGCTGTGAGTTCTGCTTCCATACTTGACCTCGTTAAGATGGTCTGCTTGCAAGACTTCCAAGAAACAGCGCCACCTCCATGAGTGAATACATATCCGCTCGTAGCCTTTATCTCATCAGCATCTGAGATCCAGTTTGAGTCACTATACCCTTCAAGCACCTTTGGGTGCCCGGTGTAGTGAATTCCATAATTTGCAGTGCCTTTCAAATAACGCAAAACTCTTTCTAGAGCTTTCCAATGCACATCTCCTGGTTTTGGGACAAACCGACTCAGTTTGCTAACAGCAAAAGAGATGCCACGTCTTGTAGCACTTGCTAAGTACATAAGCAAGCCAGTAATCTGAGAATATTTCAATTGATCTCTAGCAATTCTTCGATTCTTTCGAAGTAGCACGCTGGCATCATATGGTGTTGGAGAGGGCTTGCAGTCACTATAGCCAAAGCGACTCAAGATCTTTTCCACATAGTGAGATTGAAGCAAAGTAATCCCACCATCATTGTCTCTCAACAACTTGATGTTCAGAATGACATCAGCCACTCCTAAATCCTTCATCTCAAAACAACGAGATAGGAAATTCTTGACCTCCGTAATAACATTTAAATTTGTTCTGAAAATCAGTATGTCATCAACATACAAGCAAAGGATAACTCCCTCGCCCCCACCATGGCGATAGTACACACATTTGTCAGCTTCATTCATAACAAAGCCTGTAGCTGTTAAAGTTCTTTCAAACTTCTCATGCGACTGCTTTGGTGCTTGCTTGAGTCCATACAGAGACTTCAGCAACGAGTACAGAGAGGTTGTCAATCCCTCCGGCCTTGTCGTTTCCATAGGATCAAACGCAAGAGATAATAGTGATAGGTATAATTGCAACTAGTAAGTAAGAACAGAAAGTAAATAGCGGATGTGATCAGTGATGGTAATATGGACCGGGGTCCCATGATGTTCACTAGTGATGTCTCTCTCCCAAAAGACGATAAAATAGCTATGCGAGGTAAACGAATTACAGCTAGGCAATTGACAGGATTGTGTGCGCAAACCAATGCTAACTATGTTGCAAGAAAGGTAGAGGCTCAAAAGCATGGGCGGTACGCCAAGGCAAGTAGACCGAAATCCATCTGCATCTACTACTAATCATCCACCTTGAGATATCTATCCAGAACATCTCGCTGGTATTAAGTTGCGAGTCCCACCTATAGTGTAAACTCAAAGCAACAGACAACTGCATTAAAAGAACTTTGCGTAAAGTAAACAATCCTTGCACCCGCAATTACAAGCACCATTGTTTTCCCCCTTGTGGCAACAGCACATCCCCTAGACTCATGTTTCTGTCACTCAAGCTAATCATCGAGGGGCATGAACCCACAATCAAGCATAACGTTCCCTCTTGGAGTTACTACCTACTACTCGGCCAAAGCAATAAATAGCAACGGAGAACATGCAAGAATTACTCAAGAACATAAATATAAAAGAGGTAAATCAAATATATTACTCAAACACAATCTGAACATAATCTCATAATCCATCGGATCCCAGCAAACTCATCGTAGCAACAGCATAAGGATTACATATGTGCCTCGATCATGTAGGGCAGCTCACGAGGTCTAATTAGTGAAGAACAAAGAGGGGAGGAGAACATCACATAGCTACTGGTCATGGACCCATGGTCCAAGGGAGACTACTCACAACTCATCCGGGAGGCGTCCATGGTGGTGGAGAGGCTCCCGGTGGTGATCCTCCCCTCCGGCAGGGTGCCGGGAAGAGTTCTCCTGGTGCTCCCGATCTTGGAAGCGCGGCGGTGGCGGAACAGAGATGAGATCGCGAAAAAGGGTTCGGTCCTCGAGGGTTTTGGGACGCAGTGTAAATATATGCCAAAGGGGGGCATCAGCGGAGGCCTGGGGGGCCCAAGCGCCGCCCCGGCGCGGCCAGGAGGGGGGCCGCGCCCCCAGGGCGCCTGGAGCCCTGGTGGCCCCCCTCCGGCCCTACTTTGGCCGCATGGAAGCTTCCGGAACGCTGATTTTTTATATATTTTTCCCGGAATTTTTCTGGCAGTTTACGTAATGGGAAAACCTGAAATACAAAAACAGCAGAAAACAGAAACTGGCACTGGGGTGCACCGAGTTAATAGGTTAGTCCAAATATGATCAAAAGTGTATGGAAGTGCATAAATATCATAGCAATATCACACAAAAGAGGCATGGAGCAAGCAGAAATTATAGATACGTTTTGGACGTATCAACATTCCCAAGCTTAATGCCTGCTCGTCCTCGAGTAGGTAAATGATAACAAGCATAATTTCTGTGGTGACATGCTATTAACCACATAAGGACTTTTCACAGTCACATGACAAAAGCTTATTCAGATAATGAATCTGTAGTAATTAAGTTCCCTCATGAGAAAATCACAAAGAACTAAAAGTTTTACAATATGATACTGAAGCATCAAATAGATTTGTAGTGAGCATGGTGTGCAAATATGATAAAGTGATATCTCGCTTGCCCCCTTTAGTGAAGCAAAACATAAATGCAGGGGCACCTCCAAAGTTTAAGTGACGACTAGATACAATGATTTCAGAATAAACGATATCATAATCATGCAAAAGACAATGGTACTTTGGGACAATGCACATTACACTCATAATGACAATCATGCTCTCAATAGTTGGTGCTTTAAAGAAGGTGGAGACTCTCGAACCGTGGCTTTTGTTGGCAAGGTTGAAAACCCGTGGTCGGAAACAAAAACTAAACATGTACCAGAGCTCTTGATTTTAAAAACAGAGGTAATAATTATTTTTTTAGATATGCATGTTTCATCAACGAATGCTAGCAGATAACTCAATCACTTCTTGAGCTGGACAAGTTTCGAGGAACGGCTCCCGAATGAGGACGATCACATCCTCTTAATCTCCTTTGTTTATCACTGCCAAAGTTTTCTGATTTCTCATGAACAAAGCGTGAAGGAGGGTTTGTTTGTTGTATTATTTTTTAATGAGTCGGGCGCACTCTATGCCAGTTCCTTCTCGTATTATGGGTTTGCACATTAGACATGCAATCCCGGGGTGAAGCTTGTCCAACTTAAAAAGATCATGAATTAACTACTACTTCCTCATGAACTAAAACAGAGGCACAAAAGAGAAATGCTTTTTTGAATAATTTCGAGATGGTACATGAAAGTCTTCGTTAGGAATGGCAGGTAAATACCATGTATAGGAAGGTATGGTGGACTCATATGGCATAACTGGTTTAAAGGATTTTGGATGCACAAGCAGTCAGTCCGCTTAGTACAGGTGGAGGTTAGCAAAAGACTGGGAGCGACCAACTAAAAGAGCAATGACGGTCATAATCATGCAGAGCGACAAAGCAACATTGAATCAGGCATGGAAGTTATATCGCTACTCAGAAATTAAAGATCATCAAGGCTTGACAGACTTTCTTTACAGTCTTAAATATGCGTGAGCATACGCCAAGTCAATCAAAATAAATTCTTGAAGGAAGATATCACTAAACCATACCACATCATAGACAAACAAATCATGTTGGTACTCCAAGAACACATTGAGAACCCCCCAACTATTTGAGACTAACCATAAGAAAACATGAACTACTAAGCACCATTATGCACGTAGCATTTTTATCATGGACATATCAACCAGTGCAACAGAAGCCAACTCTCTTAACAAGATAAGCATGATAACTAAAGAGAGTTCCAGCGACCAACTAAACAAAAGCTCTTTAAAAAGATAAGCATGGAAACTAAGAGCTGAACATGATAGTAGCTATTGAAAGACAAAGAACACACAGAGCAAGGATAGACATGAAAATTCTATGTTATGTTCTAGGTTGAAGTGGAGCGTGTTTCTCTCCCACACAAAGAAAGCTGAGTTCCAACTCGTTATGAAAAGCAAGCAAAGCTAAAGAAAACTAAAAAGGAAAACTAAAAGCAAGACGCTCCAAGCATAGCACATAACACATGAAGTGATAAAAATATAGTGGAACGAAAGACGAACTGATAATTGTTGATGGAGAAGGGGATGCACGGGGGCATCCCCAAGCTTAGACGCTTGAGTCTTCTTGAATATTTCTTGGGGGTGCATGGGGGCATCCCCAAGCTTGAGCGTTTGACACTCCTGAATCTTTTTATCATCTTCCCTCGCACACTTGAAAACTCCCTTCATACATAACTCATCATAATCTGATTAGCGAGGTTAGTACCCATAATAAAATAATTGTTCCTTGCTGGAAATAAAGATATTCTTGAAGGTCTACTGTTTCTCAAGATTGCCAAAAGGTTTTTGCAAAGAAAAAGCAAGCTCAAGGTTTGCAAAACGAAGAAAAGGCAAAGCAGGACAGAATCTGTGAAAAACAGACCAGCAGGTAGTAAATAATTTTTTCGGGGAACTTCTGCAACTCAAATAAAAAAACTCAGAACAGACGCCCGAAAGACAATTGTATAGAGCACGCTGTCAAAAAAATTCAGACCAAAAAGATGATCTGGTGATTTTATACGAATTTTTCTGTCCAAGGACAGAATCTGCTTCCTGGACAGCACGTCACAACTTTTGAACTTTCTTGCAATCGGAGGCTAAACTTGGCACAAAGCTGAAAAATAAAGATACAATGATGTTGCTACAGTAGTAACAAACATCAAGACCACTAAAAACTGAAAGAACAAACTGAAAGCAAAGATAACAAGGGTTGTCTCCCTAGAGCTCTTTCTTTATAGCCATAAAGATAGGCTTAAGACTTTAATGATGCTCTCGTAGGAATAAGAGTTGAAGAACAAAAGAGAGCATCAAGAAGCAAATACCAAACACATTTAAGCCTAACATGCTTCCTATGCATAGGAATATTGCAATAGAATAATTCATTGAAGCACAAAGCAACTAGCATAGGAAGGCAAAACAAGCATAACTTCAAAATATTCACCATAAAGAGAGGAAACTTCTTATTATTAAGATATTTAGAACCATGTCTCCCTCTCTCATTATAAATTTTAGTGGCATCATGGATGAACTCAACAATATAACTATCACATAAGGCATTATTTCCAAGATCCAAAAGCATAAAAGTGTCATTACTCTTCATATAAGCAAAATCTTTCTTATTAGGAATAGTGAGAGTAAGACTATCATAACCATCATGGTAATCATTGTATTTAGGAGGCATATCATAATCATAATAAATTTTATCCTCAATAGTAGGTGGACTGAAAACATCATATTCATCATTGTAATCATATATAGGAAGCAAAGTATCATCAAAGTAAATTTTCTCTTCAAAAGTTGGGGGACTAAAAATATCATGTTCATCAAACGTGTCATCCCCAAGCTTAGAGCTTTCCATGTCATTAGCAATATTGATATTCAAAGAAAGGATACTAATAACATCACCACCATCATGATTGTTATTCAAAGAAAAGACATAAAGAAAACTGAAAGGTAAACTAACAAGACTAAAAAGCAAAGATAAAAGATAGCGTGCAACTCCCCTATCTTGAAGAGTGGAGTCCCCGGCAACGGCGCCAGAAAACTTTGCTTGATGGCTTCTCGCCCCTCGTTGGTTACCCCAAGTGGAAGGTTTGAGATGCAGTGTAGCGGTAGTTTTCCCTTGGCAAAGATACCAAGGATCGAATTCCCCTGAGACTCCAAGGTTCAACAAGAAGGTGTCAACTGCTAACGGCGCCAGATATTTAGCAATCGACTGGACCTGCACACAGATACAAATAACTTTGCTCCCAACGAGTACAGAGAGGTTGTCAATCCCTCCGGCCTTGTTGTTTACAAAGGATCAAACGCAAGAGATAATAGTGATAGGTATAATTGCAACTAGTATGTAAGAACAGAAAGTAAATAGCGGATTTGATCAGTGATGGTAATATGGACCGGGGTCCCATGATGTTCACTAGTGATGTCTCTCTCCCAAAAGACGATAAAACAGCTATGCGAGGTAAACGAATTACAGCTGGGCAATTGACAGGATTATGTGCGCAAACCAATGCTAACTATGTCGCAAGAAAGGTAGAGGCTCAAAAGAATGGGCGGTACGCCAAGGCAAGTAGACCGAAATCCATCTGCATCTACTACTAATCATCCACCTTGAGATATCTATCCAGAACATCTCGCTGGTATTAAGTTGCGAGTCCCACCCATAGTGTAAACTCAAAGCAACAGACAACTGCATTAAAAGAACTTTGCGTAAAGTAAACAATCCTTGCACCCGCAAGTACAAGCACCGTTGTTTTCCCCCTTGTGGCAACAACACATCCCCTAGACTCATGTTTCTGTCACTCAAGCTAGTCATCGAGGGGCATGAACCCACAATCAAGCATAACGTTCCCTCTTGGAGTTACTACCTACTACTCGGCCAAAGCAATAAATAGCAACGGAGAACATGCAAGAATTACTCAAGAACATAAATATAAAAGAGGTAAATCAAATATATTACTCAAACACAATCTGAACATAATCTCATAATCCATCGGATCCCAGCAAACTCATCATAGCAACAACATAAGGATTACATATGTGCCTCGATCATGTAGGGCAGCTCACGAGGTCTAATTAGTGAAGAACAAAGAGGGGAGGAGAACATCACATAGCTACTGGTCATGGACCCATGGTCCAAGGGAGACTACTCACAACTCATCCGGGAGGCGTCCATGGTGGTGGAGAGGCTCCCGGTGGTGATCCTTCCCTCCGGCAGGGTGCCGGGAAGAGTTCTCCTGGTGCTCCCGATCTTGGAAGCGCGGCGGCGGCGAAACAGAGATGAGATCGCGAAAAAGGGTTCCGTCCTCGAGGGTTTCGGGTAGCGGTGTAAATATATGCCAAAGGGGGGTATCAGCGGAGGCCTGGGGGGCCCAGGCGCCCCCCCCGGCGCGGCCAGGAGGGGGGCCGCGCCCCCAGGGCGCCTGGAGCCCTGGTTGGCCCCCTCCGGCCCTACTTTGGCCGCATGGAAGCTTCCGGAACGCTGATTTTTTATATATTTTCCCGGAATTTTTCTCGCAGTTTACGTAATGGGAAAACTTGAAATACAAAAACAGCAGAAAACAGAAACTGGCACTGGGGTGCACTGAGTTAATAGGTTAGTCCAAATATGATCAAAAGTGTATGGAAGTGCATAAATATCATAGCAATATCACACAAAAGAGGCATGGAGCAAGCAGAAATTATAGATACGTTTTGGACGTATCAACGGGTCGAGCCTGGCTTGGACCCAACCAACTCCATCGTGAAGGACGAGGTATCCATGAACATACTAAGGCTGGAGTCCCGCCTCACTGCGGCCACGGATTACTTGGGACGACTGAAGGCAGTGATGGCCCGAATCGACGCCGCGCTCTGGAGGGGGATCGTGCAGGAGAACGACCTCGAGTCCCTGATGACTCGACTTAATGAGGTCCCCAACCGACTGCAGGAGTGGAAGAAGTTAGCTGCCCGAGAAGGAGCCGACGTGGCGCTGTCCTTGGTCCGTGTGCATTGCAAGGAGGTGAAGGAGAGGAGGCTTGCGGCGCTTAAGGTTGCAAACACGAAGGAGCTCCAATTCCAGTCGTTTATGGAGACTTTCCTGGAAGCCGCCACTCGCATCGCCGACGGGATCGACCTGGACGAGTTCGTCGTGCCTACGAGTCCGCCCCCTCCCGAGGAATGACTTTGAAACTTTAATCTTATTTGCCGCGGAATGCCGCGTGGACTTGTAATCGTTAAACTCTGGTGGGTTTGTGGCCCAAGTACTCTTGCCCGAATCTTGCGGGGCTTTTATCTGATTTTGATCCTTCGGTTTGCCGCTCTTCTTTGATTGCTTAAATCTTTGAGTCGACGTCTGCAGCCAAGCCCCCGAGTGAGAGGGTTGCTCTTCACTCGGAGTAAATGATTGTAACTTAGGCGAGTCACGGGGTCGCAGCTAAGCCCCCCGAGTGAGAGGGTTGCTTTTCACTCGGAGTGGTTGTTTATAACTTAGACGATTCCAAGCTACATTGCATTTGTGGCGGAGCTCGGAGGACCGAGCCGCTTCATACTTGAAGCGTAGCTCGGAGGACCGCAGCTAAGCCCCCGAGTGAGATGGTTGCTCTTCACTCGGAGTAAATGATTGTAACTTAGGCGAGTCACGGGGTCGCAGCTAAGCCCCCGAGTGAGAGGGTTGCTCTTCACACGGAGTGGTTGTTTATAACTTAGACGAT
>LR738713.1:768911551-769020197 GCA_902687465.1 Secale cereale
GGGGGGGGGGGGGGGGGGGGGGGCGGCGCCTGGAGCCCCTGGCCCACTTCTGGTCACCCCCTTTTGCATATATGCTCTCCGTCTCCCGAAAACCCTAGGCACGAGACTTTTTTTGGGGTTCCGCCGCCGCTTCGAGGCGGAAACCTACAGAGAAGAAAAGGGCATCTCCGGTGGGCAGATTCCGCCGGGGAGATCACCTCCCGGAAGGGGAGATCGTCGCCATCGTCATCACCATCATCACGGGCATCATCGAGATCATCATCAACATCATCCCCAACACCAGCACCATCTCCATCTTCATCCAAATCTCATCTTTCCATCGCAACTCGTGTTGTAACTTGTACTACCTATCCTCTCTACTCTATCGGTGTTGATTACTACTTTGTGGTGAACTCTATTGAGTTTTGTTGGAGAAATATTATTATGTCCAGATTGTTTATCACATATTTATCCCCTCTGATCATGATCTCTTTTATGTCTTCTGAGTAGTTACTTTAGTTCTTGAGGACATGGGGAGAGTCTTGTTGTTAGTAGTCATATGCTGTTGAAGTAATATGTGTTGTTTGATACTTAAGTTGTGTTGTCATTCTACTAGTGGTGTTGTGTGAGTCGAACACCCAACACTTCGCCTTATTAAGGACCTAGGGGAATGCATTGTGTATAAAGAATGCTTATGGTGGGTTGCCGGAGTGACAGAAACCTGAACCCCAGTTCGCACGCTTTTGCACAAGGGAATAATGGATCCTTGATCGTATTGCTATGGTTAGGCTTTTGCCTTAAATTCTATCTTGTATTTGCGGATGCTTGCAAGGTGTTTAATCATAAGAGTGCATTCATCTTGGTCTAGAGAGTGCACTAGCATAGATCCACCCACCAACACTTATCAATACATAACAAAGTATCGATACGGAATATGACGAAAGCACATGACTACCTCTCCCGTGTGTCCTCAAGAACGCTTTAGTCTTTATAAGTTCAGTTGCTAGGCCTCTCCTTTGCTAAGAAAGGATTGGGCCACTTGTTACTCTCAGTACCCTTTACATTACTTTCCTTTACATTCCTGTTGCTTATATCGAGAAAACCCCTAAAAAGTTATCTTTCAGTGCTTGCAGTAATTTCTTGCTTAGAATCGCTTATCAATACCTTCTGCTCCTCGTTGGGTTCGACACTCTTACTTATCGAAAACGCTGCAACAGATCCCTTACGGTTGAGGGTCATCAGTGATGAAAGTTGTCTTGATCTCGTCGGGACCGATCAGACGGATCTGATGGTACTCGGAATACGCGTACAGAAAGGACAAACGTTCACATCCCGCAGTCGAGTTGACTATCTGATCGATGCGGAGAAGAGGAAAATGATCTTTCGGGCAGGCCCGATTGATGTGCTTGAAATCGATGCACATGCGGAGAGACTTGTCCTTCTTGGGGACCATGACGACATTGGCGAGCCACTCGGAGTGGTATATCTCGCGGATAAACTCTGCTGCCAGGAGTCGAGCCACTTCTTCGCCAATTGCCTTTTGCTTCTCCGCAGCGGATCGACGGAGGTGTTCCTTCACAGCTTTCACTTTAGGGTCGACTCACAAATGATGCTCAGCCAGTCCCCTGGGTACACCTGGCATGTCTGATGGTTTCCATGCAATGATGTCCCAGTTCTCACGGAGGAACTGGATGAGCGCTTCTTCCTATTTGCTGTCGAGTGTGGTGGAGATGTGGGTCGGTGCTGCGTTGGGGTCGGTGGGGTGGATGTGCACAGGTTTTGTGTCCCCGGCCGACTGGAAAGCTGACTCGGAAGCTGGCTTCTTCGCCCTTAGCAGGTCACTCGGATCCACTCTCTTTTGGGACTCCTCCATCTCTACTGCTGCCATTTGCTCATCGGCGATCTTCGAGCCTTTCTGGAAGCATTCTTCCGCTTTCTGACGGTTCCCAGTAACGGTTATAACGCAATTGGGTCCCGGCATCTTCAGCTTGAGGTAGACGTAACATGGTCGAGCCATGAACCTGGCGTAGGCGGGCATACCCAGGATGGCGTGATAGGCGTTGTTGAAGTCCACTACTTCGAACGTCAGCTTCTCCTTTCGGTAGTTCTTCGACTCACCAAAGACTACGTCGAGTGGGATCTGACCAAGTGAGTCGGCTTTCTTCCCGGGGATTACCCCGTGGAACCTCATGTTACTTTCCCTCAGCTTGGACATCGGAATGCCCATATCCCGGAGGGTTGCTGCATATAAGATATTCAAGCCACTGCCCCCATCCATCAGAACTCTGGTCAGGCGTGTGCCTTCGATAACTGGGTCGACCACCAGTGCCTGCCGCCCAGGGGTGGCAATGTGCGCTGGGTGATTGATACGTCTCAAACGTATCTACTTTTCCAAACACTTTTGCTATTGTTTTGCCCTCATTCTTGCATGATTTGAACTAAACTAACCCGGACTGACGCTGTTTTCAGCAGAGCTGCCTATATGGTTTTATTGTGTGCAGGAAAATGGATTTTTAGGTGTCTCAGAAAATTCCAAGAAAAATCACAGAAAATCCACGCACCCGAAGGGCCATTGTGCCAGAAGTGGGGCCAGAGGGCAGCCAAGGGGGGCCCAGGCGCCCTGCTGGCGTGGCCCCACCCCTGGCCGCGCCAGGAGGCCGCCTGGGAGGGTCCTCCCCCCTTTGGTGCCCTACCTTGGATCCTATTTATTCCCGTGGCGAGGAAACCCCAGAACAGAAGTTGTTTTTCCAGTTTCCGTCGCGGAGCCGCCGCCACCCTCTGTTCTTCTTCGGGAGGGCTAATCTGGAGGCTGATTTGGCCTCCGGAGAGGGGAGATCGTCGCCATCGTCATCATCATCACCACTCCATCCTCCCTCCATGACTTCTCCTTCCATGTGTGAGTAATTCCCTGCTATAGGCAAAGGGGATGGTAGGGATTGGATGAGTTAGATCATGTAATAGTTTATCAGATTGTTGGGGGCATGTTGCCTATCATCTACTTTGGTGTTTATCATCTTTGCTTCAACTTGTTGCTCTTAATGCTTGTCACTTTGGGCCCGAGTGCCATGTTTTCAGATCTAAACCCTATGTGTTTGCATGAATATATTTGTGTTCTTGATCCTATCTATGAGTTGTTTGCACCTATTATGGTCCGGAACCGGCGATTCCAAAGGTGACAGCTTGGGACACCAAAGGGGATGGTCCATAATTTGAGGATTCCATGTATCCATTGAGTTTATTGCTTTGTTCCGGTGCTCTTTGACAGGAGCACCTTAATCTCCATAAGTTCCTTTTGGCCCCGTTCGTAGCGGGATGGTAGGACAAAAGATGTTGTGCAAGTTCTTATTGCAAGCATGTACAACTACCTGTGGGATACATGCCTAATGTTTGATATTTGCCTACATGATCATTACTTTTCTGTGTGCCTTGCCCCAAGTTAGATTCATGATGTATCTCATCCATGCAGCGCCCAACCATCCATCTCCCTAGCCTACAGTGTTTCAATCCTGCTGGTTATTAGTTGTTACTTTTGCTGTTTACTTTTGTTGTCACCACCATCACTATCATATCACCGTTACCACTTATCTTTTGTTGCAAGTAAGTATATTTCAGGTGCGGTTGAATTGACAACTCAACTGTCAAAGCTTATGAATACTCTTTGGCTCCCCGTGTGTCGAATCTATAAATTGGGTTATTCTTACCCGCGAAGACTATCTCGATCCCTTACGGTTGAGGGTTATCAAGTACCGTTTTCTGCGCCGTTGCCAGGGAGCATAGCAATATTTACAAGTCTACTTGAAGTATCCTACCTGCTGCACTTCATCCGCTATGGGTAATAAAGGATACCCCAAGGTTCCGATCTTACTATCCACTACAAGAAGAGGTACTGTTTTGGACACTAGTGCTACACTTGATTCACCTTCTGTTATGAGTAAGTTTGCCTCACCACCACCACATGATGCTGAAGGAAATATGCCCTAGAGGCAATAATAAAGATGTTATTTGTATTTCCTTATATCATGATAAATGTCTTTTATTTATGCTAGAATTGTATTAACCGGAAACTTAGTACATGTGTGGATACATAGACAAAACAGTATGTCCCTAGTATGCCTCTACTAGACTAGCTCATTGATCAAAGATGGTTATGTTTCCTAGCCATAGACATGAGTTGTCATTTGATCAACGGGATCACATCATTAGGAGAATGATGTGATGGACAAGACCCATCCGTTAGCATAGCACTATGATCGTTTAGTTTTACTGCTATTGCTTTCTTCATGACTTATACATGTTCCTATGACTATGAGATTATGCAACTCCCGAATACCGTAGGAACACCTAGTGTGCTATCAAACGTCACAACGTAACTGGGTGATCATAAAGATGCTCTACAGGTGTCTCCGAAAGTATTCGTGGTGTTGGCATAGATCAAGATTAGGATTTGTCACTCCGAGTGTCGGAGAGGTATCTCTGGGCCCTCTCGGTAACACACATCACAATAAGCCTTGCAAGCAAAAGACTAATGAGTTAGTCACGAGATGATGTGTTACGGAACGAGTAAAGAGACTTGCCGGCAACGAGATTGAACTAGGTATAAAGATACCGACGATCAAATCTCGGGCAAGTAACATACCGTTTGACAAAAGGAACAACGTATGTTGTTATGCGGTTCTGACCGATAAAAGATCTTCGTAGAATATGTAGGAGCCAATATGAACATCCAGGTTCCGCTATTGGTTATTGACCAGAGATGAGTCTCGGTCATGTCTACATAGTTCTCGAACCCGTAGGGTCCGCACGCTTAACGTTTGATGACGATCGGTATTATGAGTTTTTGAGTATTGATGTACCGAAGGTAGTTCGGAGTCCCGGATGAGATCACGGACATGACGAGGAGTCTCGGAATGCCCGAGACATAAAGATTGATATATTGGACGGCTATATTCGGACACCGGAAGTATACCGGAAAAGTTTCGGATTTATCGGGAATGCCGGAGGGGGTTACCGGAACCCCCTACGAGAGGGGATGGTCCATAGTGGGCCTAAAGGGTGAGAGAGAGACAGCCCATAGGGCTGGCCGGCGCCCCCACCTAGGAATCCTAGTTGGACTAGGATTGGGGGGGCGCCACCTCTCCTATTCCTTTCCCCCTTCTTCCTTTCGGTGAATCCTACTAGGAATAGGATTGCAATCCTATTCCTAGTAGGACTCCCTCCCTAGCCGCACCAGGAGAGGTTGGCCGGCCTCCCTCCCCTGCTCCTTTATATACGGGGGCAGGGGGGCACCCAAAGACACACAAGTTGAATTGTTTTAGCCGTGTGCGGTGCCCCCCTCCACAGAATCACACCTCGGTCGTACCGTCGCGGAGCTTAGGCGAAGCCCTGCGCCGGTGAACACATCATATCTGTCACCACGCCGTCGTGCTGACGAAACTCTCCCGTGAAGCTCAACTGGATCAAGAGCTCGTGGGACGTCATCAAGCTGAACGTGTGCTGAACGCGGAGGTGCCGTACGTTCGGTGCTTGATCGGTTGGATCGCGAAGAAGTTCGACAACATCAACCGCGTCACTTGACGCTTCCGCTCCCGGTCTACGAGGGTACGTAGACACACTCTCCCCTCTCGTTGCTATGCATCTGGTAGATAGATCTTGCGTGATCGTAGGAAAATTTTAAAATACTACGTTCCCCAACACGACCACTGCAGAAGATAGAGAGAAAATGAAAGTCATTCCCTATGCCTCAGCCATAGGATCTATCATGTATGCAATGCTGTGTACCAGACCTGATGTGTGCCTTGCTATAAGTCTAGCAGGGAGGTACCAAAGTAATCCAGGAGTGGATCACTGGACATCGGTCAAAAACATCCTAAAGTATCTGAAAAGAACAAAGGATATGTTTCTCGTATATGGAGGTGACAAAGAGCTCGTCGTAAACGGTTACGTCGATTCTAGCTTTGACACTGATCCGGATGACTCAAAGTCACAAACCGGATATGTATTTTTATTGAACGGTGGAGCTGTCAGTTGGTGCAGTTCCAAGCAGAGCGTCGTGGCGGGATCTACGTGTGAAGCGGAATACATAGCTGCTTCGGAAGCAGCAAATGAAGGAGTCTGGATGAAGGAGTTCATATCCGATCTAGGTGTAGTACCTAGTGCATCGGGTCTAATGAAAATCTTTTGTGACAACACTGGAGCCATAGCCTTGGCGAAGGAATCCAGGTTTCACAAGAGAACAAAGCACATCAAAAGACGCTTCAATTCCATCCGCGATCTAGTCAAGGAGGGAGACATAGAGATTTGCAAAATACATACGGATCTGAATGTTGCAGACCCGTTGACTAAGCCTCTTCCACGGGCAAAACATGATCAGCACCAAGACTCCATGGGTGTGAGGATCATCACTTTGTAATCTAGATTATTGACTCTAGTTCAAGTGGGAGACTGAAGGAAATATGCCCTAGAGGCAATAATAAAGATGTTATTTGTATTTCCTTATATCATGATAAATATCTTTTATTCATGCTAGAATTGTATTAACCGGAAACTTAGTACATGTGTGGATACATAGACAAAACAGTATGTCCCTAGTATGCCTCTACTAGACTAGCTCATTGATCAAAGATGGTTATGTTTCCTAGCCATAGACATGAGTTGTCATTTGATCAACGGGATCACATCATTAGGAGAATGATGTGATGGACAAGACCCATCCGTTAGCATAGCACTATGATCGTTTAGTTTTACTGCTATTGCTTTCTTCATGACTTATACATGTTCCTAAGACTATGAGATTATGCAACTCCCGAATACCGTAGGAACACCTTGTGTGCCATCAAACGTCACAACGTAACTGGGTGATCATAAAGATGCTCTACAGGTGTCTCCGAAAGTATTCGTGGTGTTGGCATAGATCAAGATTAGAATTTGTCACTCCGAATGTCGGAGAGGTATCTCTGGGCCCTCTCGGTAACACACATCACAATAAGCCTTGCAAGCAAAAGACTAATGAGTTAGTCACGAGATGATGTGTTACGGAACGAGTAAAGAGACTTGCCGGTAACGAGATTGAACTAGGTATGGAGATACCGACGATCGAATCTCGGGCAAGTAACATACCGATGACAAAAGGAACAACGTATGTTGTTATGCGGTTTGACCGATAAAGATCTTCGTAGAATATGTAGGAGCCAATATGAACATCCAGGTTCCGCTATTGGTTATTGACCAGAGATGAGTCTCGGTCATGTCTACATAGTTCTCGAACCCGTAGGGTCCGCACGCTTAACGTTTGATGACGATCGGTATTATGAGTTTATGAGTTTTGATGTACCGAAGGTAGTTCGGAGTCCCGGATGAGATCACGGACATGACAAGGAGTCTCGGAATGTCCGAGACATAAAGATTGATATATTGGACGACTATATTCGGACACCGGAAGTGTTCCGGAAAAGTTTCGGATTTAACTGAATTGCCAGAGGGGGTTACCGGAACCCCCTACGAAGGGGGATGGTCCATAGTGGGCCTTGAGGAAAGGAGAGAGGCAGCCCATAGAGGCTGGCTGGCGCCCCACCTAGGGATCCTAGTTGGACTAGGATTGGGGGGCGCCACCTCTCCCTCTTTTCATTTCCCTCTCTTCCTTCTTGGTGGACTCCTACTAGGAATAGGATTGCAATCCTATTCCTAGTAGGATTGCCCTAGCCGCACCATAGGAGGCCGGCCGGCCCTCCCCTCTTGCTCCTTTATATACGGGGGCAGGGGGGCACCCAAAGACACACAAGTTGAATTGTTCCAGCCGTGTGCGGTGCCCCCCTCCACAGAAACACACCTCGGTCATACCATCGCAGTACTTAGGAGAAGCCCTGCGTCGGTAGATACATCATATCCGTCACCACGCCGTCGTGCTGACGAAACTCTCCCGTGAAGCTCAACTGGATCAAGAGCTCGTGGGACGTCATCAAGCTGAACGTGTGCTGAACACGGAGGTGCCGTACGTTCGGTGCTTGATCGGTTGAATCGCGAAGAAGTTCGACTACATCAACCGCGTCACTTGACGCTTCCACTTCCGGTCTACGAGGGTACGTAGACACACTCTTCCCTCTCGTTGCTATGCATCTGGTAGATAGATCTTGCGTGATTGTAGGAAAATTTTAAAATTCTACGTTCCTCAACAGTGGCATCAGAGCCAGGTCTATGCGTAGATGATATGCACGAGTAGAACACAATGAGTTGTGGGCGATACTAGTCATACTGCTTACCAGCATGTCATACTTTGCTTCGGCGGTATTGTGAGATGAAGCGGCCCGGACCGACATTACACGTACGCTTACGCGAGACTGGTTTCACCGTTTAGAGCACTCGTTGCTTAAAGGTGACTGGCGGGTGTCTGTCTCTCTCACTTTAGCTGAATCAAGTGTGGCTACGCCCGGTCCTTGTGAAGGTTAAAACAGCACATACTTGATGAAACATCGTTGTGGTTTTGTATGCGTAGGTAAGAACGGTTCTTGCTAAGCCCGTAGTAGCCACGTAAAACTTGCAACAACAAAGTAGAGGACGTCTAACTTGTTTTTGCAGGGCATGTTGTGATGTGATATGGTCAAGACATGATGAGTTATACGGTTTTGTATGAGATGATCATGTTTTGTAATGTTATCGGCAACTGGCAGGAGCCATATGGTTGTCGCTTTATTGTATGAAATGCAATCGCCATGTAATTGGTTTACTTTATCACTAAGCGGTAGCGATAGTCATAGAAGCAATAGTTGGCGAGACGACAACGATGCTACGATGGAGATCAAGGTGTCGCGCCGGTGACGAAGGTGATCATGACGGTGCTTTGGAGATGGAGATCAAAAGCACAAGATGATGATGGCCATATCATGTCACATATTTTGATTACATGTGATGTTTATCTTATTATGCTTCTTATTTTGCTTAGAATGACGGTAGCATTATAAGATGATCCCTTACTAAATTTCAAGGTATAAGTGTTCTCCCTGAGTATGCACCGTTGCGAAAGTTCGCCGTGCCGAGACACCACATGATGATCGGGTGTGATAAGCTCTACGTTCAAATACAACGGGTGTAAGCCAGTTTTGCACACGCAGAATACTCGGGTTAAACTTGACGAGCCTAGCATATGCATATATGGCCTCGGAACACTGGAGACCGAAAGGTCGAGCGTGAATCATATAGTAGATATGATCAACATAAGATGTTCACCATTGAAACTACTCCATCTCACGTGATGATCGGACATGGTTTAGTTGATTTGGATCACGTGATCATTTAGATGACCGGAGGGATGTCTATCTAAGTGGGAGTTCTTTAATTAATATGATTAAATTGAACTTTAACTTATCATGAACTTAGTCCTGATAGTTTTTGCATATCTATGTTGTTATAGATCAATGGCCCGTGCTACCGTTCCTTTGAATTTTAATGCATTCCTAGAGAAAGCTAAGTTGAAAGATGATGGTAGCAATTACACGGACTGGGTCCGTAACCTGAGGATTATCCTCATTGCTGCACAAAAGAATTATGTCCTTGAAGCACCGCTAGGTGACAAGCCCCCTTTCGCTAATGTAGACACTTTGAACGTCTGGCAGTCGCGGTCTGATGACTACACGATAGTTCAGTGTGCCATGCTTTACGGCTTAGAACCGGGACTTCAACGACGTTTTGAACGTCATGGACCATATGAGATGTTCCAGGAGTTGAAGTTAATATTTCAAGCAAATGCACGGATTGAGAAATATGAGATTTCCAATAAGTTCTACAGCTGCAAGATGGAAGAGAATAGTTCTATCAGTGAACACTTGCTCAGAATGTCTGGGTACTACAATCATATGACTCAACTTGGTTGCAAAGTTGACGAGGATAGTGTTATTGATAGAGTTCTTCAATCACTGCTACCAAGCTATAAAGGCTTCGTGATGAACTATAATATGCAAGGGATGCAAAAGACAATTCCCGAGCTCTTCGCTATGCTTAAGGCTGCGGAGGTAGAAATCAAAAAGGAGCATCAAGTGTTGATGGTTAGCAAGACCACTAGTTTCAAGAAAAAGGGCAAGGGAAAGAAGGGGAACTTCAAGAAGAATAGCAAGACAGTTGCTACTCCCACGAAGAAACCCAAGTCTGGAGCCAAGCCTGAAACTGAGTGCTTCTACTGCAAGGGGACTGGACACTGGAAGCGGAACTGCCCCAAGTATTTGGCGGATAAGAAGGATGGCAAGGTGAACAAAGGTATATGTGATATACATGTTATTGATGTGTACCTTACTAATGCTCGTAGTAGTACCTGGGTATTTGATACCGGTTCGGTTGCTAATATTTGTAACTCGAAACAGGGACTACGGATTAAACGAAGATTGGCTAAGGACGAGGTGACGATGCGTGTGGGAAATGGTTCCAAAGTCGATGTGATCGCCGTCGGCACGCTACCTCTACATCTACCTTCGGGATTAGTTTTAGACCTAAATAATTGTTATTTGGTGCCAGCGTTGAGCATGAACATTATATATGGATCTTGTTTGTTGCGAGACGGTTATTCATTTAAATCAGAGAATAATGGTTGTTCTATTTTTATGAATAATATCTTTTATGGTCATGCACCCTTGAAGAGTGGTCTATTCTTATTGGATCTCGATTGTAGTGATACACATATTCATAATATTGAAACCAAAAGATGCAAGGTTAATAATGATAGTGCAACTTATTTGTGGCACTGCCGTTTAGGTCATATTGGTGTAAAACGCATGAAGAAACTCCATAGTGATGGACTTTTGGAATCACTTGATTATGAATCACTTGGTGCTTGTGAACCATGCCTCATGGGAAAGATGACTAAAACTCCGTTCTCCGGAACTATGGAGCGAGCAACAGATTTGTTGGAAATCATACATACTGATGTATGTGGGCCAATGAGTGTTGAAGCTCGCGGCGGGTATCGTTATTTTCTGACCTTCACTGATGATTTGAGCAGATATGGGTATATCTACTTAATGAAGCACAAGTCTGAAACATTTGAAAAGTTCAAAGAATTTCAGAGTGAAGTAGAGAATCATCGTAACAAGAAAATAAAGTTTCTACGATCGGATCGTGGAGGAGAATATTTGAGTTACGAGTTTGGTCTTCATTTGAAACAATGTGGAATAGTTTCACAACTCATGCCACCCGGAACACCACAGCGTAATGGTGTGTCCGAACGTCGTAACCGTACTTTATTGGATATGGTACGATCTATGATGTCTCTTACCGATTTACCACTATCGTTTTGGGGTTATGCTTTAGAGACAGCTGCATTCACATTAAATAGGGCACCATCTAAATCCGTTGATACGTCACCTTATGAACTATGGTTTGGCAAGAAACCAAAGTTGTCATTTCTTAAAGTTTGGGGCTGCGATGCTTATGTGAAAAAGCTTCAACCTGATAAGCTCGAACCCAAGTCGGAGAAATGTGTCTTCATAGGATACCCAAAAGAGACTGTTGGGTACACCTTCTATCACAGATCCGAAGGCAAGATATTCATTACTAAGAATGGATCCTTTCCAGAGAAGGAGTTTCTCTCGAAAGAAGTGAGTGGGAGGAAAGTAGAACTTGATGAGGTAATTGTACCTTCTCCCGGATTGGAAAGTAGTACATCACAGAAAATTGTTCCAGTGATTCCTACACCAATCAGTGAGGAAGTTAATGATGATGATCATGAAACTTCGGATCAAGTTTCTGCTGAACGTCGTAGATCAACCAGAGTACGTTCCGCACCAGAGTGGTACGGCAACCCAGTTCTGAAAATCATGTTACTAGACCATGATGAACCTGCGAACTATGAGGAAGCGATGATGAGCCCAGATTCCGCAAAATGGCTTGAGGCCATGAAATCTGAGATGGGATCCATGTATGAGAACAAAGTGTGGACTTTGGTTGACTTGCCCGATGATCGGCAGGCCATCGAAAATAAATGGATCTTCAAGAGGAAGACCGACGCAGACGGTAATGTTACTGTTTACAAAGCTCGACTTGTTGCGAAAGGGTTTCGACAAGTTCAAGGAGTTGACTACGATGAGACTTTCTCACCTGTAGCGATGCTTAAGTCTGTCCGAATCATGTTAGCAATTGCCGCATTTAATGATTATGAAATCTGGCAAACTGATGTCAAAACTGCATTCATGAATGGATATCTCAAAGAAGAGTTGTATATGATGCAACCAGAAGATTTTGTCGATCCGAAAGGTGCTAACAAAGTGTGCAAGCTCCAACGATCCATCTATGGACTGGTGCAAGCATCTCGGAGTTGGAATATACGCTTTGATGAGGTGATCAAAGCTTATGGTTTTATACAGACTTTTGGAGAAGCCTGTATTTACAAGAAAGTGAGTGGGAGCTCTGTAGCATTTCTAATATTATATGTGGATGACATATTACTGATTGGAAATGATATAGAATTTCTGGATAGCATAAAAGGATACTTGAATAAGAGTTTTTCAATAAAAGACCTCGGTGAAGCTGCTTATATATTAGGCATCAAGATCTATAGAGATAGATCAAGACGCTTAATTGGACTTTCACAAAGCACATACCTTGATAAGATTTTGAAGAAGTTCAAAATGGATCAGTCAAAGAAAGGGTTCTTGCCTGTATTACAAGGTATGAAGTTGAGTAAGACTCAATGCCCGACCACTGCAGAAGATAGAGAGAAAATGAAAGTCATTCCCTATGCCTCAGCCATAGGATCTATCATGTATGCAATGCTGTGTACCAGACCTGATGTGTGCCTTGCTATAAGTCTAGCAGGGTGGTACCAAAGTAATCCAGGAGTGGATCACTGGGCAGCGGTCAAGAACATCCTAAAATACCTGAAAAGGACAAAGGATATGTTTCTCGTGTATGGAGGTGACAAAGAGCTCGTCGTAAACGGTTACGTCGATTCTAGCTTTGACACTGATCCGGATGACTCTAAGTCACAAACCGGATATTTATTTTTATTGAACGGTGGAGCTGTCAGTTGGTGCAGTTCCAAGCAGAGCGTCGTGGCGGGATCTACGTGTGAAGCGGAATACATAGCTGCTTCAGAAGCAGCAAATGAAGGAGTCTGGATGAAGGAGTTCATATCCGATCTAGGTGTAATACCTAGTGCATCGGGTCCAATGAAAATCTTTTGTGACAACACTGGAGCAATAGCCTTGGCGAAGGAATCCAGGTTTCACAAGAGAACAAAGCACATCAAAAGACGCTTCAATTCCATCCGCGATCTAGTCAAGGAGGGAGACATAGAGATTTGCAAAATACATACGGATCTGAATGTTGCAGACCCGTTGACTAAGCCTCTTCCACGGGCAAAACATGATCAGCACCAGGACTCCATGGGTGTAAAGATCATCACTTTGTAATCTAGATTATTGACTCTAGTTCAAGTGGGAGACTGAAGGAAATATGCCCTAGAGGCAATAATAAAGATGTTATTTGTATTTCCTTATATCATGATAAATGTCTTTTATTCATGCTAGAATTGTATTAACCGGAAACTTAGTACATGTGTGGATACATAGACAAAACAGTATGTCCCTAGTATGCCTCTACTAGACTAGCTCATTGATCAAAGATGGTTATGTTTCCTAGCCATAGACATGAGTTGTCATTTGATCAACGGGATCACATCATTAGGAGAATGATGTGATGGACAAGACCCATCCGTTAGCATAGCACTATGATCCTTTAGTTTAACTGCTATTGCTTTCTTCATGACTTATACATGTTCCTATGACTATGAGATTATGCAACTCCCGAATACCGTAGGAACACCTTGTGTGCTATCAAACGTCACAACGTAACTGGGTGATCATAAAGATGCTCTACAGGTGTCTCCGAAAGTATTCGTGGTGTTGGCATAGATCAAGATTAGGATTTGCCACTCCGAGTGTCGGAGAGGTATCTCTGGGCCCTCTCGGTAACACACATCATAATAAGCCTTGCAAGCAAAAGACTAATGAGTTAGTCACGAGATGATGTGTTACGGAACGAGTAAAGAGACTTGCCGGTAACGAGATTGAACTAGGTATAGAGATACCAACGATCGAATCTCGGGCAAGTAACATACCGATGACAAAAGGAACAACGTATGTTGTTATGCGGTTTGACCGATAAAGATCTTCGTAGAACATCCAGGTTCCGCTATTGGTTATTGACCGGAGATGAGTCTCGGTCATGTCTACATAGTTCTCGAACCCGTAGGGTCCGCACGCTTAACGTTTGATGACGATCGGTATTATGAGTTTATGAGTTTTGATGTACCGAAGGTAGTTCGGAGTCCCGGATGAGATCACGGACATGACGAGGAGTCTCGGAATGTCCGAGACATAAAGATTGATATATTGGACGACTATATTCGGACACCGGAAGTGTTCCGGAAAAGTTTCGGATTTAACTGGATTGCCGGAGGGGGTTACCGGAACCCCCTACGAAGGGGGATGGTCCATAGTGGGCCTTGAGGAAAGGAGAGAGGCAGCCCATAGAGGCTGGCCGGCGCCCCACCTAGGGATCCTAGTTGGACTAGGATTGGGGGGCGCCACCTCTCCATCTTTTCATTTCCCTCTCTTCCTTCTTGGTGGACTCCTACTAGGAATAGGATTGCAATCCTATTCCTAGTAGGATTGCCCTAGCCGCACCATAGGAGGCCGGCCGGCCCTCCCCTCTTGCTCCTTTATATACGGGGGCAGGGGGCACCAAAGACACACAAGTTGAATTGTTCCAGCCGTGTGCGGTGCCCCCCTCCACAGAAACACACCTCGATCATACCATCGCAGTACTTAGGAGAAGCCCTGCGTCGGTAGATACATCATATCCGTCACCACGCCGTCGTGCTGACGAAACTCTCCTGTGAAGCTCAACTGGATCAAGAGCTCGTGGGACGTCATCAAGCTGAACGTGTGCTGAACACGGAGGTGCCGTACGTTCGGTGCTTGATCGGTTGAATCGCGAAGAAGTTCGACTACATCAACCGCGTCACTTGACGCTTCCGCTTCCGGTCTACGAGGGTACGTAGACACACTCTTCCCTCTCGTTGCTATGCATCTGGTAGATAGATCTTGCGTGATCGTAGGAAAATTATAAAATACTACGTTCCTCAACAGTGGCATCAGAGCCAGGTCTATGCGTAGATGATATGCACGAGTAGAACACAATGAGTTGTGGGCGATACTAGTCATACTGCTTACCAGCATGTCATACTTTGCTTCGGCGGTATTGTGAGATGAAGCGGCCCGGACCGACATTACGCGTACGCTTACGCGAGACTGGTTTCACCGTTAAGAGCACTCGTTGCTTAAAGGTGACTGGCGGGTGTCTGTCTCTCTCACTTTAGCTGAATCAAGTGTGGCTACGCCCGGTCCTTGTGAAGGTTAAAACAGCACATTCTAGATGAAACATCGTTGTGGTTTTGTATGCGTAGGTAAGAACGGTTCTTGCTAAGCCCGTAGTAGCCACGTAAAACTTGCAACAACAAAGTAGAGGACGTCTAACTTGTTTTTGCAGGGCATGTTGTGATGTGATATGGTCAAGACATGATGAGTTATACGGTTTTGTATGAGATGATCATGTTTTGTAATGTTATCGGCAACTGGCAGGAGGCATATGGTTGTCGCTTTATTGTATGAAATGCAATCGCCATGTAATTGCTTTACTTTATCACTAAGCGGTAGCGATAGTCATAGAAGCAATAGTTGGCGAGACGACAACGATGCTACGATGGAGATCAAGGTGTCGCGCCGGTGACGAAGGTGATCATGACGGTGCTTTGGAGATGGAGATCAAAAGCACAAGATGATGATGGCCATATCATGTCACATATTTTGATTACATGTGATGTTTATCTTATTATGCTTCTTATTTTGCTTAGAATGACGGTAGCATTATAAGATGATCCCTTACTAAATTTCAAGGTATAAGTGTTCTCCCTGAGTATGCACCGTTGCGAAAGTTCGTCGTGCGAGACACCACGTGATGATCGGGTGTGATAAGCTCTACGTTCAAATACAACGGGTGTAAGCCAGTTTTGCACACGCAGAATACTCGGGTTAAACTTGACGAGCCTAGCATATGCATATATGGCCTCGGAACACTGGAGACCGAAAGGTCGAGCGTGAATCATATAGTAGATATGATCAACATAAGATGTTCACCATTGAAACTACTCCATCTCACGTGATGATCGGACATGGTTTAGTTGATTTGGATCACGTGATCTTTTAGATGACCAGAGGGATGTCTATCTAAGTGGGAGTTCTTTAATTAATATGATTAAATTGAACTTTAACTTATCATGAACTTAGTCCTGATAGTTTTTGCATATCTATGTTGTTATAGATCAATGGCCCGTGCTACCGTTCCTTTGAATTTTAATGCATTCCTAGAGAAAGCTAAGTTGAAAGATGATGGTAGCAATTACACGGGCTGGGTCCGTAACCTGAGGATTATCCTCATTGCTGCACAAAAGAATTATGTCCTTGAAGCACCGCTAGGTGACAAGCCCCCTTCCGCTAATGTAGACACTTTGAACGTCTGGCAGTCGCGGTCTAATGACTACACGATAGTTCAGTGTGCCATGCTTTACGGCTTAGAACCGGGACTTCAACGACGTTTTCAACGTCATGGACCATATGAGATGTTCCAGGAGTTGAAGTTAATATTTCAAGCAAATGCACGGATTGAGAAATATGAGATTTCCAATAAGTTCTACAGCTGCAAGATGGAAGAGAATAGTTCTATCAGTGAACACTTGCTCAGAATGTCTGGGTACTACAATCATATGACTCAACTTGGTTGCAAAGTTGACGAGGATAGTGTTATTGATAGAGTTCTTCAATCACTGCTACCAAGCTATAAAGGCTTCGTGATGAACTATAATATGCAAGGGATGCAAAAGACAATTCCCGAGCTCTTCGCTATGCTTAAGGCTGCGGAGGTAGAAATCAAAAAGGAGCATCAAGTGTTGATGGTTAGCAAGACCACTAGTTTCAAGAAAAAGGGCAAGGGAAAGAAGGGGAACTTCAAGAAGAATAGCAAGACAGTTGCTACTCCCACGAAGAAACCCAAGTCTGGAGCCAAGCCTGAAACTGAGTGCTTCTACTGCAAGGGGACTGGACACTGGAAGCGGAACTGCCCCAAGTATTTGGCGGATAAGAAGGATGGCAAGGTGAACAAAGGTATATGTGATATACATGTTATTGATGTGTACCTTACTAATGCTCGTAGTAGTACCTGGGTATTTGATACCGGTTCGGTTGCTAATATTTGTAACTCGAAACAGGGACTACGGATTAAACGAAGATTGGCTAAGGACGAGGTGACGATGCGTGTGGGAAATGGTTCCAAAGTCGATGTGATCGCCGTCGGCACGCTACCTCTACATCTACCTTCGGGATTAGTTTCAGACCTAAATAATTGTTATTTGGTGCCAGCGTTGAGCATGAACATTATATCTGGATCTTGTTTGTTGCGAGACGGTTATTCATTTAAATCAGAGAATAATGGTTGTTCTATTTTTATGAATAATATCTTTTATGGTCATGCACCCTTGAAGAGTGGTCTATTCTTATTGGATCTCGATTGTAGTGATACACATATTCATAATATTGAAACCAAAAGATGCAAGGTTAATAATGATAGTGCAACTTATTTGTGGCAGTGCCGTTTAGGTCATATTGGTGTAAAACGCATGAAGAAACTCCATAGTGATGGACTTTTGGAATCACTTGATTATGAATCACTTGGTGCTTGCGAACCATGCCTCATGGGCAAGATGACTAAAACTCCGTTTTCCGGAACTATGGAGCGAGCAACAGATTTGTTGGAAATCATACATACTGATGTATGTGGGCCAATGAGTGTTGAAGCTCGCGGCGGGTATCGTTATTTTCTGACCTTCACTGATGATTTGAGCAGATATGGGTATATCTACTTAATGAAGCACAAGTCTGAAACATTTGAAAAGTTCAAAGAATTTCAGAGTGAAGTAGAGAATCATCGTAACAAGAAAATAAAGTTTCTACGATCGGATCGTGGAGGAGAATATTTGAGTTACGAGTTTGGTCTTCATTTGAAACAATGTGGAATAGTTTCACAACTCATGCCACCCGGAACACCACAGCGTAATGGTGTGTCCGAACGTCGTAACCGTACTTTATTGGATATGGTACGATCTATGATGTCTCTTACCGATTTACCACTATCGTTTTGGGGTTATGCTTTAGAGACAGCTGCATTCACATTAAATAGGGCACCATCTAAATCCGTTGATACGACACCTTATGAACTATGGTTTGGCAAGAAACCAAAGTTGTCATTTCTTAAAGTTTGGGGCTGCGATGCTTATGTGAAAAAGCTTCAACCTGATAAGCTCGAACCCAAGTCGGAGAAATGTGTCTTCATAGGATACCCAAAAGAGACTGTTGGGTACACCTTCTATCACAGATCCAAAGGCAAGATATTCGTTACTAAGAATGGATCCTTTCCAGAGAAGGAGTTTATCTCGAAAGAAGTGAGTGGGAAGAAAGTAGAACTTGATGAGGTAATTGTACCTTCTCCCGGATTGGAAAGTAGTACATCACAGAAAATTGTTCCAGTGATTCCTACACCAATCAGTGAGGAAGTTAATGATGATGATCATGAAACTTCAGATCAAGTTTCTGCTGAACGTCGTAGATCAACCAGAGTACGTTCCGCACCAGAGTGGTACGGCAACCCAGTTCTGAAAATCATGTTACTAGACCATGATGAACCTGCGAACTATGAGGAAGCGATGATGAGCCCAGATTCCGCAAAATGGCTTGAGGCCATGAAATCTGAGATGGGATCCATGTATGAGAACAAAGTGTGGACTTTGGTTGACTTGCCCGATGATCGGCAGGCCATCGAAAATAAATGGATCTTCAAGAGGAAGACCGACGCAGACGGTAATGTTACTGTTTACAAAGCTCGACTTGTTGCGAAAGGGTTTCGACAAGTTCAAGGAGTTGACTACGATGAGACTTTCTCACCTGTAGCGATGCTTAAGTCTGTCCGAATCATGTTAGCAATTGCCGCATTTTATGATTATGAAATCTGGCAAATGGATGTCAAAACTGCATTCCTGAATGGATATCTCAAAGAAGAGTTGTATATGATGCAACCAGAAGATTTTGTCGATCCGAAAGGTGCTAACAAAGTGTGCAAGCTCCAGCGATCCATCTATGGACTGGTGCAAGCATCTCGGAGTTGGAATATACGCTTTGATGAGGTGATCAAAGCTTATGGTTTTATATAGACTTTTGGAGAAGCCTGTATTTACAAGAAAGTGAGTGGGAGCTCTGTAGCATTTCTAATATTATATGTGGATGACATATTACTGATTGGAAATGATATAGAATTTCTGGATAGCATAAAAGGATACTTGAATAAGAGTTTTTCAATAAAAGACCTCGGTGAAGCTGCTTATATATTAGGCATCAAGATCTATAGAGATAGATCAAGACGCTTAATTGGACTTTCACAAAGCACATACCTTGATAAGATTTTGAAGAAGTTCAAAATGGATCAGTCAAAGAAAGGGTTCTTGCCTGTATTACAAGGTATGAAGTTGAGTAAGACTCAATGCCCGACCACTGCAGAAGATAGAGAGAAAATGAAAGTCATTCCCTATGCCTCAGCCATAGGATCTATCATGTATGCAATGCTGTGTACCAGACCTGATGTGTGCCTTGCTATAAGTCTAGCAGGGTGGTACCAAAGTAATCCAGGAGTGGATCACTGGACAGCGGTCAAGAACATCCTAAAATACCTGAAAAGGACAAAGGATATGTTTCTCGTGTATGGAGGTGACAAAGAGCTCATCGTAAACGGTTACGTCGATTCTAGCTTTGACACTGATCCGGATGACTCTAAGTCACAAACCGGATATTTATTTTTATTGAACGGTGGAGCTGTCAGTTGGTGCAGTTCCAAGCAGAGCGTCGTGGCGGGATCTACGTGTGAAGCGGAATACATAGCTGCTTCAGAAGCAGCAAATGAAGGAGTCTGGATGAAGGAGTTCATATCCGATCTAGGTGTAATACCTAGTGCATCGGGTCCAATGAAAATCTTTTGTGACAACACTGGAGCAATAGCCTTGGCGAAGGAATCCAGGTTTCACAAGAGAACAAAGCACATCAAAAGACGCTTCAATTCCATCCGCGATCTAGTCAAGGAGGGAGACATAGAGATTTGCAAAATACATACGGATCTGAATGTTGCAGACCCGTTGACTAAGCCTCTTCCACGGGCGAAACATGATCAGCACCAGGACTCCATGGGTGTGAGGATCATCACTTTGTAATCTAGATTATTGACTCTAGTTCAAGTGGGAGACTGAAGGAAATATGCCCTAGAGGCAATAATAAAGATGTTATTTGTATTTCCTTATATCATGATAAATGTCTTTTATTCATGCTAGAATTGTATTAACCGGAAACTTAGTACATGTGTGGATACATAGACAAAACAGTATGTCCCTAGTATGCCTCTACTAGACTAGCTCATTGATCAAAGATGGTTATGTTTCCTAGCCATAGACATGAGTTATCATTTGATCAACGGGATCACATCATTAGGAGAATGATGTGATGGACAAGACCCATCCGTTAGCATAGCACTATGATCGTTTAGTTTTACTGCTATTGCTTTCTTCATGACTTATACATGTTCCTATGACTATGAGATTATGCAACTCCCGAATACTGTAGGAACACCTAGTGTGCTATCAAACGTCACAACGTAATTGGGTGATCATAAAGATGCTCTACAGGTGTCTCCGAAAGTATTCGTGGTATTGGCATAGATCAAGATTAGGATTTGTCACTCCGAGTGTCGGAGAGGTATCTCTGGGCCCTCTCGGTAACACACATCACAATAAGCCTTGCAAGCAAAAGACTAATGAGTTAGTCACGAGATGATGTGTAACAGAACGAGTAAAGAGACTTGCCGGTAACGAGATTGAACTAGGTATGGAGATACCGACGATCGAATCTCGGGCAAGTAACATACCGATGACAAAAGGAACAACGTATGTTGTTATGCGGTTTGACAGATAAAGATCTTCGTAGAATATGTAGGAGCCAATATGAACATCCAGGTTCCGCTATTGGTTATTGACCGGAGATGAGTCTCGGTCATGTCTACATAGTTCTCGAACCCGTAGGGTCCGCACGCTTAACGTTTGATGACGATCGGTATTATGAGTTTATGAGTTTTGATGTACCGAAGGTAGTTCGGAGTCCCGGATGAGATCACGGACATGACGAGGAGTCTCGGAATGTCCGAGACATAAAGATTGATATATTGGACGACTATATTCGGACACCGGAAGTGTTCCGGAAAAGTTTCGGATTTAACTGGATTGCCGGAGGGGGTTACCGGAACCCCCTACGAAGGGGGATGGTCCATAGTGGGCCTTGAGGAAAGGAGAGAGGCAGCCCATAGAGGCTGGCTGGCGCCCCACCTAGGGATCCTAGTTGGACTAGGATTGGGGGGCGCCACCTCTCCCACTTTTCATTTCCCTCTCTTCCTTCTTGGTGGACTCCTACTAGGAATAGGATTGCAATCCTATTCCTAGTAGGATTGCCCTAGCCGCACCATAGGAGGCCGGCCGGCCCTCCCCTCTTGCTCCTTTATATACGGGGGCAGGGGGGCACCCAAAGACACACAAGTTGAATTGTTCCAGCCGTGTGCGGTGCCCCCCTCCACAGAAACACACCTCGGTCATACCATCGCAGTACTTAGGAGAAGCCCTGCGTCGGTAGATACATCATATCCGTCACCACGCCGTCGTGCTGACGAAACTCTCCCTTGAAGCTCAACTGGATCAAGAGCTCGTGGGACGTCATCAAGCTGAACGTGTGCTGAACACGGAGGTGCCGTACGTTCGGTGCTTGATCGGTTGAATCGCGAAGAAGTTCGACTACATCAACCGCGTCACTTGACGCTTCCGCTTCCGGTCTACGAGGGTACGTAGACACACTCTTCCCTCTCGTTGCTATGCATCTGGTAGATAGATCTTGCGTGATCATAGGAAAATTTTAAAATACTACGTTCCTCAACAGTGGCATCAGAGCCAGGTCTATGCGTAGATGATATGCACGAGTAGAACACAATGAGTTGTGGGTGATACTAGTCATACTGCTTACCAACATGTCATACTTTGCTTCGGCGGTATTGTGAGATGAAGCGGCCTGGACCGACATTACGTGTACGCTTACGCGAGACTGGTTTCACCGTTAAGAGCACTCGTTGCTTAAAGGTGACTGGCGGGTGTCTGTCTCTCTCACTTTAGCTGAATCAAGTGTGGCTACGCCCGGTCCTTGTGAAGGTTAAAACAACACATACTTGATGAAACATCGTTGTGGTTTTGTATGCGTAGGTAAGAACGGTTCTTGCTAAGCCCGTAGTAGCCACGTAAAACTTGCAACAACAAAGTAGAGGACGTCTAACTTGTTTTTGCAGGGCATGTTGTGATGTGATATGGTCAAGACATGATGAGTTATACGGTTTTGTATGAGATGATCATGTTTTGTAATGTTATCGGCAACTGGCAGGAGCCATATGGTTGTCGCTTTATTGTATGAAATGCAATCGCCATGTAATTGCTTTACTTTATCACTAAGCGGTAGCGATAGTCATAGAAGCAATAGTTGGCGAGACGACAACGATGCTACGATGGAGATCAAGGTGTCGCGCCGGTGACGAAGGTGATCATGACGGTGCTTTGGAGATGGAGATCAAAAGCACAAGATGATGATGGCCATATCATGTCACATATTTTGATTACATGTGATGTTTATCTTATTATGCTTCGTATTTTGCATAGAATGACGGTAGCATTATAAGATGATCCCTTACTAAATTTCAAGGTATAAGTGTTCTCCCTGAGTATGCACCGTTGCGAAAGTTCGTCGTGCCGAGACACCACGTGATGATCGGGTGTGATAAGCTCTACGTTCAAATACAACGGGTGTAAGCCAGTTTTGCACACGCAGAATACTCGGGTTAAACTTGACGAGCCTAGCATATGCATATATGGCCTCGGAACACTGGAGACCGAAAGGTCGAGCGTGAATCATATAGTAGATATGATCAACATAAGATGTTCACCATTGAAACTACTCCATCTCACGTGATGATCGGACATGGTTTAGTTGATTTGGATCACGTGATCATTTAGATGACCGGAGGGATGTCTATCTAAGTGGGAGTTCTTTAATTAATATGATTAAATTGAACTTTAACTTATCATGAACTTAGTCCTGATAGTTTTTGCATATCTATGTTGTTATAGATCAATGGCCCGTGCTACCGTTCCTTTGAATTTTAATGCATTCCTAGAGAAAGCTAAGTTGAAAGATGATGGTAGCAATTACACGGACTGGGTCCGTAACCTGAGGATTATCCTCATTGCTGCACAAAAGAATTATGTCCTTGAAGCACCGCTAGGTGACAAGCCCCCTTTCGCTAATGTAGACACTTTGAACGTCTGGCAGTCGCGGTCTGATGACTACACGATAGTTCAGTGTGCCATGCTTTACGGCTTAGAACCGGGACTTCAACGACGTTTTGAACGTCATGGACCATATGAGATGTTCCAGGAGTTGAAGTTAATATTTCAAGCAAATGCACGGATTGAGAAATATGAGATTTCCAATAAGTTCTACAGCTGCAAGATGGAAGAGAATAGTTCTATCAGTGAACACTTGCTCAGAATGTCTGGGTACTACAATCATATGACTCAACTTGGTTGCAAAGTTGACGAGGATAGTGTTATTGATAGAGTTCTTCAATCACTGCTACCAAGCTATAAAGGCTTCGTGATGAACTATAATATGCAAGGGATGCAAAAGACAATTCCCGAGCTCTTCGCTATGCTTAAGGCTGCGGAGGTAGAAATCAAAAAGGAGCATCAAGTGTTGATGGTTAGCAAGACCACTAGTTTCAAGAAAAAGGGCAAGGGAAAGAAGGGGAACTTCAAGAAGAATAGCAAGACAGTTGCTACTCCCACGAAGAAACCCAAGTCTGGAGCCAAGCCTGAAACTGAGTGCTTCTACTGCAAGGGGACTGGACACTGGAAGCGGAACTGCCCCAAGTATTTGGTGGATAAGAAGGATGGCAAGGTGAACAAAGGTATATGTGATATACATGTTATTGATGTGTACCTTACTAATGCTCGTAGTAGTACCTGGGTATTTGATACCGGTTCGGTTGCTAATATTTGTAACTCGAAACAGGGACTACGGATTAAACGAAGATTGGCTAAGGACGAGGTGACGATGCGTGTGGGAAATGGTTCCAAATTCGATGTGATCGCCGTCGGCACGCTACCTCTACATCTACCTTCGGGATTAGTTTTAGACCTAAATAATTGTTATTTGGTGCCAGCGTTGAGCATCAACATTATATCTGGATCTTGTTTGTTGCGAGACGGTTATTCATTTAAATCAGAGAATAATGGTTGTTCTATTTTTATGAATAATATCTTTTATGGTCATGCACCCTTGAAGAGTGGTCTATTCTTATTGGATCTCGATTGTAGTGATACACATATTCATAATATTGAAACCAAAAGATGCAAGGTTAATAATGATAGTGCAACTTATTTGTGGCACTGCCGTTTAGGTCATATTGGTGTAAAACGCATGAAGAAACTCCATAGTGATGGACTTTTGGAATCACTTGATTATGAATCACTTGGTGCTTGCGAACCATGCCTCATGGGCAAGATGACTAAAACTCCGTTCTCCGGAACTATGGAGCGAGCAACAGATTTGTTGGAAATCATACATACTGATGTATGTGGGCCAATGAGTGTTGAAGCTCGCGGCGGGTATCGTTATTTTCTGACCTTCACTGATGATTTGAGCAGATATGGGTATATCTACTTAATGAAGCACAAGTCTGAAACATTTGAAAAGTTCAAAGAATTTCAGAGTGAAGTAGAGAATCATCGTAACAAGAAAATAAAGTTTCTACGATCTGATCGTGGAGGAGAATATTTAAGTTACGAGTTTGGTCTTCAATAAAAACAATGTGAAATAGTTTCACTACTCACGCCACCTGGAACACCACAGTGTAATGGTGTGTCCGAACGTCATAACCGTACTTTATTAGATATAGTGCGATCGATGATGTTTCTTACCGATTTACCACTATCGCTTTTGGGGTTATGCATTAGAGACAGCTACATTCACGTTAAATAGGGCACCATCTAAATCCGTGAAGATGACACCGTATGAACTGTGGTTTGACGAGAAACCTAAGCTGTCATTTCTGTAAGTTTGGGACTGCGATGCTTATGTGAAAAGGTTTCAACATGATAAGCTCGAACCCAAATCGGAGAAGTAAATCTTCATAGGATACCCAAAAGAAACTATTGGGTACACCTTCTATCACAGATCCGAAGGCAAGATCTTTGTTGCTAAGAGTGGATCCTTTCTAGAGAAAGAGTTTCTCTCGAAAGAAGTGAGTGGGAGGAAAGTAGAACTTGATGAGGTAATTGTACCTTCTCCCGGATTGGAAAGTAGTACATCACAGAAAATTGTTCCAGTGATTCCTACACCAATCAGTGAGGAAGTTAATGATGATAATCATGAAACTTCGGATCAAGTTTCTGCTGAACGTCGTAGATCAACCAGAGTACGTTCCGCACCAGAGTGGTACGGCAACCCAGTTCTGGAAATCATGTTACTAGACCATGATGAACCTACGAACTATGAGGAAGCGATGATGAGCCCAGATTCCGCAAAATGGCTTGAAGCCATGAAATCTGAGATAGGATCCATATATGAGAACAAAGTGTGGACTTTGGTTGACTTGCCCGATGATCGGCAGGCCATCGAAAATAAATGGATCTTCAAGAGGAAGACCGACGCTGACGGTAATGTTACTGTTTACAAAGCTCGACTTATTGCGAAAGGTTTTCGACAAGTTCAAGGAGTTGACTACGATGAGACTTTATCACCCGTAGCGATGCTTAAGTCTGTCCGAATCATGTTAGCAATTGCCGCATTTTATGAAATCTGGCAAATGGATAACAAAACTGCATTCTTTAATGGATTTATTAAAGAAAAATTGTATATGATGCAACCCGAAGGTTTTGTCAATCCTAAAGGTGCTAACAAAATGTGCAAGCTCCAGCGATCCATCTGTGGACTGGTGCAAGCATCTCGGAGTTGGAATATACCCTTTGATAAGTTGATCAAAGCATAAAGATTTATACAGACTTACGGTGAAGCCTGTATTTACAATAAGTGAGTGGGAGCACTACAACCTTTCTGATAAATATATGTGAATGACATATTGTCGATCGGAAATGATGTACAATTTTCTGGAAAGCATAAAGGAGTGTTTGAAAGGAGTTTTTCAAAGAAAGACCTTGGTGAAGCTGCTTACACATTGGGCATCAAGATCTATAGAGATAGATCAAGACGCTTGATAAGACTTTCGACAAGTACATACCTTGATAAGATTTTGAAGTAGTTCAAAATAGATCAGTCAAAGAAGGAGTTCTTGCCTGACTTGTAAGGTGTGAAGTTGAGTAAGACTCAAAGCCAGACCACGGCAGAAAAATATAGAGAGAATGAAAGTCATTCCCTATGCCTCAGCCATAGGTTCTATAAAGTATGCCATGCTGTGTACAAAACACGTTGTGTAGCTTGCCATGAGTTTGACAGGGAGGTACAATAGTGATCCAGGAGTAGATCACTGTACAGCGGTCAAAATTATCCTTAGTAATTGGATGACTAAAGGAAATATTTCTCGATTATGGAGGTGATAAACAGTTCGTCGTAAAGGGTTACGCCGATGCAAGCTTTGACACTAAATCCAGATGACTCTAAGTATCAATCTGGATGCGTATTGAAAGTGGGAGCAATTAGCTAGAGTAGCTCCATGCAGAGCATTGTAGACATAGAAATTTGCGAAATACATACGGATCTGAATGTGACAGACCCGTTGACTAAACTTCTCTCACAAGCAAAACATGATCACACCTTATTACTCTTGGGTATTAATCACATAGCGATGTGAACTAGATTATTGACTCTAGTAAACCCTTTGGGTGTTGGTCACATGGTGATGTGAACTATGGGTGTTATTCACATAACGATGTGAATTATCGGTATTAAATCACATGGCGATGTGAGCTAGATTATTGACTCTAGTGCAAGTGGGAGACTGAAGGAAATATGCCCTAGAGGCAATAATAAAGTTGTTATTTATATTTCCTTATATCATGATAAATGTTTATTATTCATGCTAGAATTGTATTAACCGGAAACTTAGTACATGTGTGAATACATAGACAAAACAGAGTGTCCCTAGTATGCCTCTACTAGACTAGCTCATTGATCAAAGATGGTTATGTTTCCTAACCATAGACATGAGTTGTCATTTGATCAATGGGATCACATCATTAGGAGAATGATGTGATGGACTAGACCCATCCGTTAGCATAGCACTATGATCGTTTAGTTTTACTGCTATTGCTTTCTTCATGACTTATACATGTTCCTATGACTATGAGATTATGCAACTCCCGAGTACCGTAGGATCACCTTGTGTGCTATCAAACGTCACAACGTAACTGGGTGATCATAAAGATGCTCTACAGGTGTTTCCGAAAGTATTCGTGGTGTTGGCATAGATCAAGATTAGGATTTGTCACTCCGAGTGTCGGAGAGGTATCTCTGGGCCCTCTCGGTAATGCACATCATAATAAGCCTTGCAAGCAAATGACTAATGAGTTAGTCACGAGATGATGTATTACGGAACGAGTAAAGAGACTTGCCGGTAACGAGATTGAACTAGGTATAGAGATACCGACGATCGAATCTCGGGCAAGTAACATACCGATGACAAAGGGAACAACGTATGTTGTTATGCGGTTCAACCGATAAAGATCTTCGTAGAATATGTAGGAGCCAATATGGGCATCCAGGTTCCGCTATTGGTTATTGACCGGAGAGGTGTCTCGGTCATGTCTACATAGTTCTCGAACCCGTAGGGTCCGCACGCTTAACGTTTCGTTGACGATATAGTATTTAATGAATCATATAGTAGATATGATCAACATAAGATGTTCACCATTGATACTACTCCATCTCACGTGATGATCGGACATGGTTTAGTTGATTTGGATCACGTGATCATTTAGATGACCAGAGGGATGTCTATCTAAGTGGGAGTTCTTTAAATTAATATGATTAAATTGAACTTTAATTTATCATGTACTTAGTCCTGATAGTTTTGCATATCTATGTCGTTGTAGATCAATGGCCCGTGCTACCGTTCCTTTGAATTTTAATGCATTCCTAGAGAAAGCTAAGTTGAAAGATGATGGTAGCAATTACACGGACTGGGTCCGTAACCTGAGGATTATCCTCATTGCTGCACAGAAGAATTATGTCCTTGAAGCACCGCTAGGTGACAAGCCCCCTCCCGCTAATGTAGACGCTTTGAACGTCTGGCAGTCGCGGTCTGATGACTACACGATAGTTCAGTGTGCCATGCTTTACGGCTTAGAACCGGGACTTCAACGACGTTTTGAACGTCATGGACCATATGAGATGTTCCAGGAGTTGAAGTTAATATTTCAAGCAAATGCCAGGATTGAGAAATATGAGATTTCCAATAAGTTCTACAGCTGCAAGATGGAGGAGAATAGTTCTATCAGTGAACACTTGCTCAGAATGTCTGGGTACTACAATCATATGACTCAACTTGGTTGCAAAGTTGACGAGGATAGTGTTATTGATAGAGTTCTTCAATCACTGCCACCAAGCTATAAAGGCTTCGTGATGAACTATAATATGCAAGGGATGCAAAAGACAATTCCCGAGCTCTTCGCTATGCTTAAAGCTGCGGAGGTAGAAATCAAAAAGGAGCATCAAGTGTTGATGGTTAACAAGACCACTAGTTTCAAGAAAAAGGGCAAGGGAAAGAAGGGGAACTTCAAGAAGAATAGCAAGACAGTTGCTACTCCCACGAAGAAACCCAAGTCTGGAGCCAAGCCTGAAACTGAGTGCTTCTACTGCAAGGGGACTGGACACTGGAAGCGGAACTGCCCGAAGTATTTGGCGGATAAGAAGGATGGCAAGGTGAACAAAGGTATATGTGATATACATGTTATTGATGTGTACCTTACTAATGCTCGTAGTAGTACCTGGGTATTTGATACCGGTTCGGTTGCTAATATTTGTAACTCGAAACAGGGACTACGGATTAAACGAAGATTGGCTAAGGACGAGGTGACGATGCGTGTGGGAAATGGTTCCAAATTCGATGTGATCGCCGTCGGCACGCTACCTCTACATCTACCTTCGGGATTAGTTTTAGACCTAAATAATTGTTATTTGGTGCCAGCGTTGAGCATCAACATTATATCTGGATCTTGTTTGTTGCGAGACGGTTATTCATTTAAATCAGAGAATAATGGTTGTTCTATTTTTATGAATAATATCTTTTATGGTCATGCACCCTTGAAGAGTGGTCTATTCTTATTGGATCTCGATTGTAGTGATACACATATTCATAATATTGAAACCAAAAGATGCAAGGTTAATAATGATAGTGCAACTTATTTGTGGCACTGCCGTTTAGGTCATATTGGTGTAAAACGCATGAAGAAACTCCATAGTGATGGACTTTTGGAATCACTTGATTATGAATCACTTGGTGCTTGCGAACCATGCCTCATGGGCAAGATGACTAAAACTCCGTTCTCCGGAACTATGGAGCGAGCAACAGATTTGTTGGAAATCATACATACTGATGTATGTGGGCCAATGAGTGTTGAAGCTCGCGGCGGGTATCGTTATTTTCTGACCTTCACTGATGATTTGAGCAGATATGGGTATATCTACTTAATGAAGCACAAGTCTGAAACATTTGAAAAGTTCAAAGAATTTCAGAGTGAAGTAGAGAATCATCGTAACAAGAAAATAAAGTTTCTACGATCGGATCGTGGAGGAGAATATTTGAGTTACGAGTTTGGTCTTCATTTGAAACAATGTGGAATAGTTTCACAACTCATGCCACCCGGAACACCTCAGCGTAATGGTGTGTCCGAACGTCATAACCGTACTTTATTGGATATGGTACGATCTATGATGTCTCTTACTGATTTACTACTATCGTTTTGGGGTTATGCAACATGCTGCTTTACAAAGAATTTATAACTTTAAACAGTTACAGGATGAGCACCTCCCTAAAGCTTGGGGGAGGTACTGTAGTCTGATCCAGGCTAGACCAGGACATGGAGTCCCTAAGAATGAATTAATCGATATATTTTATGCTGGTCTAACTGTTGAGTCCAGGTCCTATTTGGATAGTTGTGCTGGTTGTGTTTTCAGGAAAAGAACACCGGACGATGCAGAAGAATTGATGGGCAGGATTGCCAAAAACCATGAAGATTGGTCCGTCCCTGAACCACCTCCACCACCAAAGAAGAGGGGCATGCTTGTTCTAAGCCCCGAAGATATGCAAGAAGCAAAGAAGTCTATTAAAGAGAAGGGTATTAAAACTGAAGACGTGAAGAATCTACCCCCTATTGAGAAGTTGTGTGAGCCTACCACTCACCCTCCTATGGTAGAGGTACACTCTCTTTTAGATTTCAACGCAAGTGACATCCCTCATGGTAAGCCTCCTGATCAATGTTTAGATGAGCTTGATAATTTTGTTATGAAGCAAAGTCATTTTAATGAGAGGATACAAAGTCAATTGCATGATAATTCCCTTGCTATCAAAAGTTTGCTTGATGTTCTAGGTAGAACAGTTAATGATGTTAAATGTCTTGTGAAGCATTTTCATATGGTTCAAACTCAACTTGAACAAATTTCTAATGTGAAAAAAGATTTGCTTGCTAACAATACCAAACAAGATGATTTACAGGCCTTCGGGATTAAGACCCGAGGAGGAACTAGCACTCAAGATCCTCTCTATCCAGAGGGGCATCCGAGGAGAATCGAGCAAGATTCTCAAATGCAGGAAGAAGAAATTCTTGGCTCTCCAAAGAAGAAGAAGAAGAAACACAAGGAGGCTGACAATTCCAATGATCCTATTACAAGTGAAGAGCCAGCTGTTGATCCCAACAGTATATCTACCTCCGATGCTGAGACTGAAGACGGTGCCGAACCTGAAGATAAGGATAAGGAGAAGAATGATCCGCCTGAAGTTCGAGAAGAAGAAGCACCTGACAAACGCAAGAAGTACACTAGAGAAGACTTCGTCGCAAGAAGACATGGGAAGGAAAGAGAACCATGGATACAGAAACCCATGCCCTTTCCAGGTAAGTCTCTCAAATCTAAAGAAGAAGAGCATTACAATAAGTTTTGTGAGTGGATGAAACCTCTTTTTCTTCAAATCCCTTTGACTAATGCTATTAAGTTACCTCCCTATTCAAAATATATGAAAGATATTGTTACTAATAAAAGAAAAGTTCCTAATGAAGCAATATCTACTATGCTTGCTAACTACTCTTTCAGTGGCAAGATTCCTGAGAAGCTTGGTGATCCAGGTATACCCACCATTCCTTGCTCCATAAAGAATAATTATGTCAAAACTGCTTTATGTGATCTTGGAGCAGGAGTGAGTGTTATGCCTTTCTCTCTTTACAAGAGGCTTTGGTTAGAGAAACTAATTCCTACAGATATCTCTCTTCAGATGGCTGACAAGTCAACAGCCGTCCCGATAGGTATTTGTGAGGATGTTCCCGTAGAAGTTGCTAATTGTTTGATCCTTACTGATTTTGTCGTGCTTGACATGCCCGAGGATGGGAGCATGTCCATTATTCTTGGTAGACCTTTTCTTAACACCGCAGGTGCTATTATTGATTGTAATAAAGGAAAGGTTACCTTCAATGTGAATGATAAAAAACACACGGTGTATTTTCCAAAGAAGACCGACAAGAATCATGGCCTCAACTCTTTAGAAAATATCGAGACCGTGAAGATTGGAGAATGGGACTGTCCACTACATGTGCACCACAAATACAAAACTATTATGGTGGGGACAATGTCCATTAAAGTAAAGGTGCAATGATCACTTCGTAAGAGGTGGGACTTTTTGCTCTATATATCGCCGGTTTGTTGGTAAGACTTGATCAACCTTACTAGTGAGCATGTTTTATATAGGTAAAAGGTTGAGCTTGTTATGTTTTCATTTCTTATAGCTTTTGCTCTCCTTGCTGTACCAAGTGTTTGTGTTTTGGAAGCTTCACAATACTAATCACTGCTTTAAGTTTTCAGAAAGTTTTGCAGCTTTTTGAACTTCGAAAAAATTTCAACAGTGAAGTTTTCAGAAAAATTCCAGAAAAATTAAAATTAAAATTTCCATGCCGGGAGTGACCCAGAGGCACCTGGGGCTGACCAGGGGGGGCCACCAGTGGCCCAGTTGGCTAGCTGGCACGGCCTGCCCCCTGGCCGCGCCCATAGGGCGCCTGGGGCCCACAGGTCCCGCCTCCAGGTGAGTCTTCTTCCTCTCTCTCTCTTTCTCTCCAAAAACACGAGTTCTGCACCTGTTCTTGCGTTCTTGCTGTTCTTGGAGGCAATTTTCGATCTCTCTCTACAGCCTATCATTCGAGCTGAGATTTTGAACAAATACTCCCTGGTATGTAAACTCCTCCACCCCTCCAATTAGATTTTGGTTGGTGGCTTCATTTGTGAGTATTTAGTAGTTCTTGGTGCTGTGTAGATGAGCTTGCATGCATGTGTAGAAATTTATTTTCCAAGTTTTGATGCAAGTTTATGCCTTAGGCAAGTGAGTTGAGTAGTTTGCCTTAACCCATTTTTTTTTAAATCCTTGTTTTTGTAATTTGTCAAAAATTTCAGAAATGAGTTTGTTAGGAAGGGCAAAGGGGTGGCTTGAGAAGAAGAAGCCCGCGCGCTCCGATCGAGTTACTAGAGCCACAGCTTCACCCTCGACTGCTAGGGTGAGCTACAATGAAGATCATGTGCCCCTAGAGTTGTTGGAAGACACAAATCCAGCACGTGTGATGATGTTCCCATGTGATGAATTCCTTGAAGCTGCAGGAATTAAGGATGAGTTTTATAATCTTTGTGCTAATGCAGGTCTGACACGGCTCGTCACGTGCCGTGTTGCTCAGTATCAAAAACTCACCTCCGGTTTCATTAACAGTTTTATATATAACCTTGATACTGGTTCTATTGAGTTCAAAATTTACAATAATCTTTTGACCATGCCCTTGGAAAAGTTTTGTGAAATAATAGGTGTGCCAAATGTTGGGCGGACGGCGAAGATGACCTCTCAGCCTTCCGAGCTGAGAACCGTCTTCAACTCTCTCTGCAGCATGGATACGAGGGATATTCATCGGTCAAAAATCTCCAGCATCTTATTCCCTCACCTCAGGTATTTTGCGTATTATGTTGCTAGAGTGGTCTTAGCTCGTGACAACACGAGCAACATTTCTGCGCCGGATATTGCTATCCTGGCAACCGCCCTCTTTGGGAGGTTTGATTATAATGTGGGTGCCTTAATTCAGTGTGCCATGCTTTACGGCTTAGAACCGGGACTTCAACGACGTTTTGAACGTCATGGACCATATGAGATGTTCCAGGAGTTGACGTTAATATTTCAAGCAAATGCACGGATTGAGAAATATGAGATTTCCAATAAGTTCTACAGCTGCAAGATGGAAGAGAATAGTTCTATCAGTGAACACTTGCTCAGAATGTCTGGGTACTACAATCATATGACTCAACTTGGTTGCAAAGTTGACGAGGATAGTGTTATTGATAGAGTTCTTCAATCACTGCTACCAAGCTATAAAGGCTTCGTGATGAACTATAATATGCAAGGGATGCAAAAGACAATTCCCGAGCTCTTCGCTATGCTTAAGGCTGCGGAGGTAGAAATCAAAAAGGAGCATCAAGTGTTGATGGTTAGCAAGACCACTAGTTTCAAGAAAAAGGGCAAGGGAAAGAAGGGGAACTTCAAGAAGAATAGCAAGACAGTTGCTACTCCCACGAAGAAACCCAAGTCTGGAGCCAAGCCTGAAACTGAGTGCTTCTACTGCAAGGGGACTGGACACTGGAAGCGGAACTGCCCCAAGTATTTGGTGGATAAGAAGGATGGCAAGGTGAACAAAGGTATATGTGATATACATGTTATTGATGTGTACCTTACTAATGCTCGTAGTAGTACCTGGGTATTTGATACCGGTTCGGTTGCTAATATTTGTAACTCGAAACAGGGACTACGGATTAAACGAAGATTGGCTAAGGACGAGGTGACGATGCGTGTGGGAAATGGTTCCAAATTCGATGTGATCGCCGTCGGCACGCTACCTCTACATCTACCTTCGGGATTAGTTTTAGACCTAAATAATTGTTATTTGGTGCCAGCGTTGAGCATCAACATTATATCTGGATCTTGTTTGTTGCGAGACGGTTATTCATTTAAATCAGAGAATAATGGTTGTTCTATTTTTATGAATAATATCTTTTATGGTCATGCACCCTTGAAGAGTGGTCTATTCTTATTGGATCTCGATTGTAGTGATACACATATTCATAATATTGAAACCAAAAGATGCAAGGTTAATAATGATAGTGCAACTTATTTGTGGCACTGCCGTTTAGGTCATATTGGTGTAAAACGCATGAAGAAACTCCATAGTGATGGACTTTTGGAATCACTTGATTATGAATCACTTGGTGCTTGCGAACCATGCCTCATGGGCAAGATGACTAAAACTCCGTTCTCCGGAACTATGGAGCGAGCAACAGATTTGTTGGAAATCATACATACTGATGTATGTGGGCCAATGAGTGTTGAAGCTCGCGGCGGGTATCGTTATTTTCTGACCTTCACTGATGATTTGAGCAGATATGGGTATATCTACTTAATGAAGCACAAGTCTGAAACATTTGAACAGTTCAAAGAATTTCAGAGTGAAGTAGAGAATCATCGTAACAAGAAAATAAAGTTTCTACGATCGGATCGTGGAGGAGAATATTTGAGTTACGAGTTTGGTCTTCATTTGAAACAATGTGGAATAGTTTCACAACTCATGCCACCCGGAACACCACAGCGTAATGGTGTGTCCGAACTTCATAACCGTAATTTATTGGATATGGTACGATCTATGATGTCTCTTATCGATTTACCACTATCGTTTTGGGGTTATGCAACATGCTGCTTTACAAAGAATTTATAACTTTAAACAGTTGCAGGATGAGCACCTCCCTAAAGCTTGGGGGAGGTACTGTAGTCTGATCCAGGCTAGACCAGGACATGGAGTCCCTAAGAATGAATTAATCGATATATTTTATGCTGGTCTAACTGTTGAATCCAGGTCCTATTTGGATAGTTGTGCTGGTTGTGTTTTCAGGAAAAGAACACCGGACGATGCAGAAGAATTGATGGGCAGGATTGCCAAAAACCATGAAGATTGGTCCGTCCCTGAACCACCTCCACCACCAAAGAAGAGGGGCATGCTTGTTCTAAGCCCCGAAGATATGCAAGAAGCAAAGAAGTCTATTAAAGAGAAGGGTATTAAAACTGAAGACGTGAAGAATCTACCCCCTATTGAGAAGTTGTGTGAGCCTACCACTCACCCTCCTATGGTAGAGGTACACTCTCTTTTAGATTTCAACGCAAGTGACATCCCTCATGGTAAGCCTCCTGATCAATGTTTAGATGAGCTTGATAATTTTGTTATGAAGCAAAGTCATTTTAATGAGAGGATACAAAGTCAATTGCATGATAATTCCCTTGCTATCAAAAGTTTGCTTGATGTTCTAGGTAGAACAATTAATGATGTTAAATGTCTTGTGAAGCATTTTCATATGGTTCAAACTCAACTTGAACAAATTTCTAATGTGAAAAAAGATTTGCTTGCTAACAATACCAAACAAGATGATTTACAGGCCTTCGGGATTAAGACCCGAGGAGGAACTAGCACTCAAGATCCTCTCTATCCAGAGGGGCATCCGAGGAGAATCGAGCAAGATTCTCAAATGCAGGAAGAAGAAATTGTTGGCTCTCCAAAGAAGAAGAAGAAGAAACACAAGGAGGCTGACAATTCCAATGATCCTATTACAAGTGAAGAGCCAGCTGTTGATCCCAACAGTATATCTACCTCCGATGCTGAGACTGAAGACGGTGCCGAACCTGAAGATAAGGATAAGGAGAAGAATGATCCGCCTGAAGTTCGAGAAGAAGAAGCACCTGACAAACGCAAGAAGTACACTAGAGAAGACTTCGTCGCAAGAAGACATGGGAAGGAAAGAGAACCATGGATACAGAAACCCATGCCCTTTCCAGGTAAGTCTCTCAAATCTAAAGAAGAAGAGCATTACAATAAGTTTTGTGAGTGGATGAAACCTCTTTTTCTTCAAATCCCTTTGACTAATGCTATTAAGTTACCTCCCTATTCAAAATATATGAAAGATATTGTTACTAATAAAAGAAAAGTTCCTAATGAAGCAATATCTACTATGCTTGCTAACTACTCTTTCAGTGGCAAGATTCCTGAGAAGCTTGGTGATCCAGGTATACCCACCATTCCTTGCTCCATAAAGAATAATTATGTCAAAACTGCTTTATGTGATCTTGGAGCAGGAGTGAGTGTTATGCCTTTCTCTCTTTACAAGAGGCTTTGGTTAGAGAAACTAATTCCTACAGATATCTCTCTTCAGATGGCTGACAAGTCAACAGCCGTCCCGATAGGTATTTGTGAGGATGTTCCCGTAGAAGTTGCTAATTGTTTGATCCTTACTGATTTTGTCGTGCTTGACATGCCCGAGGATGGGAGCATGTCCATTATTCTTGGTAGACCTTTTCTTAACACCGCAGGTGCTATTATTGATTGTAATAAAGGAAAGGTTACCTTCAATGTGAATGATAAAAAACACACGGTGTATTTTCCAAAGAAGACCGACAAGAATCATGGCCTCAACTCTTTAGAAAATATCGAGACCGTGAAGATTGGAGAATGGGACTGTCCACTACATGTGCACCACAAATACAAAACTATTATGGTGGGGACAATGTCCATTAAAGTAAAGGTGCAATGATCACTTCGTAAGAGGTGGGACTTTTTGCTCTATATATCGCCGGTTTGTTGGTAAGACTTGATCAACCTTACTAGTGAGCATGTTTTATATAGGTAAAAGGTTGAGCTTGTTATGTTTTCATTTGTTATAGCTTTTGCTCTCCTTGCTGTACCAAGTGTTTGTGTTTTGGAAGCTTCACAATACTAATCACTGCTTTAAGTTTTCAGAAAGTTTTGCAGCTTTTTGAACTTTGAAAAAATTTCAACAGTGAAGTTTTCAGAAAAATTCCAGAAAAATTAAAATTAAAATTTCCATGTCGGGAGTGACCCAGAGGCACCTGGGGCTGACCAGGGGGGGCCACCAGTGGCCCAGTTGGCTAGCTGGCACGGCCTGCCCCCTGGCCGCGCCCATAGGGCGCCTGGGGCCCACAGGTCCCGCCTCCAGGTGAGTCTTCTTCCTCTCTCTCTCTTTCTCTCCAAAAACACGAGTTCTGCACCTGTTCTTGCGTTCTTGCTGTTCTTGGAGGCAATTTTCGATCTCTCTCTACAGCCTATCATTCAAGCTGAGATTTTGAACAAATACTCCCTGGTATGTAAACTCCTCCACCCCTCCAATTAGATTTTGGTTGGTGGCTTCATTTGTGAGTATTTAGTAGTTCTTGGTGCTGTGTAGATGAGCTTGCATGCATGTGTAGAAATTTATTTTCCAAGTTTTGATGCAAGTTTATGCCTTAGGCAAGTGAGTTGAGTAGTTTGCCTTAACCCATTTTTTTTAAATCCTTGTTTTTGTAATTTGTCAAAAATTTCAGAAATGAGTTTGTTAGGAAGGGCAAAGGGGTGGCTTGAGAAGAAGAAGCCCGCGCGCTCCGATCGAGTTACTAGAGCCACAGCTTCACCCTCGACTGCTAGGGTGAGCTACAATGAAGATCATGTGCCCCTAGAGTTGTTGGAAGACACAAATCCAGCACGTGTGATGATGTTCCCATGTGATGAATTCCTTGAAGCTGCAGGAATTAAGGATGAGTTTTATAATCTTTGTGCTAATGCAGGTCTGACACGGCTCGTCACGTGCCGTGTTGCTCAGTATCAAAAACTCACCTCCGGTTTCATTAACAGTTTTATATATAACCTTGATACTGGTTCTATTGAGTTTAAAATTTACAATAATCTTTTGACCATGCCCTTGGAAAAGTTTTGTGAAATAATAGGTGTGCCAAATGTTGGGCGGACGGCGAAGATGACCTCTCAGCCCTCCGAGCTGAGAACCGTCTTCAACCCTCTCTGCAGCATGGATACGAGGGATATTCATCGGTCAAAAATCTCCAGCATCTTATTCCCTCACCTCAGGTATTTTGCGTATTATGTTGCTAGAGGGGTCTTAGCTCGTGACAACACGAGCAACATTTCTGCGCCGGATATTGCTATCCTGGCAACCGCCCTCTTTGGGAGGTTTGATTATAATGTGGGTGCCTTAATTCAGTGTGCCATGCTTTACGGCTTAGAACCGGGACTTCAACGACTTCTTGAACGTCATGGACCATATGAGATGTTCCAGGAGTTGAAGTTAATATTTCAAGCAAATGCACGGATTGAGAAATATGAGATTTCCAATAAGTTCTACAGCTGCAAGATGGAAGAGAATAGTTCTATCAGTGAACACTTGCTCAGAATGTCTGGGTACTACAATCATATGACTCAACTTGGTTGCAAAGTTGACGAGGATAGTGTTATTGATAGAGTTCTTCAATCACTGCTACCAAGCTATAAAGGCTTCGTGATGAACTATAATATGCAAGGGATGCAAAAGACAATTCCCGAGCTCTTCGCTATGCTTAAGGCTGCGGAGGTAGAAATCAAAAAGGAGCATCAAGTGTTGATGGTTAGCAAGACCACTAGTTTCAAGAAAAAGGGCAAGGGAAAGAAGGGGAACTTCAAGAAGAATAGCAAGACAGTTGCTACTCCCACGAAGAAACCCAAGTCTGGAGCCAAGCCTGAAACTGAGTGCTTCTACTGCAAGGGGACTGGACACTGGAAGCGGAACTGCCCCAAGTATTTGGCGGATAAGAAGGATGGCAAGGTGAACAAAGGTATATGTGATATACATGTTATTGATGTGTACCTTACTAATGCTCGTAGTAGTACCTGGGTATTTGATACCGGTTCGGTTGCTAATATTTGTAACTCAAAACAGGGACTACGGATTAAACGAAGATTGGCTAAGGACGAGGTGACGATGCGTGTGGGAAATGGTTCCAAATTCGATGTGATCGCCGTCGGCACGCTACCTCTACATCTACCTTCGGGATTAGTTTTAGACCTAAATAATTGTTATTTGGTGCCAGCGTTGAGCATCAACATTATATCTGGATCTTGTTTGTTGCGAGACGGTTATTCATTTAAATCAGAGAATAATGGTTGTTCTATTTTTATGAATAATATCTATTATGGTCATGCACCCTTGAAGAGTGGTCTATTCTTATTGGATCTCGATTGTAGTGATACACATATTCATAATATTGAAACCAAAAGATGCAAGGTTAATAATGATAGTGCAACTTATTTGTGGCACTGCCGTTTAGGTCATATTGGTGTAAAACGCATGAAGAAACTCCATAGTGATGGACTTTTGGAATCACTTGATTATGAATCACTTGGTGCTTGCGAACCATGCCTCATGGGCAAGATGACTAAAACTCCGTTTTCCGGAACTATGGAGCGAGCAACAGATTTGTTGGAAATCATACATACTGATGTATGTGGGCCAATGAGTGTTGAAGCTCGCGGCGGGTATCGTTATTTTCTGACCTTCACTGATGATTTGAGCAGATATGGGTATATCTACTTAATGAAGCACAAGTCTGAAACATTTGAAAAGTTCAAAGAATTTCAGAGTGAAGTAGAGAATCATCGTAACAAGAAAATAAAGTTTCTACGATCGGATCGTGGAGGAGAATATTTGAGTTACGAGTTTGGTCTTCATTTGAAACAATGTGGAATAGTTTCACAACTCATGCCACCCGGAACACCACAGCGTAATGGTGTGTCCGAACGTCATAACCGTACTTTATTGGATATGGTACGATCTATGATGTCTCTTACCGATTTACCACTATCGTTTTGGGGTTATGCAACATGCTGCTTTACAAAGAATTTATAACTTTAAACAGTTGCAGGATGAGCACCTCCCTAAAGCTTGGGGGAGGTACTGTAGTCTGATCCAGGCTAGACCAGGACATGGAGTCCCTAAGAATGAATTAATCGATATATTTTATGCTGGTCTAACTGTTGAATCCAGGTCCTATTTGGATAGTTGTGCTGGTTGTGTTTTGAGGAAAAGAACACCGGACGATGCAGAAGAATTGATGGGCAGGATTGCCAAAAACCATGAAGATTGGTCCGTCCCTGAACCACCTCCACCACCAAAGAAGAGGGGCATGCTTGTTCTAAGCCCCGAAGATATGCAAGAAGCAAAGAAGTCTATTAAAGAGAAGGGTATTAAAACTGAAGACGTGAAGAATCTACCCCCTATTGAGAAGTTGTGTGAGCCTACCACTCACCCTCCTATGGTAGAGGTACACTCTCTTTTAGATTTCAACGCAAGTGACATCCCTCATGGTAAGCCTCCTGATCAATGTTTAGATGAGCTTGATAATTTTGTTATGAAGCAAAGTCATTTTAATGAGAGGATACAAAGTCAATTGCATGATAATTCCCTTGCTATCAAAAGTTTGCTTGATGTTCTAGGTAGAACAGTTAATGATGTTAAATGTCTTGTGAAGCATTTTCATATGGTTCAAACTCAACTTGAACAAATTTCTAGTGTGAAAAAAGATTTGCTTGCTAACAATACCAAACAAGATGATTTACAGGCCTTCGGGATTAAGACCCGAGGAGGAACTAGCACTCAAGATCCTCTCTATCCAGAGGGGCATCCGAGGAGAATCGAGCAAGATTCTCAAATGCAGGAAGAAGAAATTGTTGGCTCTCCAAAGAAGAAGAAGAAGAAACACAAGGAGGCTGACAATTCCAATGATCCTATTACAAGTGAAGAGACAGCTGTTGATCCCAACAGTATATCTACCTCCGATGCTGAGACTGAAGACGGTGCCGAACCTGAAGATAAGGATAAGGAGAAGAATGATCCGCCTGAAGTTCGAGAAGAAGAAGCACCTGACAAACGCAAGAAGTACACTAGAGAAGACTTCGTCGCAAGAAGACATGGGAAGGAAAGAGAACCATGGATACAGAAACCCATGCCCTTTCCAGGTAAGTCTCTCAAATCTAAAGAAGAAGAGCATTACAATAAGTTTTGTGAGTGGATGAAACCTCTTTTTCTTCAAATCCCTTTGACTAATGCTATTAAGTTACCTCCCTATTCAAAATATATGAAAGATATTGTTACTAATAAAAGAAAAGTTCCTAATGAAGCAATATCTACTATGCTTGCTAACTACTCTTTCAGTGGCAAGATTCCTGAGAAGCTTGGTGATCCAGGTATACCCACCATTCCTTGCTCCATAAAGAATAATTATGTCAAAACTGCTTTATGTGATCTTGGAGCAGGAGTGAGTGTTATGCCTTTCTCTCTTTACAAGAGGCTTCGGTTAGAGAAACTAATTCCTACAGATATCTCTCTTCAGATGGCTGACAAGTCAACAGCCGTCCCGATAGGTATTTGTGAGGATGTTCCCGTAGAAGTTGCTAATTGTTTGATCCTTACTGATTTTGTCGTGCTTGACATGCCCGAGGATGGGAGCATGTCCATTATTCTTGGTAGACCTTTTCTTAACACCGCAGGTGCTATTATTGATTGTAATAAAGGAAAGGTTACCTTCAATGTGAATGATAAAAAACACACGGTGTATTTTCCAAAGAAGACCGACAAGAAGCATGGCCTCAACTCTTTAGAAAATATCGAGACCGTGAAGATTGGAGAATGGGACTGTCCACTACATGTGCACCACAAATACAAAACTATTATGGTGGGGACAATGTCCATTAAAGTAAAGGTGCAATGATCACTTCGTAAGAGGTGGGACTTTTTGCTCTATATATCGCCGGTTTGTTGGTAAGACTTGATCAACCTTACTAGTGAGCATGTTTTATATAGGTAAAAGGTTGAGCTTGTTATGTTTTCATTTGTTATAGCTTTTGCTCTCCTTGCTGTACCAAGTGTTTGTGTTTTGGAAGCTTCACAATACTAATCACTGCTTTAAGTTTTCAGAAAGTTTTGCAGCTTTTTGAACTTCGAAAAAATTTCAACAGTGAAGTTTTCAGAAAAATTCCAGAAAAATTAAAATTAAAATTTCCATGCCGGGAGTGACCCAGAGGCACCTGGGGCTGACCAAGGGGGGCCACCAGTGGCCTAGTTGGCTAGCTGGCATGGCCTGCCCCCTGGCCGCGCCCATAGGGCGCCTGGGGCCCACAGGTCCCGCCTCCAGGTGAGTCTTCTTCCTCTCTCTCTCTTTCTCTCCAAAAACACGAGTTCTGCACCTGTTCTTGCGTTCTTGCTGTTCTTGGAGGCAATTTTCGATCTCTCTCTACAGCCTATCATTCGAGCTGAGATTTTGAACAAATACTCCCTGGTATGTAAACTCCTCCACCCCTCCAATTAGATTTTGGTTGGTGGCTTCATTTGTGAGTATTTAGTAGTTCTTGGTGCTGTGTAGATGAGCTTGCATGCATGTGTAGAAATTTATTTTCCAAGTTTTGATGCAAGTTTATGCCTTAGGCAAGTGAGTTGAGTAGTTTGCCTTAACCCATTTTTTTTTAAATCCTTGTTTTTGTAATTTGTCAAAAATTTCAGAAATGAGTTTGTTAGGAAGGGCAAAGGGGTGGCTTGAGAAGAAGAAGCCCGCGCGCTCCGATCGAGTTACTAGAGCCACAGCTTCACCCTCGACTGCTAGGGTGAGCTACAATGAAGATCATGTGCCCCTAGAGTTGTTGGAAGACACAAATCCAGCACGTGTGATGATGTTCCCATGTGATGAATTCCTTGAAGCTACAGGAATTAAGGATGAGTTTTATAATCTTTGTGCTAATGCAAGTCTGACACGGCTCGTCACGTGCCGTGTTGCTCAGTATCAAAAACTCACCTCCGGTTTCATTAACAGTTTTATATATAACCTTGATACTGGTTCTATTGAGTTTAAAATTTACAATAATCTTTTGACCATGCCCTTGGAAAAGTTTTGTGAAATAATAGGTGTGCCAAATGTTGGGCGGATGGCGAAGATGACCTCTCAGCCCTCCGAGCTGAGAACCGTCTTCAACTCTCTCTGCAGCATGGATACGAGAAATATTCATCGGTCAAAAATCTCCAGCATCTTATTCCCTCACCTCAGGTATTTTGCGTATTATGTTGCTAGAGGGGTCTTAGCTCGTGACAACACGAGCAACATTTCTGCGCTGGATATTGCTATCCTGGCAACCGCCCTCTTTGGGAGGTTTGATTATAATGTGGGTGCCTTAATTGCTCGACGCCTTGCTATGAACGGTAACAAGGGAGATTTATTTGGTGGAGTTTATGCCACACTTATCTTAGAGTATCTTAAAGGCACCCCACACCCTGATGATAAGCCTTTTACTTATTTAAGTTTTGATCTTGCTGCTATGAAAAGGCATAAGTTTGTTACCATGACTTCTGAGTTTGGTAACCTTGTTTATATCTTGCGTTTCGGAACTACCGCGGAACGCAAGATCCGTCTACCTGCACCCCTTTTGTTTGATTTTTCTCGCAGGAACGGATGGTCCTTTGATGTTATCCAGTTCGATGAGTTCATGGTCCAGCATCAGTTTCATAACCCCATGGAGGGCGTTGTGCCCGACGAGGAGGAGCACGGTGAGTTACCACCTTTTCAGGGGGAGACCGTCACCCAGTTTGGTGAAGGGTCTTCCTCTACTTGGAGTGCGGACCCTTCTTCGTGGGAGGATCCGAGGACTTCGGTGTACGCGCCGGAATCCTTATACGACCCTTGGACTCACCAGTACCACCCCGGAGCAGGAGGCTCCTGGGGGCAGTAGCTACTACCAACTTAGGCCAAAAGCCTAAGCTTGGGGGAGTACGTGCCCTTCTCACTTTTCCATTGTATTATCCGTTTTATTTTGGTTCGCTTTGATCTTTCCGAAGTTTTTGCCCGTTCTTCTTTGTTTCTTTCTTTGCAAAAACAACAAAAAGATTTTCTCTTTCTTTTGCTTTCGTTCAACCTTTGAAAAAACCCAAAAAGATTTCCTTTCTCTCTTTAGTTTGCTTTGTTTTCAGAGTTCAGCTCGAGTCCGTGATGGCATTTAATTATATTTCCTACGTTCGGTCGTGCAAGTGACAAGGCAGTAATGACGAAGATTGACGGAAGGGAAGCAGCAAGGAAAACCGGTATGAACTCTTCTTGTTTCTACTTTTGTACATATGCCTGTACTTATGATCTAGAGACCAGCTTTGTCGGGGGAAACTGTCCTCCCACGAGCACCTATGGGACCGGAGCCCCTTCTACGTTGCATTAAGGGAGCGGAGGGAGCACGGAGAGCAGATCGAGGAGCACACGCGGGCAGTTTACCCAGGTTCGGGCCGCGCGGACGCGTAAAACCCTACTCCTGCTTTCGGTCGTATTAAGTTTTTGGGCTCGGGAGCTTGAAGATCTACAGTGCCAGCTGCACCGAGCAAGGGAGTGTGAGAGTTTCTGGGAACGAACCCCCTCCACGTTGTGCATGGGCCTCCTTTTATAGCTCAAAGGGGTCACCGACAGGTGTCAACGTAGAGAAGGGTAAAAATGTAACTTTGGTGGTAGTTGTAACAGTGCGTGAACAGTGCATGAACAGTGGTCTTCACCTAACTTTGACAGTGGGGGACAAGGGCATTGAATGCCCGTCGCCGTCGCCCCAAAAAGCGTCCGTCCATGCGTCTCCGTTCGCCACGGCGGTAGCTTCGTCACCGCGGCTTGCCACCGTGTACCCCAGGTTGCACAGCAGTCTGCCACGCGCCCCTGGAAGGGCCCCAGGGCGACGCGTGGACAGGCGAGCTGGAGCGCAGGCACACAGTGTAAGTCTCACCCGGCAAGCACCTTGCCGGGGTTTCTATCTTGCCGGGCCTGGAAGCCTGCCGCTTTCCAGGTCCTGCCGGGGCGCTCGATGCGCCGCGTTATCTCCTCTTCAGATGCCGTTTTCTTGGCCTTCCTGGCAAGCACCTCTTGCCAGGGTCTTGTGCTGAAAAGATGACCTTGAGCCTGGTACAGCCTTCCCGGCAAGCTCCTCTTGCCGGGGTCTTGTCTCTTAACTTGAATACTTTGTTCTTGAATGGTTTCATAGGGACCAGAGCGGACCTTGGCGAGCACGTGGTAAGCCCTGCCATGGGAAGCTACCACCGCCCGTGCACAAGTTGGGGTACTAAGGTACCCCTATCTTAGTACACCGACAGGAGCCCCCGGGCCTGGGCCACACACGGTGCCGAGCGCTGTTGGGCCAGGCCCAAGACAGTGCACGGGCACACGCGGCCCACGGCAAGCCGTATCCACCTCCGCATCCGCCGCATCCCTCCCTAACGGCACGCGTCGATTGCGGCGTCATGGGAGAGATCGTGGCCTGTTCTTTAATGGGAAATGCGGAACGTCCCCCACCCCCCCCCTTAAAAGCAGAGGAAGCAGGGGCAGTTTCCCTCCATTGCCTTCATTGTGTCTTCAATCTCCAGAAACCCCCGTCGCCCTCTGCTTCCGCAAAGGTCGACGGAGAGCCGAGCTCCACCTCCTCCGCCGCACCCAACACCCGCAGCGCCGGTGACCTCCTAGCTTCCCTCCTTGCCGCCTCCGCCATGGCTCCGAAGAGCGACAAAGCGAAAGGCGACAAGGCGAAGAAGGAGAAGTCCGAGCAGGCGGCGAAGTTAGCAGCCATGCGGAGGAAGAGGGTGGTTTTCCCGCCGAGGCTCGGCGCGAGGGAGCTCCGGGACAAGTACTACTTGTTCTGGGCGAGGGAGACGAAGGCCCATCCCCGCACCAGAGTCCTCCCCGCGGTCGCCATCGACATGTTCCCCGGCGGGTACTTTTACTTTGCCGCATTCTTCCACTGTGGACTATGCCCTCCGTTCTCGGAGTTCTTTTGCGATGTAATGAACACTTACGGCCTCCATCTCCTAGATTTCACCCCCAACGCCGTCCTTACGATGGCTGTTTTCGCACACCTGTGCGAAAACTATGTTGGGGTCCACCCAAATGTAGCTCTTTTCCGCCATTTCTTCACGCCTAGAGTAGAATCCGGATCCCCGCTCTCCGGCGGCATCTCCTGGATCTTTAGGTTGAACAAGAAGGAGGCGTACTTGAAAGGAGAGCTTCGCGGCAAGTGGGAGGAGTGGAGGGCGGATTGGTGCTGGGTTCTGGAGGAGAAGCCTGAGCCGTTTACCTCGCCGCGCAAGACTGCAATAGTGCGCGGCAAGGATTGGAGTGAGTTGGCCCCGGAGGACGACAAGCTTCAGATTGCCTTGACTAGGATTCTCCGTCTCCGGGTCGCCAACTTGACTGTGGGAGAAGTTGGGGCAGATTTCCTCCGCCGCCGCATCGCCCCTCTGCAGGAGAGGAAGAGGCCCGCTTGGGAATTTGTCAACGCGGCGGATCGCATGAGGCTGCGCCCCGGGTTGAACTACAACTTTACTGTCTTGGAGCTGAAGGGGATGGTCCGGGAACTGTTTAAACACGACCCCAATCACCCGGAGTGGTTCAAGCCTTCCCGGGGAGTGGTGCCTCTGTGCAACAACACCGCCCTTAGCTCCATCCGAGCGGTGATGCCTGAGTGCGACTCGCATGGAGTCGTCCCCACTTGGCTGGAGCCTCCGGCGGAGACCGTGCAAGCCTTCTTCGACAACTTGGTCGAAAAGCCCCGCAACGCCGAGGAGAAGAAGGGCCTCACCCGGGATACTACTGACCGGGATATAGCATTCATTGCCTCCAGAATGGAGGAGGCCGCCGCGGCTGCGGCCGCAGGCGAATTTGGATATACTGTGGACGAAGCTGAAGCGGCGGACGCAGTGAGCCAAGCCGAGGAGGCAGAAATCCTCAAGCTCCTGAAGATTGCGCCCGAGGAGTTCGCCGGGGAACCTTCCGGGAAGCTTGCCGGGACGAGCGGGGCTGCCGGGGCGAGCGAGGCCGCCGGGCAGGGTACCGAGTCCAGCGGGCCCGCCGAGGAGGAGGAGGACGCCGAGTCCGGAGATTCTGACGAAGACTCCGGTGGTTCTCTGAATCTTGACGACGCCTCCTCATCCTCGGAGAATTCTCCGCCGCCACCAAGCCCCCCCGCAGCAACAGAAGAAGCGCCTCCGCAAGGCCGCTGAGCCGGCGAGGCCGCAGGCGCCTCGACAGCAGCCGAAGCGCCGCGCGACGCGCGCCACCACGACGAGCGAGGTCGTCAAGGAGGCGCCCCGAGCCCAAGCGACAAGCGGAGGGGGATCTTCCCGGGGCGGTTCCGGAGCACCTCCTGCCCCTCGGTCCTCGGCGACGACCGGGGCTGGGTCTTCACAGCCCACAGCCCCGGAGCCTGCCAAGCGCCTGAGGGAGCCTTCTCCTCCAGCTCCTCGCGCTGGAGCGCACGAGGCGGGGTTTGACTTCTCCGCCCTCAGCTCCGACGAAGAGGAGGAAGAGTAAGTACTTGTTATTTCCTTGATTTTGTCTTGGTTCTTCTCGATTGGTTTTAATTTCGGTCTTGTTTGGTTTCCAGGACCTTGACCCAGCAGATGGCGAAGAGGGCCAAGATCCCAGTGGTCACCATCGACGACGACGAGCCCGTCGCAGCGACAGATGATGCGCCAGCGACAAACTTGCCGGACCAGTCTGCTGCTCCGGAGAGCAGCCCTCAGCGCAGCCCCCAGCGTAAGTCTAGTTTTCACTTTTCTGTTCAACGGGCGCGCTTGAGGTTCTTTCCTTACTGATATTTTGTTGTTCTTGTGCACATGTGGAGCCGCAGCCGCAGGAGCACCAGGAGGTCGCTCCCGACGAGCCGCTTGCTCCACCCTCCCCGCCAAGGATGAGCTCCCCGGCGAGGGACAGTGCTCCGACAAGGGTGGGTACTCCGCCAAGGGTGAGTACCCCGCCAAGGGAGAGCAGCCCGACGAGGGTGAGCACCCCGCCAAGGGAGGGCGCAAGCGGCCCTCCGCCAGCAAGGGCTACTACTCCACCGCCAAGGGAGAATTCCCCGGCGAGGGACCCCGTCGTCGAAGAAGCTCGCGAAGGTAAACCTTGTAATTTTTTTCTTCTTGGATTCGCCTTTTTGGATATTTGCTTGACACTCTTTCTTTTCTTTTTCTTCCACTAGATCCTCCCGCCCCGGAGCTGATGGAGACGGAGGCTACCGCCGAGGAGGGCGTGCATGGCGACGGCGGCAACGCCACTACTGCCGAGGGAATGGCTGGAGCCGACGAGCCGGCCGCCGAGGAGACCGCCCCGGCCGCCGACGCCGCGGCTGGGGAAGGGACCGGCGACCGTACTGCTGGCCCGGAGGCCGCAGGAGCGTCGGACGCTGCACCGGCCGCCGACCCCTCCGCCTCCGCGGATCGGTCGGGTGTCTATCTGGAGGCCGCCAACGGGGTCTTCATTCAAGTCCCGTGGGTGTCCTCATCTAGGGCACCCGCGGAGGGAGAAACCTTTGACGTAGAGGTCCTCGCCTCCGCCGGGCTGAAAGTTGTTGACGCGCCCGACAGCAGTGACGAACCCGAAGAGGAGAGACTCCTTCGTCGGCTCCTGGCCTTGTACCGGGCCAGGCAGGCGAAATTGGAGTCTCGGGAGGCTCTGCCTGCCAAGGCTGGTGCGGACTTGGAGAAGCGCGCCGAGGAGCTCCGTGCCGCCAATCAGGCGGCCCTCCGGAACTTGGCGGAGGAGCGCGAAGAGCTTGCCGGGGCGCACCAAGCCTTCCTCCTTGAGAAGGCTGAGGTGGAAGAGCAGCAGCGACTGGCCGCCGAGGAGCTGTCTCGGCGGGAGGGAGCGCTCAACCAGCGGAAGGTCGACCTCGACAGCCACGAGGATGACCTCACCGCCCGGGAGCAAGCCATCGGCGGGGCCCTGAAGGAGGCAAGGGACGCTGCCGCTGCCGCGGAGACTGCTAAGAAGGATCTGGAGGCCAGGGTGGCGCAGCTGGAGTTGTTCCTGAAGGCGAGCGAAGACAGGGTCACCGCGCTCAACGTGGCGCGGGAGAAGGACGCCCACATCAATTCGGATCTGCAGGTCCGCCTCTCCGATAAGGGCCAGGAACTCACTACCGCCAAGGACTCCATTGCTGACCTGGAGTTGAAGGTCTCCACCCTTACTGACTCACTCGACGCCGCCCGGGATCGTGAGACCAAACTGAAGGACGAGCTCCGCAAAGAAAGGGCCTTGGTGGAGAGCGCCGCCGTCTCGCAGAACAACTTCAACCGGGCAGTGGAGCAGTGGACTGATGAACTCGTCACCTCCGCCGCCAACATTGATATGGAGATGATGGCGCTGAGGGCGGAGCACCTCGTGTACTCCCGGGACGAGAACCTCCCCCACAGTGCCAAACTGAGTCTATTCTTCAGGGGAGTGGCGCCGGCGCTTGCGCGGCTGCGGGAGAAGGTCCCCGTGCAGCTGGCTGATGAAGCGCGCCGGCTTTGCATGGGTACCATGGAGCGGGTCTTGTCGAAGATTGTCTACCGCAACCCAGGGATCAACCTCGTCAACGTCCTCCGCACCTTGCCGCCCGAAGCTGATCAGGAGGCACTGAGGGCACAGGTCGCCCACATCGTCGCCAAGGTGGGCAAGATCCAGAGGATCGACGGAGACCGCCGAGACTAGGCACCTTGCTTCCCTCGCCGCTGCCAATTAAGTCATAGGCAGTAGTTGTTTTAGCACAGTGGCAAGTTATCTCTGTAATATATACTTTTATTTTGGATGATCAGTGTAATGTTATCTCCCTTGCTTAGTCCCTTCACTTTGTATGCTTTCCACCCTACGCTTTTAGGGAACTCGCCGGCAAAGGGACCCTTGCCGCGAGCGCTGAGTGCTGGACTCTTAGCAGCCTGCTGGCAAACGCCCTTGCCGGCAAGAAACCTTGCCGCAGTTAGTCGCAGCACACTTAGGTTGCTGAGCGAACTCGAAAACGAAGCAAGGGCGCGACACTTGTCGCAGCTCACTTAAGCCGTTGAGCGTGCTCGAAACAAAATAAGGGCGCGGCTAGCCACGGGTAGGTTCCTCCGCGCACAGGTTTTCCATACAAAGTGTGGTTGTTCAAGGAAGACAACTAAGAATATTTTTTTTTAATCTGAACTGCTTAAACTTCGGCAACTTAGCTTTCATGCGTTGTCTGCTTCCCGGCAAGGCTCCTCTTTCTTGAACAGCACCTGGTCCATACCTCTATCTCCTTCCCCCCCGGCAAACTTGTGCGCGAGGGATGCTTTTCCTGCTTGAGGGAAGAAAGAAAAGAGGAGGAAATAGTGGTATGGGGCCTTGCGGCTCGTTACTGCTTACCGGGGTTGTGTGATGCATAAAGTGTCAGATGATGCATGCAATTAAAAAGAAAAGATGAAATGACAACTATTGCGAAGCACAAATGTTTTACTGATGCACGGGGTCTGCGCCCGGCTTTGTACAAAGGTTTACATGCAACAGCGGCAAGACATGTACAAAAGGTGGTTGCCGGAGCGGATCACGGCAACCGCGCCTTATGGGTGAAACTTACGAAGATGCTCTATGTTCCAGGAGTTGCTCACCGATAAGCCTTCTTCGGTCTCAAGGCGGACAGCGCCGGGCCTTGTGACTTGTCTCACCCGATAAGGACCTTCCCACTTCGTGATGGGGAACGTAGCATAATTCAAAAAATTTCTACGTCTTCACCAAGATCCATCTATGGATACATCTAGCAACGAGCAACTAAGAGTGCATCTACATACCGTTATGAAGATTGCGTGCGGAAGCTTTCAACGAAGCTAGGATGAAGTAGTCGTACTCTTCACGTTCTTCGTCACCGATGATCTAGCGCCGAACGGACGGCACCTCCGCGTTCAACACACGTACGGTGCAGCAACGTCACCTCCTTCTTGATCCAGCAAGGGGGGAGGAGAAGTCGTCAGAGATCCGGCAGCACGACGGCGTGATGACGGATGCAGTGGAGATCGCAGCAGGGCTTCGCCGGGCGCCCTGCGTGGGAGTTGGGAGGTGTGACGGGAGGGGGAGAGGCGCCAGGGCTGAGGTGCGGCTGCCCTCTCCCCCCCCCCACATATATATAGGGGCCCAGGGGGGGCGCCAGCCCCTTGCAGATCCAATCTGCAAGGGGGGGCGGCGGCCAGGGAGGAGTCCTCCTCCCCCAAGGCAAGTGGTGGCCCCCCTCCCCTTAGGGTTTTATCCCTAGGCGCATGGGGAGGTGGGGCCCCCTTGTGGTGCGCCAGCCCAGAGGGCTGCACACACCCCCTTGCGGCCTAGGGGCCCCACCGGGATGGGTGGCCCCACCCGGTGGACCCCCGGGGCCCCTCCGGTGGTCCCGGGACGCTCCCGGTGACCCCCGGAGATCACCCGTTGGCCGAAACTGGACTTCCCATATATCAATCTTTACCTCCGGACCATTCCGGAACTCCTCGTGACGTCCGGGATCTCATCCGAGACTTCGAACAACATTCGGGTTTCCACGTGCATTAATCTCTACGACCCTAGCGTTACCGAACCTTAAGTGTGTAGACCCTACGGGTTCGGGAGACACGTAGACATGACCGAGACCACTCTCCGGTCAATAACCAACAGCGGGATCTGGATACCCATGTTGGTTCCCACGTGTTCCTCGATGATCTTCATCGGATGAACCACTGTGTCAAGGATTCACTCAATCCCGTATGTTATTCCCTTTGTCCATCGGTACGGTACTTGCCCGAGATTCGATCGTTGGTATTCCCAATACCTTGTTCAATCTTGTTATGGCAAGTCTCTTTACTCGATCCGTAATCCATCATCCCGTGACTAACTACTTAGTCACATTGAGCTCATTATGATGATGTATTACCGAGTGGGCCCAGAGGTACCTCTCCGTCATACGGAGTGACAACATCCCAGTCTCGGTTCGTACCAACTCAACAGACACTTTCGGAGATACCCGATGCGTACCTTTATAGCCACTCAGTTACGTTGTGACGGTTGGCACACCCAAAGTACTCCTACGGTATCCGGGAGTTGTACAACCTCATGGTCTAAGGAATAAATACTTGACACCGAAAAGCTTATGCATTACGAACTATACGATCTCGTGTTCTGCTCAAGTTTGGGTCTTGTCCATCACATCATTCTCCTAATGATGTGATCCCGTTATCACCGACATCTCATGTCCATGGTCAGGAAACCGTGACCATCTGTTGATCAACGAGCTGGTTACTAGAGGCCTACCAGGGACTCATTTTGGTCTATGTATTCACACATGTATCGCTGTTTCCGTACAATACAATTCAAGCATGAATAACAGACAATTATCATGAATAAGGAGATATAATAATAATGCTTTTATTATTGCCTCTAGGGCATATCTCCAACAGTCTCCCACTTGCACTAGAGTCAATAATCTAGTTACATTGTGATGAATCGAACACCCATAGAGTTCTGGTGTTGATCATGTTTTGCTCGTGAAAGAGGTTTAGTCAACGGGTCTGCGACATTCAGATCCGTATGCACTTTACAAATATCTATGTATCCATCCTGAACATAATTCCGGATGGAGTTGAAACGGCGCTTGATGTGCTTGGTCTTCTTGTGAAACCTGGGCTCCTTGGTAATAGCAATAGCACCAGTGTTGTCACAGAAGAGAGTCATCGGGCTTGACGCACTTGGAATGACTCCTAGGTCGGTGATGAACTCCTTCATCCAGACTCCTTCCTGCGCTGCTTCAGAAGCAGCTATGTACTCCGCTTCACATGTAGATGCTGCCACCACGCTTTGCTTGCAACTGCACCAGCTGACTGCCCCTCCATTCAAAATATACACGTATCCGGTTTGTGACTTAGAGTCATCCAGATCTGTGTCGAAGCTAGCATCGACGTAACCCTTTACGACGAGCTCTTCGTCACCTCCATAAACGAGAAACATATCCTTAGTCCTTTTCAGGTACTTCAGGATGTTCTTGACCGTTGTCCAGTGTTCCGCACCGGGATCACTTTGGTACCTCCCTACCAAACTTATGTCAAGGTTCACATCAGGTCTGGTACACAGCATGGCATACATGATAGAACCTATTGCCGAGGCATAGGGAATGACACTCATCTTTTCTCTATCTTCTGCCGTGGTCGGCGACTGAGCTTTGCTCAATCTCATACCTTGCAAAACAGGCAAGAATCCTTTCTTTGACTGATCCATATTGAACTTCTTCAATATTTTGTCAAGGTATGTACTTTGTGAAAGACCAATGAGGCGTCTCGATCTATCTCTATAGATTTTGATGCCTAATATGTAAGCAGCTTCTCCAAGGTCCTTTATTGAAAAACTTTTATTCAAGTAGGCCTTTACATTTTCCAAGAATTCTATATCATTTCCCATCAGCAATATGTCATCCACATATAATATGAGAAATGCTACAGAGCTCCCACTCACTTTCTTGTAAATACAGGCTTCTCCATAAGTCTGTATAAAGCCAAATGCTTTGATCACCTCATCAAAGCGAATATTCCAACTCCGAGATGCTTGCACCAGCCCGTAAATCGAGCGCTGGAGCTTGCATACCTTGTTAGCGTTCTCTGGATTGACAAAACCTTCCGGTTGCATCATATACAACTCTTCCTTGAGGAAGCCATTAAGGAATGATGTTTTGACATCCATTTGCCATATCTCATAATCATAGAATGCGGCAATAGCTAACATGATTCTGACTGACTTCAGCATCGCTACGGGAGAGAAAGTCTCATCGTAGTCAATCCCTTGAACTTGTCGATAACCCTTAGCGAGAAGCCGAGCCTTATAGATGGTCACATTACCATCCGCGTCTGTCTTCTTCTTAAATATCCATTTATTTTCTATGGCGTGCCTATCATCAGGCAAGTCCACCAAAGTCCATACTTTGTTTTCATACATGGATTCTATCTCGGATTTCATGGCTCCAAGCCATTTATTGGAATCTGGGCCCGCCATCGCTTCTTCATAGTTCGAAGGTTCACCGTTGTCTAACAACATGATTTCCAGTACAGGGTTGCCGTACCACTCTGGTGCGGAACGTGCCCTTGTGGACCTTCGAAGTTCAGTAGTAACTTGATCAGTTTCTTCATGATCATTATCATTAACTTCCTCCCTTGTCGGTGCAGGCACCTCAGGAACAGTTTCCTGTGTTGTGCTACTTTCCGGTACAGGAGTGGTGACTGTCACCTCATCAAGTTCTACTTTCCTCCCACTCACTTCTTTCGAGAGAAACTCTTTCTCCAGAAAGTATCCATTCTTGGCAACAAAGACTTTGCCTTCAGATCTGTGGTAGAAGGTGTACCCAATACTTTCCTTTGGGTATCCTATGAAGACGCATTTCTCCGATTTGGGTTCGAGCTTTTCAGGTTGAAGTTTCTTGACATAAGCATCGCAACCCCAAACTTTCAAAAACGACAGCTTCGGTTTCTTGCCAAACCAAAGTTCATATGGAGTCGTCTCAACGGATTTTGACGGAGCCCTATTTAAAGTGAATGCGGCGGTCTCTAAAGCATAACCCCAAAAAGATAGCGGTAAATAGGTAAGGGAGATCATAGATCGCACCATGTCCAACAGAGTACGATTTCGACGTTCGGACACACCGTTACGTTGAGGTGTTCCGGGCGGTGTCAATTGTGAAACAATTCCACAGCTCCTTAGGTGTGTGCCAAATTCATGACTTAAATATTCACCCCCACGATCCGATCGCAAGAACTTTATTTTTCTGTCACGTTGATTCTCAACCTCATTCTGAAATTCCTTGAACTTTTCAAAGGTCTCAGACTTGTGTTTCATTAAATAGATATACCCGTATCTACTCAAGTCATCCGTGAGGGTGAGAACATAACAGTAGCCTCCGCGAGCCTCAACACTCATTGGACCGCACACATCGGTATGTATGATTTCCAACAAGTTGGTTGCTCGCTCCATTGTTCCGGAGAACGGAGTCTTGGTCATCTTGCCCAAGAGGCATGGTTCACACGTCTCAAATGATTCATAATCAAGAGACTCTAGAAGTCCATCCGAATGGAGCTTCTTCATACGTTTGACACCAATATGACCAAGGCGGCAATGCCACAAGTATGTGGGACTATCATTATCAACTTTACATCTTTTGGCATCTACACTATTAATATGTGTATTACTACGTTCGAGATTCATCAAAAATAAACCATTGACCAGCGGGGCATGACCATAAAACATATCTCTCAAATAAATAGAACAACCATTATTCTCCGATTTGAAAGAATATCCATCTCGCATAAGACGAGATCCAGAAACAATGTTCATGCTCAAAGCTGGTACTAAATAACAATTATTGAGGTTTAAAACTAATCCCGACGGTAGATGTAGAGGCAGCGTGCCGACGGCGATCACATCGACCTTGGAACCATTCCCGACGCGCATCGTCACCTCATCCTTCGCCAGTCTCCGTTTATTCCGCAGCTCCTGTTTTGAGTTACAAATGTGAGCAACTGCACCGGTATCGAATACCCAGGAGCTACTACGAGTGCTGGTAAGGTACACATCAATAACATGTATATCATATATACCTTTGACGTTGCCGGCCTTCTTGTCTGCTAAGTATTTGGGGCAGTTCCGCTTCCAGTGACCCGTTCCCTTGCAATAAAAGCACTCAGTCTCAGGCTTGGGTCCATACTTTGGCTTCTTCCCGGCAACAGGCTTGCCAGGCGCGGCAACTTGCTTGCCGTCCTTCTTGAAGTTCTTCTTACCCTTGCCTTTCTTGAACTTAGTGGTTTTATTGACCATCAACACTTGATGTTCTTTCTTGATGTCTACCTCCGCTGATTTCAGCATTGAATACACCTCGGGAATGGACTTCTCCATCCCCTGCATATTGAAGTTCAGCACGAAGCTCTTGAAGCTTGGTGGAAGCGACTGGAGGATTCTGTCAACGACCGCTTCATCTGGGAGATTCATTCCCAGCTGAGACAAGCGGTTGTGCAATCCTGAAATCTTGAGGATGTGCTCACTGACAGAACTGTTCTCCTCCATCTTACAGCTGTAGAATGCGTCGGAGACATCATATCTCTCGACTCGGGCATGAGCTTGGAAAACCATTTTCAGCTCTTCGAACATCTCATATGCTCCGTGGTGCTCAAAACGTTTTTGGAGCCCCGATTCTAAACTGTAAAGCATGCCGCACTGAACCAGGGAGTAATCATCACTACGCGACTGCGAGGCGTTCATAACGTCTTGGGTCGCTGGGAGAACGGGTGCATCACCTAGCGGTGCTTCTAGGACATAAGTTCTCTTGGCAGCTATGAGGATAATCCTCAGGTTACGGACCCAATCCGTATAGTTGCTACCATCGTCTTTCAGCTTGGTTTTCTCTAGGAACGCGTTGAAGTTGAGGGAAACCTGAGCGTGGGCCATTTGATCTACAAGAGATATTGTAAAGAATTTAGACTAAGTTCATGATAATTAAGTTCATCTTAATCAAATTATTAATGAACTCCCACTCAGAATGACATCTCTCAAGCCATCCAAGTGATACACGATCCGAATCGAGTAGTCCGTGTCCGATCATCACGTGAGACGGACTAGTCAAAAACGGTGAACATCTTCATGTTGATCGTATCTTCTATACGACTCGTGTTCGACCTTTCGGTCTTCCGTGTTCCGAGGCCATGTCTGTACATGCTAGGCTCGTCAAGTGAACCCTAAGTGTATCGCGTGTGTAAATCTGTCTTACACCCGTTGTATGTGAACGTTAGAACCTATCACACTCGATCATCACGTGGTGCTTCGGAGCAACGAGCTTTAGCAACGGTGCACAGTTAGGGGAAACACATTACTTGAAATTTTAGTGAGAGATCATCTTATTTACTACCGTCGTTCTAAGTAAACAAGATGCATAAACATGATAAACATCACATGCAATCAATTAAAGTGACATGATATGGCCAATATCATCTTGCTCCTTGGATCTCCATCTTCGGGGCACCATGATCATCTTGTCACCGGCTCGACACCATGATCTTCATCATCATGATCTCCATCATCGTGTCTTGAAGAAGTCATCACGCCAACTATTACTTCTACTACTATAGCTAACGTTTAGCAACGAAGTAAAGTAATTACATGGCGTTATTCAGTGACACGCAGGTCATACAATAATTAAGACAACTCCTATGGCTCCTGCCGGTTGTCAAGTTCATCGACATGCAAGTCGTGATTCCCTATTACAAAAACATGATCAATCTCATACATCACATATATCATTCATCACATCTTCGTTCTTGGCCATACCACGTCACAAAACACATGCTGCAAAAACAAGTTAGACGTCCTCTAATTGTTGTTGCAAGTTTTACGTGGCTTCTATAGGATTTCTAGCAAGAACGTTTCTTACCTACGCCAAAACCACAACGTGATTTGTCAACTTCTATTTACCCTTCATAAGGACCCTTTTCATCGAATCCGATCCGACTAAAGTAGGAGAGACAGACACCCGCCAGCCACCTTATGCATCTAGTGCATGTCTGTCGGTGGAACCAGTCTCACGTAAGCGTACGTGTAAGGTCGGTCCGGGCCGCTTCATCCCACAATACCGTCGAATCAAGATTGACTAGTAACGGTAAGAAAGTTGAACAAGATCATACGCCCACAACTGCTTTGTGTTCTACTCGTGCAAGATGCTACGCATTAAACCTAGGCTCAGATGCCACTGATGGGGAACGTAGCATAATTCAAAAAATTTCTACGTCTTCACCAAGATCCATCTATGGATACATCTAGCAACGAGCAACTAAGAGTGCATCTACATACCGTTATGAAGATTGCGTGCGGAAGCTTTCAACGAAGCAAGGATGAAGTAGTCGTACTCTTCACGTTCTTCGTCACCGATGATCTAGCGCCGAACGGTCGGCACCTCCGCGTTCAACACACGTACGGTGCAGCAACGTCACCTCCTTCTTGATCCAGCAAGGGGGGAGGAGAAGTCGTCAGAGATCCGGCAGCACGACGGCGTGATGACGGATGCAGTGGAGATCGCAGCAGGGCTTCGCCGGGCGCCCTGCGTGGGAGTTGGGAGGTGTGATGGGAGGAGGAGAGGCGCCAGGGCTGAGGTGCGACTGCGCTCTCCCCCCCACATATATATAGGGGGCCAGGGGGGGCGCCAGCCCCTTGCAGATCCAATCTGCAAGGGGGGGGGCGGCGGCCAGGGAGGAGTCCTCCTCCCCCAAGGCAAGTGGTGGCCCCCCTCCCCTTAGGGTTTTATCCCTAGGCGCATGGGGAGGTGGGGCCCCCTTGTGGTGCGCCAGCCCAGAGGGCTGCACACACCCCCTTGCGGCCTAGGGGCCCCACCGGGATGGGTGGCCCCACCCGGTGGACCCCCGGGGCCCCTCCGGTGGTCCCGGGACGCTCCCGGTGACCCCCGGAGATCACCCGTTGGCCGAAACTGGACTTCCCATATATCAATCTTTACCTCCGGACCATTCCGGAACTCCTCGTGACGTCCGGGATCTCATCCGAGACTTCGAACAACATTCGGGTTTCCACGTGCATTAATCTCTACGACCCTAGCGTTACCGAACCTTAAGTGTGTAGACCCTACGGGTTCGGGAGACACGTAGACATGACCGAGACCACTCTCCGGTCAATAACCAACAGCGGGATCTGGATACCCATGTTGGTTCCCACGTGTTCCTCGATGATCTTCATCGGATGAACCACTGTGTCAAGGATTCACTCAATCCCGTATGTTATTCCCTTTGTCCATCGGTACGGTACTTGCCCGAGATTCGATCGTTGGTATTCCCAATACCTTGTTCAATCTTGTTATGGCAAGTCTCTTTACTCGATCCGTAATCCATCATCCCATGACTAACTACTTAGTCACATTGAGCTCATTATGATGATGTATTACCGAGTGGGCCCAGAGGTACCTCTCCGTCATACGGAGTGACAACATCCCAGTCTCGGTTCGTACCAACTCAACAGACACTTTCGGAGATACCCGATGCGTACCTTTATAGCCACTCAGTTACGTTGTGACGGTTGGCACACCCAAAGTACTCCTACGGTATCCGGGAGTTGTACAACCTCATGGTCTAAGGAATAAATACTTGACACCGAAAAGCTTATGCATTACGAACTATACGATCTCGTGTTCTGCTCAAGTTTGGGTCTTGTCCATCACATCATTCTCCTAATGATGTGATCCCGTTATCACCGACATCTCATGTCCATGGTCAGGAAACCGTGACCATCTGTTGATCAACGAGCTGGTTACTAGAGGCCTACCAGGGACTCATTTTGGTCTATGTATTCACACATGTATCGCTGTTTCCGTACAATACAATTCAAGCATGAATAACAGACAATTATCATGAATAAGGAGATATAATAATAATGCTTTTATTATTGCCTCTAGGGCATATCTCCAACACTTCGGCGTCAACTTGTTGGAATTCTTGGCGGACTGAACGCGCCGAAGAACAAGGTCGCCTTCCTCGAGACTCCTGGCCTTGACCTTGCGGCTATGATAGCGGCGCAAGGCCTGCTGGTATCGAGCAGCTCGTACAGCAGCCTGGAGACGTTCCTCCTCGAGGAGCAATGCATCATCTTGTCGCAGTTGCTCTTGCTCGAGCTCATCATAAGCGAGCACTCGAGGAGACCCGTATACGAGTTCCGTGGGGAGAACTGCCTCTGCTCCATAGACAAGAGCAAAGGGTGTCTGTCCGGTGGCTCGACTTGGTGTCGTTCTGATTGACCAAAGAGCCGCCGACAACTCCTCTATCCAGTTTCTTCCACACTTGTGCAGCCTGTCGAAGGTTCTTGTCTTGAGTCCGCGCAGCACTTCAGCATTTGCCCTTTCTGCTTGACAATTGCTCCTTGGGTGAGCAACAGAAGCAAAACAGACCTTGGCGCCAAGGTCTTGGACGTACTGCATGAAGGTGCGGCTCATGAATTGTGTGCCGTTGTCGGTGATGATCCTGTTAGGGATTCCGAAACGGTAAACAATTGACCTGAAGAACCTGACTGCTGACTGTGCTGTCACCTTCCTCACTGGTTCCACTTCTGGCCACTTTGTGAACTTGTCGATTGCAACATACAAGTACTCAAAGCCCCCGACAGCACGGGGAAAAGGGCCGAGGATGTCGAGCCCCCAGACCGAGAAGGGCCAGGATAAAGGGATCGTCTGGAGAGCTTGAGCTGGTTGATGAATTTGCTTGGCATGGAACTGGCACGCTTCACACTTGGTTACTTGTGCAGTTGCATCTTGGAGGGCTTCTGGCCAAAAGAACCCTTGCCGGAACGCCTTCCCGGCAAGTGCCCTTGCGCCAATGTGGTGGCCGCATATGCCTCCATGTATCTCTGCCAACAGCTTCTGTCCATCTTCCCTGGAAATGCACTTCAACCTGACACCGTTGAGTCTTCTTCTGTACAGCTCGTTGTCGACGAACTGGTACATACTTGACTGCCTGGTTATTCTTTCTATCTCTTCTGGTTCTTCGGGAAGTTCTCCAGTTTGAAGAAAACGGACGATTTGCTGTGCCCATGCTGGAGCCCGAGGCTCAACAACAAGGACTAAAGGCATTAGTGTTGCTGCGGGAACCTTAGCTTCTACGGCAAGAACCTGCGGCTCTGCCGGAGCCGAAGGTTCCCCGGCAAGCCTGCCGGGGCAAGGCTTGTCGGGAACGTCTGCTTCAACTGTACAGACCCTTGGGTCCGCAGGAGCAGACTGTTCCTCAGCATTTTGGTTGCTGATCTTGGGGACCTTGGCGGCGGCTTCGGGAAGATCCGCCGGCAAGTAGTCGCCGGAGACCAACTTCCTCTTCTTGCTCTGTCCAACCGATGGTGTAACGGATGGCTGAGTTAGCTTGAGCACGAAGGTTCCTGGTTCCACAGGTAACTTCATGGCGGCACACTTTGAGAGGCCATCTGCGATATCGTTCTGAGCCCGTGGGACGTGCTCCATCTGTAGGCCTTCAAAGTGCTCTTCAAGCTTCCTTACTTCATCGACGTAAGCTTCCATCAGAGGACTCTGGTAACTCTTGTTTACTTGTCGGACCACCAATTGTGAGTCTCCCCGCACAATCAACCTCTTGATCCCAAGCTCGGCCGCAATCCTGAGGCCGGCAAGCATGCCCTCATACTCAGCAGTATTGTTTGTCGCTTGCTCCTTGGGAAAGTGCATTTGGACAACATGCTTGAGGTGCTCCCCGGTGGGCGCTATGAGTAACACGCCTGCACCGGCGCCTTGCAGCGAGAAGGCACCATCGAAGTACATTACCCACTCTTTGCTTGTTTCTTGGACGGGGGTGCTTGTCTCTGGAACTTCTTCATCCGGTGTTGGGGTCCATTCTGCTATAAACTCTACCAAAGCTCTGCTCTGTATAGTTGAAGTACTCTCAAACTTGAGACCAAAGCTCGACAGCTCCAGTGCCCACTCGACGATCATGCCTGTTGCTTCTGGATTCTGCAATATCCTCTTCAACGGAAAGCGAGTGACCACTGTTATCTCGTGTGCTTGGAAGTAGTGGCGCAGCTTTCTCGAGGCCATGAGGAGGCCGAAAAGCAACTTCTGCACCCCAGAGTATCTTGATCTAGCCCCCTGCAAGAGGGAACTTACAAAATAAACTGGGCGCTGCACCATCTTCTTTCGCACTTCTCCTTGTTCCTGCGCAGACTTGTCCTCGTCGAGGCCAGAGCTTGTCGGGGAAGCCCCCTGCTTGTCGCTGGATACGCTTGCCGGTGACGTGGGTTCCTCATTTGCCTCCCTCTCCGCTACTAACGCAGCACTAACCACTTGATTGGTTGCCGCTAAGTACAGCAGCAACTTCTCTTGTGGCCTAGGTGCGACAAGTATTGGAGTGGAAGAGAGGTATCCTTTCAAGTCCTTCAGCGCTGCCTCCGCTTCCGGAGTCCATTTCATAGGACCTGCCTTTTTCAAAATTTTGAAGAAAGGCAGAGCGCGTTCTGCAGACTTTGAAATGAACCTACTGAGGGCAGCCACACAACCAGCAAGTCTTCTTACATCCTTGACGCGCTTCGGGGCTTCAATCTGCTCGATGGCTTTTATCTTGTCGGGGTTGGCTTCAATCCCCCTCTGGGACACGAAGAACCCGAGAAGCTTGCCGGAGGGGACTCCGAAGACGCACTTCTCGGGGTTCAGCTTGAGTTGTATCTTGCGCAGATTCTCAAAGGTTTCTCCTAGGTCTTGGATCAGGGTGTCCTTGCTCTTGCTCTTGACCACTATATCATCCATATAGGCTTCCACATTCCTGTGTATCTGTGGCTCAAAAGCAGTGTGTACCACCCTTGCAAATGTTGAGCCTGCATTCTTCAATCCAAAGGGCATGCGTATAAAGCAGTATGTGCCACATGGAGTAATGAATGCAGTCTTCTCTTCATCTTCCTCGGCCATGAATATCTGGTGGTAACCTGAGTATGCATCAAGGAATGAAAGCAACTCACATCCGGCGATGGAGTCAACAATCTGGTCGATACGCGGCAAGGGAAATGGATCCTTGGGACATGCCTTATTCACATCAGTGAAGTCTATACAGAGTCTCCACTTCCCATTGGCCTTGCGCACAACAACTGGATTGGCTAACCACGTAGGATGGATTACGCCTCTAACTAGGCCGGCTGCTTCCAACTTCTTTATTTCTTCGGCAATGAACTCTTGGCGCTCCACAGCTTGCTTCCTGACCTTCTGCTTGACGGGCCGCGCGTGAGGACAAACAGCAAGCTTGTGCTCAATTACCTTCCTGGGAACGCCGGGGATGTCAGACGGTTGCCATGCGAACACGTCGACATTCGCCCGCAGGAAGGCAACGAGCGCGCTTTCCTATTTGGGGTCGAGCGTGGCACTGATGGTGAAGGTACCACCAGTGCCGTCCTCCTTGGCGGACACCTTCTTGGTTGCCGGTGGAGTTGCCATTCCTTTCTTACTCTTGCCGGTGGAGCTCGATGGTGCGTCCTCGACGGCAGCGCAGCACTCCGAAGAGGTGCGTTTGCCGGAGTGGGCCCCAGAGCTCTTGCCGGACTTGGTCTTGGTCTTCCCCCCGGGAGCTTCAGTGGCAAGAGTCTTGCTATCTGCCGCGGCTGCTGCATCCCGGTAGATCTTGTCGGCGCAGATAAGCGCATCCTTCTTGTCACCGGGGACAGAGATGACGCTTATCGGCCCTGGCATCTTGAGCATGTTGTACGCGTAGTGGGAGGCCGCCATGAACTTGGCGAGCGCAGGACGGCCAAGTATCCCATTATATGGTAATGGGATATCGGCAACGTCGAATGTGATTCTCTCCGTCCTGAAGTTGAGCTCTCCGCCAAAAGTCACTGGCAGCGTGATCTTCCCCTTCGGCTTGCTCCTTCCCGGGTTGATTCCTTGGAACGTCCCGGTTTCCTCGAGCTCACTGTCGGGGATCTGTAGCTTCTTGATCACAGCAGAGGAGATCAAGTTCAGGCCGGCCCCGCCGTCAACCAACATCTTGGTGACCTTGAGGTTGCGGATAGTTGGTGAAACCAACATCGGCAAGCACCCGACCGCGGTTGTGCGGTCAGGGTGGTCCTCAAGGTCGGAGATGATGGGCGTGCCGGACCACTTCAGCAGCCTGCGTGACTCGACAGGTGGCTCAGCTGCATTCACTTCCCGCACCCACTGCTTGAGTTGGCGGTGAGAAGTGTGCAGGGAAGCACCTCCGTCGACACACAGGACCTCTGTGGCCTTCTGAAACTCCTGCTCGCTGTTGTCTCCTTCTTCCATGTCTTCATCGTCATCTTCGTCCTCATCCTTGTCGCGGCCCCGGGGAGGTCTGTCACCTTGCCGCTGCTTGGCCTTGCCGTGGCGCCCTCCCCGGCCATTGAACGGCCGCTTCTTGCTGGGCTCTCCTCCGCCCTCTTGGGCCTTCTCCTTGTCGCGACGCTCGTATTCAGCCTTCTGCTACTCCACGAGGTACTCTACCCTCTTGTAGTTCTGGAGATCGTGGCCCTTGGTGCGGTGGATCTTGCAGTACTGCTTGTCGGAACCGTCCTGATTGCCGGCCGCCGCTATAGGGGCAGGCTCCTTGCCGGAGCCACCAGCCTGTGGCTTCTTGGCGGGAGCCTCCTTGCCGGACTTCTCGACAACCAGCACCTCCTTGTTCTTCTTCTTCTTGTTCCGCCGCCGGCTTTTCCTTGCCGGGGCGGCATCCTCGCTGTCGCTTCCTCCTGCGCCGGTATCCTCCCCGGGGAGCCTCCTCCCCTCTTCAGCACGTGCACATTTGTCAGCCAGAGCGTAAAGCTCGCTGACGTCCCGGATCTTGGTCATGGCCATCTCCTCCCTCATCCGACGGTTACGCACGTTCTGGTGGAACGCGCTGATAACCGCGGCAGGGTGGACATCGGGAATGTTGTGTTGCACGCGGCTGAACCTTTGGATGTATTTGCGCAGGGACTCTCCCTCCTTCTGGGAAAGGATGTGGAGATCGCTCTCTTGGCCGTGGGGTTTGTGGCCGCCCGTGAAGGCGCCAACAAACTGGTGGCACAAATCCGCCCATGAAGAGATGGAGTTCTCCGGCAAGTGCATAAGCCAAGATCTGACGTTTGGCTTAAGCACAAGCGGGAAATAGTTGGCTAGGATCTTCTCGTCGCGTCCCCCGGCAGCGTGCACCACGATGGTGTAGATGCTGAGGAACTCTGAGGGGTGCGTCTTGCCGTCGTACTTCTCGGGTACGTCGGGCTTGAAGTTCTTCATGCTGGGCCACTGGACCTGCCGCAGCTCTCGGGTGAACGCAGGGCAGCCTGCCGCGTACGGCAAGTCGCCTGGTTCACCGGGCGCGTGCATGCCAACAGCAGTCCCAGCGCGTTGGTCTGATTGCCTTCGGGCTTCTCTTCGACGCTCGATACGGGTTCGAGCGTCCTCTTGTCGCCTGTCTTCAAGGACTTGGCGCTGATCGCGGCGAGCCCACGGATCCGACGACGCCGTGGAGTCGTCGTCGACGTTGATCCGGCGGGGAGGCGATTTCTGCTTCCGCGGCGGGGAGTGCACGGTCGTCGCACCCCCGGCGGTCTTGTCTCCATCGGCCTTCGCTTGATCGACTTGCCGCGGGTGTGATGTCGCCGGCTACTGTGGCGTGTCGTTGTTGGCGAAGGCGATGAGGCTTTGGATTGTTGCCCTCCAGTCTTCGGCTTTGTCTGCCGCTGGAGGGAAGTCGAGTAGCAGTTGGGCTCTAGCAAGAGCTTCTGCTGGAGAGGAGGGAAGCGGCGGCGAGCGATGCGAGGAGCGAGATATGCTCGGACTTCTAACAGGGTTAGAAGGAGCAGGATCTCGCCCCGGCGACCGCGCCCTGCTCGTACCAGCACGCTGGCCTTGAGCATCTCGCGACCCACCGGTTTGTCCGCGTCCTAGCAAGCGTATGGTACCTCCGGTACCACGTCGCTGCTGGTCTGGCACCTCCTGAGAGGGACGTGGTGCGTGCACGGACGCCGAGGCCTTGGAGTTCGCCCGGTCGTCCGTCTTGTCCTTGGACTTGGTGGCGCCGTGAGTTTCCTCGCCGGCGACCACCCTTCCGCCGACGTCTCCTCCACCAACCGTCGGTTCTGGTGGTGGTGGGATCGACGAGGATGGGCCTGCGACCTCCGAAGCCTTCTTCTTCGGAGGCATATTGAAGTTGTCGATGAGGGTGATGAAACTGAAGAAGTTGATGAAGAGTGCGCCCGCGTGAGCGCCGGATTAGGTTCGCACAACCTCGACGCCCCCCTACCTGGCGCGCCAAAGATGTCGGGGGAAACTGTCCTCCCACGAGCACCTATGGGACCGGAGCCCCTTCTACGTTGCGGTAAGGGAGCGGAGGGAGCACGGAGAGCAGATCGAGGAGCACACGCGGGCAGTTTACCCAGGTTCGGGCCGCGCGAACGCGTAAAACCCTACTCCTGCTTTCGGTCGTATTAAGTTTTTGGGCTCGGGAGCTTGAAGATCTACAGTGCCAGCTGCACCGAGCAAGGGAGTGTGAGAGTTTCTGGGAACGAAACCCCTCCATGTTGTGCATGGGCCTCCTTTTATAGCTCAAAGGGGTCACCGACAGGTGTCAACGTAGAGAAGGGTAAAAATGTAACTTTGGTGGTAGTTGTAACAGTGCGTGAACAGTGCATGAACAGTGGTCTTCACCTAACTTTGACAGTGGGGGACAAGGGCATTGAATGCCCGTCGCCGTCGCCCCAAAAAGCGTCCGTCCATGCGTCTCCGTTCGCCACGGCGGTAGCTTCGTCACCGCGGCTTGCCACCGTGTACCCCAGGCTGCACAGCAGTCTGCCACGCGCCCCTGGAAGGGCCCCAGGGCGACGCGTGGACAGACGAGCTGGAGCGCAGGCACACGGTGTAAGTCTCACCCGGCAAGCACCTTGCCGGGGTTTCTATCTTGCCGGGCCTGGAAGCCTGCCGCTTTCCGGGTCCTGCCGGGGCGCTCGATGCGCCGCGTTATCTCCTCTTCAGATGCCGTTTTCTTAGCCTTCCTGGCAAGCACCTCTTGCCAGGGTCTTGTGCTGAAAAGATGACCTTGAGCCTGGTACGGCCTTCCCGGCAAGCTCCTCTTGCCGGGGTCTTGTCTCTTAACTTGAATACTTTGTTCTTGAATGGTTTCATAGGGACCAGAGCGGACCTTGGCGAGCACGTGGTAAGCCCTGCCACGGGAAGCTACCACCGCCCGTGCACAAGTTGGGGTACTAAGGTACCCCTATCTTAGTACACCGACAAGCTTGTAGCGACATAGTGCTATGTTTACAATGCTTTCCCAGTGGTTCATGCTTTCCTTGTGGCTAATCTCAAATAGCTAGAGTACATAATGTGTTATTGAAATGATTTACATGCATTGCATTGTTCATAGTTTGGTATGCTAAGGTGGTATTTCCCTTTGGAGAATTCTTGGATTGACTTGGCACATGTTTACACATGTTTAAGACTAAAAAGTCTGCTTTGCCTTGATGATCTTTGAGTTTCAGAATAGTTATATCACTCTCATGCCCAATTCAATGTTGCTTTGTCGCTCTGCATGATTATGACCGTTATTGCTCTCTAGTTGGTCGCTTCCCAGTCTCTTGCTAGCCTTCGCTCGCACTAAGCAGAATTCTGCTTGTGCATCCAAATCCTTTCAAACCAGTTATTCCATATGAGTCCACCATACCTTCATATGTGGTATTTACCGGCCATCCTAACGAAGACTTTCTTGTACCATCTCGAAATTATTCAAATTTACTCCTGTTTTGTGCCTCTGTTTTAGCTCATGAGGAAGTAGTAGGTAATTCATGATCTTCTTATGTTGGACATGTTTTATCCCGGGATTGCATGTCTAATCTGCAAACCCCTAATACGAGTAGGGACTGTCATGAGTGCGCCCAGCTCACAAAAGATAATCACAACCAACAAACCCTCCTTCATGCTTTGTTTATGAGAAATCAGAAAACTTTGGTAGTGATAAACAAAGGAGATTAAGGGGATGTGATCGTCCTCATCTTGGGAGTCGTTCCTTGAAACATGTCTAGCATAAGAAGTGATTGGGTTGTCTACTAGCATTCGTTGACGAAATATGCACCTCCCAAAATCATTTTTACCTCTGTTTTCAAAACCAAGAGCTCTGGTACATGTTTAGTCTTTGCTTCCAACCACGGGTTTTCAACCTCGCCATCAAATTCCACGGTTCGAGAGTCTCCACCTTCTTTCTTCAAAGCACCAACTAGGAGAGCATAATTGTCATTCTGAGTGTAATGTGCATTGTCCCAAAGTATTACATTATCTTCTGCATGCTTGTGGTATTATTTATTCTGATATTCTTAGTTCTAGTCTTCTTTAAAACTCTGGAGGAGTTTCTGCATTTATGTTTTGCTTCACTCATGGAGGCTAGCGAGATTCCACTCTAGTATGTTCAAGCTATGTGCAATGTAATCTTATCTTGATTTTCAGTAGCATATTATTTACTTTTAGTTATTTGTGATTGGTCACTTGAAAGAAGATTTGCTTCGTGCATTGTCCTCATAGCATTGTTTCAATACTTGCTAAACTCTTTTCGTAGTACATGCTTATATACATCTAATGAAGCAAAAGAGTTTGTCAAAGTTTTCTTTGTCGCGTCCAGTTCTTTGAACTGAATTGCTTGAGGACAAGCAATATGCTAAGCTTGGGGGAGTTGATACGTCTCAAACGTATCTACTTTTCCAAACACTTTTGCTATTGTTTTGCCCTCATTCTTGCATGATTTGAACTAAACTAACCCGGTCTGACGCTGTTTTCAGCAGAGCTGCCTGTATGGTTTTATTGTGTGTAGGAAAATGGATTTTTAGGTGTCTCAGAAAATTCCAAGAAAAATCACAAAAAATCCACGCACCCGAAGGGCCATTGTACCAGAAGTGGGGCCAGAGGGCAGCCAAGGGGGGCCCAGGCGCCCTGCTGGCGCGGCCCCACCCCTGGCCGCGCCAGGAGGCCGCCTGGGAGGGTCCTCCCCCCTTTGGTGCCCTACCTTGGATCCTATTTATTCCCGTGGCGAGGAAACCCCAGAACAGAAGTCGTTTTTCCAGTTTCCGTCGCGGAGCCGCCGCCACCCTCTGTTCTTCTTCGGGAGGGCTAATCTGGAGGCTGATTTGGCCTCCGGAGAGGGGAGATCGTCGCCATCGTCATCTTCATCACCACTCCATCCTACCTCCATGACTTCTCCTTCCACGTGTGAGTAATTCCCTGCTGTAGGCAAAGGGGATGGTAGGGATTGGATGAGTTAGATCATGTAATAGTTTATCAGATTGTTGGGGGCATGTTGCCTATCATCTACTTTGGTGTTTATCATCTTTGCTTCAACTTGTTGCTCTTAATGCTTGTCACTTTGGGCCCGAGTGCCATGTTTTCAGATCTGAACCCTATGTGTTTGCATGAATATATTTGTGTTCTTGATCCTATCTATGAGTTGTTTGCACCTATTATGGTCCGGAACCGGCGATTCCAAAGGTGACAGCTTGGGACACCAAAGGGGATGGTCCATAATTTGAGGATTCCATGTATCCATTGAGTTTATTGCTTTGTTCCGGTGCTCTTTGACAGGAGCACCTTAATCTCCATAAGTTCCTTTTGGCCCCGTTCGTAGCGGGATGGTAGGACAAAAGATGTTGTGCAAGTTCTTATTGCAAGCACGTACAACTACCTGTGGGATACATGCCTAATGTTTGATATTTGCCTAGATGATCATTACTTTTCTGTGTGCCTTGCCCCAAGTTAGATTCATGATGTATCTCATCCATGCAGCGCCCAACCATCCATCTCCCTAGCCTACAGTGTTTCAATCCTGCTGGTTATTAGTTGTTACTTTTGCTATCACCACCATCACTATCATATCACCGTTACCACTTAACTTTTGTTGCAAGTAAGTATATTTCAGGTGCGGTTGAATTGACAACTCAACTGTCAAAGCTTATAAATACTCTTTGGCTCCCCGTGTGTCGAATCTATAAATTGGGTTATTCTTACCCGCGAAGACTATCTCGATCCCTTACGGTTGAGGGTTATCAGTGATCGGACTGGTCGAATGTGATGGGGGTCTTTGACCATTTCAGAAACGTGGGGGTCGCCGGGGCAACCATGTTTGCTTCTCTGTTGATGATTTTCAGTCGACTTTTGCTCTCGACGTCGGCGAAAATCACCAAAGTGGAGTTGATACGGGGGTATCCTCCGTTCCCTTCTTTGTCTTCGGACTCTTCTGATTCCTTCTCTTTCTCGGTCGACTGATCTTTCTGGAAACTCTGGATCAAGAGCCGACACTGTCGAGTGGTGTGCTTGGGATATACCAAGTTTCCCTCTTCATCTTTCTTCGTGTGTATGGGGCACGGCCGGTCGAGCATATCGTCTCCAGCCTGACCCTTTCCTTTCTTGGGGGTCCAGGGGCCTTTCGGCTTCCCTTTGCCCTTTCCTTGATTGACCACCGCAGCCTTTCCCTGAGCGGCTGGCTCGGCCTTGCGCATATTCTTCCGATTGGAATTCTGGTCGTCCTGCCCGACTGGTTTTTTGCCGCTGCGGAGCCGATCGGCCTCCTCGCCGTTGGCATACCGACTGGCAATCTCCATCATCCGTGTCAAGGACATGTCGCTTGTTCGGCCAAACTTCAGATTCAACTCTCGGTTACGTACGCCTTCCTTGAAAGCGCACATCGCCTGGTGCTCAGACACGTTCTCCACCGTGTGATGCAGAGTGGTCTATCGCTGAATGTAGTCCCTCAAAGTTTCACTCGGCTTCTGCGCATAGTGTTGGAGTTCTGCGAGTCCAGCAGGTCGCTTGCAGGTGCCTTCGAAGGTCCGAACGAAAACTCGTGCGAGCTCTACCCAACTGTAAATACTTCTGGGGGCCAACTGATTGAGCCATGCCCGAGCGGAGCCTCCCAGCATCAAGGGGAGGTGCTTCATGGCCATGTCGCCGTTGCCGCCTCCGATCTGTACGGCCACTCGGTAGTCTTCCAGCCAAGTGTCCGGCTTTGACTCACCGGTGAACTTGCTTACTCCTGCCGCCAGCTTGAAGTTTGCGGGGATCTCCGCGGCTCTGGTAGCACTATAGAAACATTCAGGCCCAGAGGCTGGCGCTCGGCTGCCACTTGGTTGGTCTCCGCCTCGCTCTTCTCTGGACGCCCGGTTGCGGTCGACTCGACCTTGCACAAGGATAGACCTTGCATCGAAACCTGGCCGCCGGGGATCTGGGGGAATCCTCCGCTCGTCATCTCGCAGGCGCCTGCCCACGTGCCGCTGGGGCGAGTGTGACCCGCTTCCCCGAGGAGGGGTAGGCGCTCGACGGCGGTCGTAGCGTCCGTGCTGACGGTCGAGTGGATCGTCGTTCCGACCCAGATGCCGATCTTGCCGCGGGCCACGTTCCTCACGCCTCGGGGGCGATCTTGGACTGTGGCCGACCATACGGTGTCTGCAGCCACCGATCAGCTGTGAATCCTGTTGCGCGACTGAGAAACAGTCGCGTTTTGTTCTTCAGCCGTTCGGAGCAAAGCTCGGATCTGCTGAAGACCTCTCCCAGCTTCCGACTAGGAAGGCTGAATCGACTCCGCGATACGAGCCGCGGCTTCGAGGTTTTGGACTGGCGTGTGGAACACCTGAGTATCGCGCTGACGCGATTGCCGCGGTCGTCGACTGGACTCGGGGGCCAGTCGGCGGGCCTGCTCGTCGAGTGAGCGTTGGATGTTTTCCAAGCGCGCGCGCTTGGCCAAGGTTGCCACGCGCGTGGCTTCGAGGGCCAAAGCCTCTGGGGAATCTCCCACGACGGGAGTGAAGAGTGCATCTTCGTTGCGGCGACAAAGCTCGGCCTTTTGCTCGGAGGTGAGGAGCTGAGGAATGTAACCGTCGCTGTCGTGCGATCGGTCGCCGCCGCTGCCGCCGTTCCCGCCGCGAGGAAAACCTGGCGGGCTGCGGCGCGAATCGACCATAAGGATTTCCGCTGCGGGATCGCTGCTCCGGCACTCGGAAACGGAATCTTTGAGCCCGGTCGACTGGTCGGCCGGCCCGTAGAGGTAGCCGTCGGGCTGAATGGCCGCGACTTGAGGGGTGGCCGTTTGACGGGCCACCGCGTGTTTCACCCACCGCTGGAGCCGCGAACGACCGGATCGCTTGCGGCAGCGTACGGCGGGGATGGGGGGTGATGAGTACCGAGTTGATGGCTGCAGTAGAAGGACGCCGCCGGCGCCGGCTCGGAAGTGCGCGGTTCCGCGGACGGGCAGAGCCTCGACGTCGAGAGGAGCTTCCTGGAGCCATGCGGAGTCGTCGGCGATGAAGACTAGTGCGTCGAGCCGGATATCGCGGCCCAACGCCAAACCACCACCTGACACCATGATGAAAGTGGCCGGAGGAGGAATTGCAACTTCACCAGATGTCTCTAAGACGCCTTGCCCCACGGTGGGCGCCAACTGTCGTGGTTCTAAGTCCGACAGTAAGGGTAGGGGGTACGAATGGAGAGGCAAGGTTCTAGCTATGGTGATGTTGTACACAATGTGTTAGCGAGTTCAGGCCCTTCTCGGAGGAAGTAATAGCACTACGCGTTGGTGCCCGGAGGCTTGGTCGACTGATGTGTGTATATGTGTGTGTTACAGATGTGCGAACCCCTGTTCTGGAGGAGGGGGTGGCATATATAGTGCGACAGGGCCCCAGCCATGCTCCACGTTACCAAGGGTTTAATTTATATTAAGGTAGAACGCCTGCAGTAAAGGATAATTAAGGTGTTTACTACAGCGAGTAAATACAGGACCGTTGCCGTCTCAAGTGATGCTTGACCTTCGGAGGTCGAGTGCCTTGGATCGGTCGAGTGGGGTTGAGTCGTCTTGCGTAGGAGGTTCAGTCGAGTGGAGTGTCTTCTTGGACTGTCTCAGTCGACTGCCTCCACTGCCATAGGTCTTGTCTTTTGATCTTCTAGGGTAGTGACCTTGGGTGGGGTACCTTGATCGGGCTTGTGACCCTACCCTAGGTCTGTAACCTCGTCAGATACCCTCGAACACAGGAGGTCTCATGGAAGCAGCAAAACCACTTGGGGTAAATTGCCTATAATAAGGTTTTTGGATTGTTGGAAATATGAGCAATTTACCAAGTGATTTTATTAACAAAAATAGTAGATAAAGCATGACTAATATAATAGTAATAGAGCAAGTCATGCAATCTGACAAAGAGAAGATAAATAGCATCTTCATATATAGAACTAGTTGCATATATGAAGTAGGACCTAACATGTTTAGAGCAAAACACTAGAACGAAGAACAGTGACAGTGTTTCTAACAGAAAAAGCATGAACACATACGGGCCAATGAATGGAACAAGATAAACTGGAGAGATCATGGAGACATACGAAGCAGCAGCGGAAGCTCCGGTCTTGGGTGAGTTGTCCTCGCCGGCCATGTTGTCGAAGAGGTTGTCGACGTCGGGGAAGAAGTCATCGTTGGGGAAGTAGTCGTCGGCGACCGGATCGTCCGTGATGAAACAGCCAGTAGTCGCGTCGAGCGCTCCCCAAAAACCTTATCACCCTTCTCCCGTACAGGACTCAAAAGGTGCGGTTTCGGAGACCTGCGGTGCACGCCGCAAGCCGGGATGGGGAAGATCGTAGCAGCAGCTCAGAGATTGGAACTTAGGGCGAGAGGAGGAAGAAGCTCTGGTGCGTCTCTCCGGGGAGGAGCGGCCTCCCTTATATAGGCGCAAGAGAAGGAGGTGAACAAGCCGCGCGGGGAGCTGAAGCAAAAGAGGGAGGCGAAGTGAACAGGCAGCAACCGAAGAGGTTGCACCGTTCGGATTTATTCTCCACTATCGAAAAACGTTTCGGCTCGCGCGCGTGGATGTCCCTCTTGTTCTCATGCTCGTACAAGTGGAGAAAGAGCCTCCCTTATAAAGAGGTCAAACTCCTTGTAAACTAGCAATGTGGGACTAATCTTTAGTAGTGCCTCTTGCCTTGCACGAATGGGCTAAGTGGGCCTCTAGGATTTATTAGGAATTTCTGAAATTAATATTGGGCTGGGCCATAATAGATAAAATTCCATCACAAATCAGTGTTTTCATTTTCATTTTTCAACACTAAATAACTGAATTTGAATGTCACAAGACAGTACAACATGCATGAGTGGGTGAAGAGAGCGGGGAAGTTCTCGGCGGGAGGTTGGCAGCCAGTCACGGTGTCCTCCACGTCCTGCCACGTCGCACCAGAGAAAAGGTGTACACAGTTCTACTCTGTTAGGAAGGGAGCCTATCATTTCAGGTGGTGGTGTCTGCCTGATTAGATACTACCTTACTGTTAGGTTTGTGATTAGGCAGTACAGCATCTTGTCATGTCATTCGATACTGCTGCCAAGATTTGTTGCCACCCACGCATGGACTAGTTCTATCCGTCCGCAATCCACATACATACAAACAGAGGCATACATGGTCTTCTCTTCTTTGATCCCTTGTGGTCGTGCGGCGCCTACCTCTTCTACTGTCACCCAGCTAGCTGTTGTCCTACTACTGGCACTTGTCGCGCTGAAATTCAACTCCCTTTCAGCTAGCATGTGTGCCTCACGGTTTTGGCACTTGTCACGCTGAAATTCAACTCCCTTTCAGCTAGCATGTGTGCCTCACGGTTTTCGGTGGGACTCTTCTCTGAAGATTACAGTCAGTAACGTTTTCGTACGTGAGACTGACGTGCAACCATCTGTTCTCTCTAACCTAGACTTTTAGTTACTGTGAATTACAAGTACCATTACCTTTCTCCTTTTTGCTGGAATTGATTTGTGGCGATCGACCGATTTCTCCGATTTGGTAGCATCCCATGCACCTCATGTGAGAATATGGGGTAGTGATATTTTATCCAGACAAGTATCCTATAGCCAGCCGCCACGGGCCATGTGGACATGACGACTCCTTCCCAGACTGGTATCCTGTAGCCAGCCGCCACGGGCCATGTGAACAAAGACCAACGACATTGAGTAATGAGTAGTGATATTTATTCAGATAGATACCTTTCATGCGCGAAGAATCTCACTCAACATGGACGGACCGAAACCGGCAAATTTGACAATTTTGACATATTGCTGCAATCAATTCACGGAATGAACTGCCCATGAAACTATTTCACAGCCATGACCTTTTTGTGTAGCGCCTGCCTACTGTGCAGCGCCTGGCTAAGGGGCGTTGCACGCCTGTCCATCGTGGCAGCCCCCGGGCCCGCACCCGGCCGTGCGGCGCCTCCCAGCTAGGCGCCACACAATGTAATGTCCAGCGCCTCCGAGCCAGGCGCTGCACTATGACTTATCCAGCAGCCGCGCGAAGGCCCAATCCCCACCCATTGCAGTTACAGAAGAGAGAAGAGAGGAGGTTGTGGGGGCTGCTGGATCCCATCCTCTCCCTCTCTCAATCTCATCCCCAAAAAACTTCAAATCTGAGGGTTTTGTCCGTGGATTTCTTCACCCTTCGATCCTACAAGGTACACTCCTTCGATCCGCTTCTTTCTATCCATACATTTTCTTTTTTTCTGAAGATTTGTGTAATCCTTTTTTTATTAGATTAGAATCTTGCATATGTGGGATTTATGATTTGTAGATGATTTATAAGATATATGTAACCTTAGTGTAGTTAGTATGTATTGAAAAAAAATTCTTCTATGTTGGAAACCTACATTATGTTAGATTTTATTAGATGTTATTTTAGATGAGTTAGATGAATTGAATATTAGTTATATGCAAAAGATATTTGTATTGAAGTAGGCTTAATTTAGTTATTTTGTATTCATAGGATGATGTTATTTATATGGTTTGAGAAGAAAGCATTTTTTCAAATTTTGCATGTAGTAGCCGTAGTTTTGTTTTTGTGTATTCAAAAGTTAATCGTGTTGAATACCTTTTTTCAAAAAAATTCAAATGGTTAGGATGGATTGGCTTCTCGATGATCACTGGGACAAACAACAACGGTCTTACGCTATGTCCGTGGATCAGCGGGTAATAATGAAAGTTGCCGGTGTTAATTATTTCGTTATTTTTCAAACACATACCCCCAGATTTAATGATTTGTTTGTTTTGCTTGTAGGAGCTTGCACCTCTGAAGCTTCGGGCTCACAGAGTCAACCTTGGGTGGATGCGCTATGATGAGCGCTACACACCGTATGTTAGGGAGACAGGACTTCTCCCTTTCATTCGGTTGGTCAGCCGGTCGACGCCACCCAACAATGCTCCGGCACTCACCGCGCTCATTGATCACTGGAGGCCGGAGACACACAGTTTCCATCTGCGGACCGGGGAGATGACGGTGACGCTTCAGGATATGGCAATGATCACCGGTCTTCCTGTCAATGGCAATCCTTTATGTATGAGCACTGATTCAAATGGGTGGCGCGAGCAGATGCATGCCCTTATCGGTATGGTTCCTCCAGAGCCTCAGGAACCAGAAGTTGAAGGCAAGAAGAAGGAAAGAGTCGCAGCCGGTGCCCCTTACACCTGGATTACTACGCACTTTGGTACTTGCCCTTTGGAGGCTGATGAGGACACGGTGAAGACACATGCTCGTGTCTACATGTGGTATGTGATATCCAGGACTATGTTTGCTGATGGCACATGCAAGAATGCTCCATGGATGTGGCTGAAGGCGTTGACCGTCTTCGATAGCAAATGGAGTTGGGGTTCGGCGACACTGGCTTACTTGTATAGACAGGTAAGAACTTGTTTATATTTCACCTCATTGGTACATGATGAATGCGATCTTGCTGTTAATTCAATCATGTTCTTTTTTATGTGCAGTTGGACGAAGCCAGTTGCAGGCTATCTGGAGGTATCGGTGGTTGTTTGCTCGCACTTTCCATATGGAGCTGGGAGCGTTTGCCGGTTGGACGACCGAAGACCGTGAAGTACGAGCATTGGGACGAGAAAAATGACCCACTACGGCTCCCCACTTGGGCTTACAAGTGGGATGTGTTAAATGATATGATGGATGATCCATCGGTTATGTACAAGCTCTACAGGAGCGAGATGGACGCGATCACGGCTGAGCAGGTGAGTCGATATTGCATAAGTTATTATCATGCTTATATCGTAACTCGGTATCAATTTTGCATTTTATCCCCTTTTGCAGGTTGAATGGGAACCGTATGGAAGTGCAGAGAGTTTTGGGAATCCTATGGAGTTCGCGCTGAATCCGATGTGCACTAGGGATAGGGAACTCTGGCATATGCGGTGTCCACTCATATGCAACTGGGCGGTCGAGGTTCACCTGCCACATCGGGTGTACCGCCAGTTTGGTTTGTTCCAGACACACCCGCCGGAGTGGGAGGACACGGACCGAATGCTACACGCGTAAGATATAACTAACCTTGAGCACCTAGCTGTTTGTCGGCCTCATCGATGGTTCTAATAGTATGCTACTAACTTCCAGGTTGGATAGGAAAAAGCAGCGTAAGATCAAGGACTGGGCCAAGCATCACAGGAAGTATGTTGTGCAGTGGCAGTATAGTGTTGATCAAGCTAGGCGCAACAAAGGAGCCTCGGTTCGTGAACACTGCCCGATCGCGTTCAACAACTAACTCACATGGTTCCTTGCAAGAACCCGTGTGGAGGTATGCAAGCCGGCGTATGCTGAGGAGATTTTGGAAGATCCCACCGTATTTGATGATATAGCCCAGCACGAGTACAACGCATTAGTCCGGAAAGGCAACTCAGTGATCCCTGCAGGCCCAATGATGAACTTTATGGTATTTGCCCTTTATTCTTTTCCATTCGCACTATTTACATCTTCGCTTGCCTAACACGTTAATACCATTTGTGTTCATAGCGTGCCCAGATCAAGAAAGCAGCCGATGAGACCGACACTATTTTGGAAACAACCCCGGCTGGCAAAGACGATGGGGAAGGTGCCCTTCGAGCATTCCTTAAGGTTCACATCTCCTTCAAACTAGCACTTAACATGTGTTGGTACGTTCGATGTCTCATTCACTTGTTCATGTTGCAGCGCCAGGGCCAAAAGTTAAGGCGGCTATCTAATCTTTTCGGTTGTCGTGACCCCGAGTATGTATCACCAGAACGTTCTAGGTCGGCGACACCATCAGATCCCATTTCTGGCGATGCTAATCCTTTGGGTGATGAGGATGTGGGTGTGGTCACCCAAGAGGTATGGCATTAGCATATATATCCAATTGTTGTTGCATTGCTAACTACATGCTCACACACGGTCTTTCCATAACTTTTGTTGATGCATAGGCTCCTGATGATATGGTCTTGGGGAAGTACAAGGCTCGTTCTGCAATCAAGTTAAAGCCTAGGAGGGAATACAAGAAATACACACCTGAGGACTTTACCCAAAAAGGCAAAAGGACGGTCGAAACCTCGCGGATGGCGGCTTTGGATGACTATTTGGATGACGATGAGGATGACGAGGTGGAGCCGGAGCCTGAGCCGGAGCGGGTTCCTCTTCCTAGGAAGGTGAAGAAGATTAGTGTCAAGAGGGGGGGAGGAGCCAGCAAGCGCGGAAGGAACTAGTCATCTTACTCTTTTTGTAATGTCGAACGCTATGTTGGTAGTAATGTCGAACTTGTCGTGCTGAAGATACTATATGTGTTGAACTCTATGTTGGTGGTAATGTCTATATGTGTTGAACTTGTCGTGCTAGTGTTGAAGTATTTCTATATGTGTTGTACTATTCATATTTCTATATGTGTTGTACTATTCATATTTCTAATATTCATCTTTCTATGTTGTACTATTCATATTTCTATATGTGTTGTACTATTCATATTTCTAATATTTCATCAGACATGTGTGGCGCCTAGCCCACAGGCGCCACACTGTACTGTGCAGCGCCTACATGCCAGGCGTTGCACTATACAGTGTGGCGCCTGTGAGCCAGGCGTTGCACAGGTCTATACGTTCTCAGTGCTTCTGTTGTTCTATGGACAGATGCAGACATGTGCAGCGCATACAGACATGTGCAGCGCCTGGCCCACAGGCGTTGCACTATACAGTGCAGCGCCTGTGAGCTAGGCGCTGCACAGGTCTGTATATCTCCAGAGAGCAACAGAAGTTTCTGTTGCTCTCTGGACACATACAGACATGTGGAGCGCCTGGCCCACGGGCGTTGCACTATACAGTGCAGCGCCTGTGAGCTAGGCGCTGCACATGTCTGTATGTGTCCAGAGAACAACAGAAACTGCACAGTACTTACTGTTTTTTTTATTTGCAAACTTAGTGCGACGATGCCAAGTACGATTGATACATTGCAAGCAAAGAACTGTGGATAGATCATATGCATAAAGTACTTCACGAAACATAGTTGTCCACAACACATAGTACTTCACGACACATAGTTGTTTATACTACATAGTACTTCACGATACAACCAAATAGAGAAGGAGACATAGTAGTTCACCACAAATACTAGTTCACAACCAAATCGAGGAGGGCACATAAGATGTTCACAACCACATAGTAGTTCACGACATAGCTCTATTGCGTAGAGCAAGGCCCCTTTCCCTTCTTCTTCTTCCTCTCTTCTTCCTCTTCCTCCTCCCTTTTCCTTATGAGACGAGCCTCATTAACCACCCTCTCCATGAACATCTGATTCTCCCTCTCTTTTTTGCTGCTTCAAATGCCCAAAGCTTCGCGGTTTTTTCTTCAAAATCCTTCTGACGCTTCTTCGCAACCTCCTCACATCTCCTCACCAACGCTTGCTCCCTAGCTCGCATCGCCTCACTCGCTCTCTCTTTTTCCTCCCTCTTCTTCTCAAGCTCCTCTTCCTTCTTCTTCTTTAGCTTGGCTGCATCCTCCTCTCTAAGCTTCTTCGCAGCCTTCTCCCACCATCTCGCCATATCATCTTCGCCATCCTCCTTCATTGTTAGTTTGTTGGGTTGGGAAGCCGCCATACCTACAATGAGTGAAACATAATGGTTAGTAAGGACAAATTAAAGCAAATGTAAAACAAGAACATATGAAAAAGAAAACATATGAGAAAGAAAACATATGAAAAAGAAAACATATGAAAAAGAAAACATATGAAAAAGAAGACATATGAAAAAAAAGACATACGAAAATGGTCCATCGAGGTATCCAACCATTCCTCTATAACGAACTTGCCCTTGTCCATCACCACGACCACGAGCTCTACCACCATCACGGCCTTTTGTAAGTCCAAGTTGCCGACCTCTTTGTTGTCTAGATCCGCTTTGGCTACCACTTGGTTGGTTTGGCACTTGTTGGCTACCGCTAGGGTGGCTACCACTTGGTTGGCTTGGCACTTGTTGGCTACCACTTGGTTGCATTGGCACTTGTTGGCTACCACTTGGTTGCCTTGGCACTTGTTGGCTACCGCTAGGTTGGCTAGCACGTGGTTGCCTTCGCACTTGTTGCCTAGCTCTTGGTTGGCTTGGCACTATTTTGCTACCACTTGGTTGGGTCCCTTGTGTAGCTCCTTGTGGCTTGTGCTTGCATCATTTTTCTTGGACCTTTTCCTTGGTTTGGGACATTTTCTTTGGTTGTGGCCTTGACCTTTGCACCGCCCACAACGGGAACTATCACGAGGCTCTTGGAATTGGTCGTTGCCCGCTTCGCACCGGCCACCATGGCCCCATCCGTCCATGTCGCCTCTAAGACGCTTTGTCTTACGTCTACCCCGTTTAACAACCTTCAACTCCGGATCCGGCCATAGTTGAACTCCATGGTACTCCGGCCATTGTGATTGGTCCAAGTAAGGGCGAAAGCGGTGATACGTCCAAAACGTATCTATAATTTCTGCTTGCTCCATGCCACTTTTGGGTGATATTGCTATGATATTTATACACTTCCATACACTTTTGATCATATTTGGACTAACCTTCTAATCCAGTGCACCCCAGTGCCAGTTTCTGTTTTCGGATGTTTTTGTATTTCAGGTTTTCACATTACGAGAACTGTCAGGAAAAATCCAGAAAAATTATATATAAAATCAGCATTCCAGAACCTACCTTGCGCCCGAAGTACAGCCGGGGGGGCCACCAGGGCCCCAGGCGCCCTGGCGGCGCGCCCCCCCCGGGCCGCGCCGGGGGGGCGCCTGGGCCCCCCGAGCCCCGTCTGGTGCCTCCCTTTGGCATATATTTAGAGCGTCCTTCGAAACCCTCGGGACGAGAACTCTTTTTCGTGATCTCATCTCTGTTCCGCCTCCGCCGCCGCTTCCAAGATCGGGAGCACCAGGAGAACTCTTCCCGGCACCCTGTCGGAGGGGAGGATCACCATCGGGAGCTTCTCCACCATCATGGACGCCTCCCGGATGAGTTGTGAGTAGTCTCCCTTGGACCATGAGTCCATGACCAGTAGCTATGTGATGTTCAACTCCCGTTCTTGTGCTTCACTAATTAGTCCTCGTGAGCTGCCCTACATGATCGAGGCACATTGTAATCCTTATGCTGTTGCTATGATGAGTTTGCTGGGATCCGATGGATTATGAGATTATGTTCAGATTGTGATTGAGTAATATATTTGATCTACCTCTTTTATATTTATGTTCATAAGTAATTCTTGCATGTTCTCCGTTGTTATTTATTGCTTTGGCCAAGTAATACGTAGTGACTCCAAGAGGGAACGTTATGCTCGATTGTGGGTTCATGCCCCTCGATGACTAGCTTGAGTGACAGAAACATGAGTCTAGGGGATGTGCTGTTGCCACAAGGGGGAAAACAACGGTGCTTGTGCCCGCGGGTGCAAGGATTGTTTACTTTACGCAAAGTTCTTTTAATGCAGTTGTCTGTTGCTTTGAGTTTACACTATGGGTGGGGCTCGCAACTTAATACCAGCGAGATGTTCTGGATAGATATCTCAAGGTGAATGATTAGTAGTAGATATTGATGGATTTCGGTCTACTTACTTTGGCGTACCGCCCATGCTTTGAACCTCAATCTTTCTTGCAATGTAGTCAGCATTGGTTTGCGTTCGTGGTCCTGTCAATTGCCCAGCTGTAATTCGTTTACCTCACATAGCTGTTTTATCGTCTTTTGGGAGAGAGACATCACTAGTGAACATCATGAGACTCCGGTCCATATTACCATCATTGATCACATCCGCTATTTACTTTTCACTATTATTTACTATTGCAAACATTATCTATCACTACTATCATTTGCGTTTAATCCTTTGTGAACTACAAGGCCGGAGGGATTGACAACCTTTCTGTACTCATTGGGAGCAAAGTTATTTGTATCTGTGTGCAGGTCCACGTTGATTGCTAATATCTGGCGCCGTTAGCAGTTGACACCTACTTGTTGAACCTAGGAGTCTCTGGGGATTCGATCCTTGGCATCTTTGCTAAGGGAAAAACTTCCACAACACTGCATCTCACACCTTCCACTTGGGGTAACCAACGAGGGGTTAGAGGCCCATCAAGGAGTTTTTCTGGCGCCGTTGCCGGGGACTCCACTCTTCATGATAGGGGAGTTGCACGCTATCTTTTACCTTTGCTTTTTAGTCTTGTTAGTTTACCTTTCAGTTTTCTTTATGTATTTCACTAGTTATGCTTATGGACAACCTTGCTATTGGATCGTTGCTTGCGGGAAGACGCCCCACACCTGTGGTGGTTGCTCCTCCCCCTACTGAAATTGTGCCCTATAAAATACCAGCTGGTATTATCGATTATGTTTTGGCTAATCGTTATGCAGGAGACAGACATCCCGGTGAACACTTGCTATATCGGTCACAACTATGTTCATTATTTAAGCTTGCAGGTGTGTCAAGGGAGTTTGTCATGAGGAAATTGTTCGCCGTATCACTTATAGATAAGGCTTCAGATTGGTATAAGCTTCTCGATAACTCGCACTTGCTTAATTGGCAAGAGCTTATGTCTCTCTTTTATACTAAGTTTTATCCTCTTCATGATACTTATGTGGAGAGTAAGAGTACCTTTTTGCATGTGGATCATGGTAACAATGCTTTATGTGATGCTTATATTGTTGAGTTTATTCGTGATCCCACTGAAAATTATTATGAGAAGGGAACATATGCTTATAGATATTTCAATAATATCAAGTTCCCTTTCTTTATGTTGAAGGTTTTGAAGTTGCACTTGTTTTGTCTTCCTATGCTTATTGCTTTGTGCTTCAATGAATTATTCTATTGCAATATTCCTATGCATAGGAAGCATGTTAGGCTTAAATGTGTTTGGTATTTGCTTCTTGATGCTCTCTTTTGTTCTTCAACTCTTATTCCTACGAGAGCATCATTAAAGTCTTATGCCTAGCTTAAAGGCATAAAAGAAAGCGCTTTTGGGAGGCAGCCCACATGAATAAAAAATTTATTTTGTTTTTGTTGTGTCTTGATGTTGTTACTACTGTAGCATCATCATTGTATCTTTGCTTATCAATTTTGTGCCAAGTGTAGCCTCTGATTGCAAGAAAGTTCAAAAGTTGTGAGGTGCTGTCCAGGAAACAGATTCTGTACTTGGATAGAAAAATTCGTATAAAATCACCAGATCATCTTTTTGGTCTGAATTTTTTCGACAGCGTTCTCTATATAATTGTCTTTCGTGCGTATGTTCTGAGTTTTTTGATTTGAGTTGCAGAAGTACCCCGAACAAATCATTTACTACCTGCTGTTCTGTTTTTCACAGATTCTGTCCTGTTTTAGCTTTCCTTCATTTTGCAAACCTAGAGCTTGCTTTTTCTTTGCAAAAACCTTTTGGCAATCTTGAGAAATAGTAGAACTTCAAGAATATCTTTATTTCCAGCAAGGAACAATTATTTTATTAAGGGTACTAACCTCGCTAATCAGATTATGATGAGTTATGTATGAAGGGAGTTTTCAAGTGTGCGAGGGAAGATGATAAAAAGATTCAGGAGTGTCAAGCGCTCAACCTTGGGGATGCCCCCGTGCACCCCCAAGAAATATTCAAGGAGACTCAAGCGTCTAAGCTTGGGGATGCCCCCGTGCATCCCCTTCTCCATCAATATTATCAGTTCGTCTTTCGTTTCGCTATATTTTTATCACTTCATGTGTTATGTGCTATGCTTGGAGCGTCTTGCTTTTAGTTTCCTTTTTAGTTTTTCATAACGAGTCGGAACTCAGCTTTCTTTATGTGGGAGAGAAACACGCTCCACTTCTACCTAGAACATAACATAGAATTTTCATGTCTATCTTTGCTGTGTGTGTTCTTTGTCTTTAAATAGCTACTATCATGTTCAGCTCTTAGTATTCATGCTTATCTTTTCAAAGAGCTTTTGTTTAGTTGGTTGCTTGAACTTTCTTTAATTACCATGCTCACCTTATTAAGAGAGTTTGCTTCCGTTGCATTGGTTAATATGTCTATGATAAAGATGCTACGTGCATAATGGCGCTTAGTAGTTCAGGTTTTCTTATGGTTAATCTCAAATAGCTGGGGGATTCCCAATGTGTTATTGGAGTACCAACATGATTTGTTTGCCTATGATGTGGTATGGTTTAGTAATATCTTCCTTCAAGAATTTATTTTGATTGACTTGGCGTATGCTCACGCATATTTAAGACTATAAAGAAAGTCTGTCAAGCCTTGATGATCTTTTATTTCTGAGTAGCGATATAACTTCCATGCCTGATTCAATGTTGCTTTGTCGCTCTGCATGATTATGACCGTCATTGCTCTCTTAGTTGGTCGCTCCCAATCTTTTGCTAACCTCCACCTGTACTAAGCAGACTAACTTTGCAATACATAGCTCATGGGAAAGTAGCTTAAAAACTATTGTGGTAAAGAATATGTTGCTTATGTATCTTATTTCTTATAAGTTGGTTGCTGAGCGGTAACCATGTTTCTGGAGACGCCATCAACAGTCACACTTTTGTTGAATATCATGTGAGTTGCTATGCATGTTCGTCTTGTCTAAAGTAAGGGTGATTTGCCATGGGTTGAATGGTTGAGTATGCATATTGTTAGAGAAGAACATTGGGCCGCCAACCAAAGCCATGTATCATGGTGGAAGTTTTAGCTTGGACATTAATCCTCAATCTCTTATGAGAATATGCTTATGCATTAAAGAGGAGTCCATCATCTATTTTCTATGTTGTCCCGGTATGGATGTCCTCAAGTTGAGATCTATCAAAAACGAGAAATCAAATGCGATTTATCTCCTTGGACCTTTGTACAGGTAGCATAGAGGTACCCCTTTGTGACACTTGGTTGAAACATATGTAATGCAATGATAACCCATGGAAATCCGAGCTAATTAGGGCAAGGTGCGAGCACTATTGGTATTCGATGCATGAGGCTTGCAACTTATAGGATGTCTTATGCATGACACATATGAAGTACTACTACCGTTGACAAAATTGCTTCTATGTTTTCAAAATAAAAAGCTCTAGCACATAACCATTCTTTTACTTTTTGAGTCTCCACCTTCTTTCTTCAAGCACCAACTACTGAGAGCATGATTGTCATTCTAAGTGTAATGTGCATTGTTCCAAAGTAGCATTGTCTTTTGCATGATTGTGATATCGTTTATTTTGAAATCATTGTATCTAGTCATCACTTAAACCTTGAAGGTACCCCTGCATTTATGTTTTGCTTCACTAAAGGGGGCAAGCTAGATATCACTTTATCATATTTGCACACCATGCTCATTGCAAATCTTTTTGATGTTTCAGTTTCATATTGTAAAACTTGCAGTCCTTTGTGATTTTCTCATGAGGCAACTTAATTACTACAGATTCATTGTCTCAGTAAGCTTTTGTCATATGACTATGAAAAAGTCCTATATGGTTAATAGCATGTCACCACAGAAATTATTCTTGTTATCATTTACCTACTCGAGGACGAGCAGGAATTAAGCTTGGGGATGTTGATACGTCCAAAACGTATCTATAATTTCTGCTTGCTCCATGCCACTTTTGGGTGATATTGCTATGATATTTATACACTTCCATACACTTTTGATCATATTTGGACTAACCTTCTAATCCAGTGCACCCCAGTGCCAGTTTCTGTTTTCGGCTATTTTTGTATTTCAGGTTTTCACATTACGAGAACTGTCAGGAAAAATCCAGAAAAATTATATAAAAAATCAGCGTTCCAGAACCTACCTTGCGCCCGAAGTACAGCCGGGGGGGCCACCAGGGCCCCAGGCGCCCTGGCGGCGCGCCCCCCTGGGCCGCGCCGGGGGGGGCGCCTGGGCCCCCCGAGCCCCGTCTGGTGCCCCCCTTTGGCATATATTTAGAGCGTCCTTCGAAACCCTCGGGACGAGAACTCTTTTTCGCGATCTCATCTATGTTCCGCCGCCGCCGCCGCTTCCCAGATCGGGAGCACCAGGAGAACTCTTCCCGGCACCCTGCCGGAGGGGAGGATCACCATCGGGATCTTCTCCACCACCATGGACGCCTCCCGGATGAGTTGTGAGTAGTCTCCCTTGGACCATGAGTCCATGACCAGTAGCTATGTGATGTTCTCCTCCCGTTCTTGTGCTTCACTAATTAGTCCTCGTGAGCTGCCCTACATGATCGAGGCACATATGTAATCCTTATGCTGTTGCTATGATGAGTTTGTTGGGATCCGATGGATTATGAGATTATGTTCAGATTGTGATTGAGTAATATATTTGATCTACCTCTTTTATATTTATGTTCATAAGTAATTCTTGCATGTTCTCCGTTGTTATTTATTGCTTTGGCCAAGTAATACGTAGTGACTCCAAGAGGGAACGTTATGCTCGATTGTGGGTTCATGCCCCTCGATGACTAGCTTGAGTGACAGAAACATGAGTCTAGGGGATGTGCTGTTGCCACAAGGGGGAAAACAACGGTGCTTGTGCCCGCGGGTGCAAGGATTGTTTACTTTACGCAAAGTTCTTTTAATGCAGTTGTCTGTTGCTTTGAGTTTACACTATGGGTGGGGCTCGCAACTTAATACCAGCGAGATGTTCTGGATAGATATCTCAAGGTGGATGATTAGTAGTAGATATTGATGGATTTCGGTCTACTTACTTTGGCGTACCACCCATGCTCTGAACCTCAACCTTTCTTGCAATGTAGTCAGCATTGGTTTGCGTTCGTGGTCCTGTCAATTGCCCAGCTGTAATTCGTTTACCTCACATAGCTGTTTTATCGTCTTTTGGGAGAGAGACATCACTAGTGAACATCATGAGACTCCGGTCCATATTACCATCATTGATCACATCCGCAATTTACTTTTCGCTATTATTTACTATTGCAAACATTATCTATCACTACTATCATTTGCGTTTAATCCTTTGTGAACTACAAGGCCGGAGGGATTGAAAACCTCTCTGTACTCGTTGGGAGCAAAGTTATTTGTATCTGTGTGCAGGTCCACGTTGATTGCTAATATCTGGCGCCGTTAGCAGTTGACACCTACTTGTTGAACCTAGGAGTCTCTGGGGATTCGATCCTTGGCATCTTTGCTAAGGGAAAAACTTCCACAACACTGCATCTCACACCTTCCACTTGGGGTAACCAACGAGGGGTTAGAGGCCCATCAAGCGGGGAGCCCATGTTTTCTTGACCGTCATGATTGAGAACTCCGACTCCCGCACGATGTGTGGGTGGTTGATGTTCACATTCCGAACGCGACCGGCGGTATACAAGTGTGAGCAAGGGAGATGAAGCAACAATGGCCTCCCGCAAGTGCAATCACATTGTGTCAACGACACCTTGAAAGCCCGACCTCCGTTTTGCCGGCCATCGTTTGTGGTTCCTCTTGGCTCTTTCACTTCGTACTTCCACTCTTCATTGTCATATAATATAGCTTCTTCTGAGTCCGCCTTCCGTGATTGAAATACCAACCATTCATCAACCTTGGGTGGGAACTTGTACTTGTACTTGCGTGGGTTCTCACCCGCTATATGTGCATCAGTTTCCATCGAGTACTTTACAAAGTACGCATTCATCTTGTCAAATGTGTATTGAACTATTGCCATCACGGGTAATCCACGTGCACCTTTGAGCACCCTATTGAAGCATTCGGCCATATTGCTTGTCATTTGACCGTATCTCCAGCCATCTTCATCAAAAGCACGTGCCCACTTGTTCCGGTTTTGAATGTGCCTATTGAGAAAGTCTTGACCCCCGGGATCAAGTTTTTTGTGTGCGAGCAATTTGTTGTACAAATAGGCGAAGCGCTTGTCGGAGAAAGCGAGACAACAATCTTGAAGATCATCGGCCAACTCCTTAAGGCCACATTCCCTATAGAAGTTCGAACAAAAGTGCCTCATGCACCATCGATGGTGCAACGGTGCATGACCGGGAATGTCAATCTCCACCGCGTTAAGAATTCCTTGATTCCGATCCGATATGACACATATTTCCCTTTGAGCGGGTAACACATTTATCCTTAGAAGACGCAAAAACCACTCCCAGTTGTCGTTGTTCTCCACCTCAACCAAAGCAAATGCCAATGGCAACACCCGGTTGTTGGCATCACTTGCTATCGCAACCAACAAGGTGCCCTTGTATTGTCCGGTCAAGAACGTGCCATCAATGGCTATGACCGGCCTACAGTGTTCGAAAGCCCTCAAGCATTGCTCGAACGCCCAAAATGCATGGCCAAATACTCGGACTTTCCTTCCTTCATGAACGGTTGTTTGGTGCCCATGAGGCTCGACAACATGAACCATGCCCGGATTTGTTGTGGCCATGGCTAACAACAACCTAGGGATTCAGTTGTATGCTTCCTCCCAAGTACCATACAACATCTTAAATGCGGCTTGCTTCGCCTTCCATGCCTTGCCGTACTTCACCTTGTAATGAAATATGGCTTTCACAAGATCAATGACATGTTGGACGCTCATTGTTGGAAGTGTGGATATTGAGTTGGACAACCTGTAAGCAATGAACTCAGAAGTTAGTTGTTCGTGGCCTTCAGACACGATCTTGCCATCCACCCTTTTGCCTTGGCACATGTGAGTTGGCACACAACTCACTACATGCCAAGTTGGACCTCCTTTCCATGGTCTTGCACGCACAATCCATGGACATATTTCATCTTCACTTGCACATGCAACCGTGTAGCGCACATTGATGTCCGAGTGCACCATCTTGTGTGGACGATAATGCGTAACCGAGTAGTTGTCCAGCCACATCTTTAATTCCAACAAGGTTTCGAACTTAGACCCTTTAGCCATCCGGTTTTGTCCTCTCCCATATCACGGTGAGAGCTTGGCCTAACACCAAGAGATACACATTGGCCACCATCTACCACGGCTTCATCCGTGAGACTAACATCCTTGAATAATGTAATCCGATGATCCCGACGGAATACCTTCTCGAAAGCTTCGGCCTCCTTCACCGTGAACCCCTCCGCATCAACTTCTTCATCGGGACCATCGTCATCCGAGTCCGATGCATATGCACAAGAAAAAGGGATGGATTGGTCCATTGTCTCTTGCAAATGATATTTGTCGAGATCACCCACATTGTTGGCATGGAGATCAACTTCATTGTCATCGTCCGCATAATCATAATTGTCCTCTTCCTCTTGCAAAGCTTCATCTTGGTTGTTTGTAAACGGACTCAATGTTTGACGCACTTCTTGGGTCAAAAGAGGTTCATCAATTTCATCTCGCTTCAACGGTGGTGGCCTACTATGAACCAAAAGAGGTTCATCAATTTCATCTCGCTTCAAGGGTGGTGGGCTACTATGAACCAAAGGGGAAGGTTTCCGGTTCAAGTCCAAATGCAAACTTGAATCAACCTTCTTCGTTGCAAATAACTCAAGAGCCTTGTCAAGTGATTCGGCCACCGTTTCCTTGTATGCAACCCAACGTTGCTCCGAGTTGACACGCATTGTCTTCCAACGGACGTGCATTCCAAAGCCTACATTGTCACATCCCCAGCTTCTGGTAATGCACTAGGCTAGCCTCATGTGTGCATCATGTTTAATCTTGAAAGAAACTTGAAATGGGGATTGCCTAAACCCTAGCAGTAAAGTAATTCAACTAGGGTAAACTAAAATCTTTTTCAATGAACCCAAAATGCCCCTTGGAAAAGTTCATCATTTTTGGATTGATTAAAAACCTCTGCCAAAAATGTTGCACATATTTCTAGGACCATTCTGGATTTTTGAATTAAATCATATCTTACTTGCATTTGGGCATTTAAATTTTATATACTATTTTAAATGCTCAAATAATCCTAAACTGAAATGTTCCATGTTGGTTATATGCTAAACAGTGGGCATGAGCAGTTTGGTGATTTATGAAAGTGCCTAGGCATTTTTAGAAAAGCCACAAAGTTGCAAAGAAATAAATAACAGAAACAGAAAGAAAAGATAGAGAGAGAGGAAGCCCACCTGAGCCACTTACCTGGTCTCCCTGTAGCCTGGTGGCCCAGCAGTTTCGACCCAGCCCACCTGGCCCTCCCCCTGTCGTCTTCCTCGTGACAGAAGGACGAGCGCGCGTGCCGGCGCGTGGTCGCCGCACTCCGGCCACCTCCTGCCTGCTTGCTTCCTCCCCGACCCCCCTGGAGATGCCACACACCCTCCTGGACTTCTCCCACTCTCTTCGGTGCCTCCCCCCCTCCTCTGCTCTCTCTTCCTCTCGCGTCCGAGCGGAGCTCATCGCCGCCGTTCGCCGCACGCATAGCCACCGCTGCCGCCTCGCCCTTCTAGCATGCCCCCGAGCTTCGCCTCGTCCCTTTCTTCCTCCTCGCCGAGCCGCCCGACGCCGGAAGCCCCAAAACGCCGCCGTCTTCGTCTTCTTCAACCTTCGGCCGCCGACGACCTCTCCATCGAATTCGCCGTCGTTAGCGCCTCCCCGAGCCCGCTTGTCTGCTCTGCGTGTCCACTGTGAGCTTCCGCTCCGAACCCCTCTCTTCCCCGCCTCTTTTGCACCGCGCAGCCCCGATCCCAACCGTGGCCGTGAGCTTCTCGCCGCCGGCGATGTTGCAACCGTGGCCACCGTCACCCAGGGCGGCAACCGAGCACACAGACGTGCTCAGAGCAACACCAGAGGCCCAAAAACCCCTCCCGTTGCTCCTCCCGTGCCCCGTATCACCGAAACCACCGAGGCCCGATTCCGACCGCCGCCCCTCAGCTCGCCGCCGACGATTCCGGCCACCCCAGCCTCCGCCATCGCCACCGTTGGATGCGCCACTCCGCCCTCTTCCCGTAGCTGCTCCCTGCGCGCTAAAAGAACCCCCGTAGGTGAAACCCGACGCGCTCCGCCGCGTCCAGCCTCGCCGGCGGCTAAACGCCGGCGGGATGACCGCTTTGACCGGCGGGGTTTGACCCCGTTTGTCCAGGGTTTGACCCCTCTCTCTCAACGACAGGTGGACCCAGGCCCCTAACTAATTAAGGTTTAGATTTAGTTTAGTGTTATTTATCTCTGTTAGTTAGATTGGACACTGACATGTGGGCCCTGGGCCCACTGACAGTTTAGTTAGTATTAACTTAAGGCTAACTAACCCTGTTAGTTAGATATGTCACTGACACGTGGGGCCAGACTCTGTTAACCTTTAGTTTAGTTTTAAAAACGTTTAGTTAGCCCTGAGAGACTGACCAGTGGGACCCACTGGTCAGGTTTGACCTGAACCAGCCCGTTGACCTGCTGACGTCATGATGACGCAGTAAGTTTTTTCTGGAGTTTTAAATAAATCAGAAATGATTTATTTAATTCAGAATATAGCCAAAACTTCTAAAAATCACAGAAAATAAACTATAGCTCAGATGAAAATAATTTATATATGAAAAATGATCAGAAAAATTCAAGGAATCTGTTTATGACATTTTCATGCATGTTTAAATAACTTACAGCCACTGTTTAGGGCAATTTGCATAAATGGCATTTAAATAATCATATATGGAGTTTGAGTTTGAACCCTTGGTTCAAACCTACTTCATTTAACTTGTTGCTAGTTGCATTAGCTCAACCAACAGCATATTGCCATGTCACATTCATGCATCATATTGTGCATTGCATTGATTGTGATCTTTCTCTGTTTGTCGGTTTTGTTCCCTCTCAGTAGACGACGTTCCGACGATGTGATCGATGACACCGATGAAGACTCAATGTTATCTTCAGGAGTGCCAGGCAAGCAAACCCCATTGAGCATTCCGATACAATCCCACTCTCTCGCTCTTGCTCTCTTTTACTGCATTAGGACAACAACGTTTCAATTGTTACCTGCTGCGGTAGTTGAACCCCTTTCCACTGCATGACCCGTCATTGCCACAGTAAATAGTTGAAACCCACTAGTATGAGTAGGAGTTGTTTGAGCCATGTGGTGCCTACTCATTGATGCTTTCTGGTTATGCCTGCTATTGCTTAGAGTTGTGTCAGGTCTGATTCATCGGGGATGAATTGGAATGTGATGAACATGTCCTACGGTGTGTGAGCTAAGTGTGTGAACACGATTTGGTAAAGGTAGCGATGAGAGGCCATGTAGGAGTACATGGTGGGTTGTCTCATTGCAGCCGTCCTCAGGAACTGAGTTCTGTGTTGGTTGATCCATGACCAGTTACTACCATGCATTGGGCCCGAAACCAATGGACCCTCTCGACTTATTAATCAACATGATCTCTGTCCAGGAGTTGCAACTAGTTTCTGGTGTTTGTAGTTTACTGGAGGTCGTGCGCAGCGCTGACCCTCGGGGTGGGCTGTGACGCGGCAGGTACGTGGCACGGTGTATCGATTGCCCGTTTGGTGATGCGGGAACCCTGTACACATCGTTTGGGGCCGTGAGCGACACCCCGGCCGGATCTCCCCACGGATGGAACCCAAATAGGCGATAAACCTGGACGAGAGACTTGTGTGGTTAGTCAGGTCGTGGCCGACACCCTCGCTGGGCCTCCGCTTGAAGGTTGCCAAGTACATGTCGTGTAAACGGCGGTAAGTGGTGAGAGCGTGTGTGAAGAAGTACACCCCTGTAGGGTTATATATGATCTATTCGAATAGCCGTGTCCGCGGTAATGGACTTCTGGGTTACCTCTACAGTTCATAGACAAGTGAAAGTGGATACTCTAAAACTCGCAAGATAAGCGTGAGTGCTATGGATGGCCTTCTCGTAGGGAGACGGGAGCGGATCCATAGTGGTGTATTGATTGGTGAATATGTGGACTCGTGTGCGCCACCTCAAAAGAGTTACTTGCAGTCGTAGTTTAGGATAGCCACCGAGTCAAAGCTGGCTTGCTGCAGTCAAACTCCACCACCCCTTTGTTGATACTGATGCTTATGTAGATAGATCTGATGTAAGTCTTGCTGAGTACCTTTGTACTCACGTTTGCTTAATTTATGTTTTTGCAGAGAGACTTCAGTCTCGCTAGTGGTTCCGCGTGGACTTCGACGTTTAGCTTGTTACCTCAGCTATGATCTTGAACCCTTGTAGGGTCTTGTAGATAGTCAGGCTTCTCAGCCTTTTTCATTCGTAGATGTCTGTACTCAGACATGTATTGCTTCCGTTGCCTGTATGCTCTGTATGTTGGGTCATGTGACCTCTGATTGTAATAAATGCTATGATGGCTCTTCTGGGCCTTTATCTATATGAGTTGTTGAGTTATGTTGTGATGCCTTGTTGTACAACACATACTTGCATGTTATGCGTACGTGTAATGTGTATTGCTATGTGTGGGATCCGACACCTAGTTGTTTACCTTTGGTAGCCTACCTTACAGGGAAATGTCTCCTAGTGCTTCCACTGAGCCTTGGTAGCTTGCTACTGCTCCGGAACACTTAGGCTGGCCGGCATGTGTCCTTCTTCGTTCCTGTGTCTGTCCCTTAGGGGAAATGTCACGCGTTGTTCCTTTAAGTCCTTGTAGCTTGCTACGACTTGGGTTCATACGTTGATGACCGACACGTTCGTTGCTGGGTCATGTATGCATGTCCTTGTAATTTAGTGCCACTTTTGGTTTATAACTAGTCATGTCGGCCCGGGTTCTCTGTCATATGGATGCTAGCGACACTATCATATACGTGTGCCAAAATGCGCAAACGGTCCCGGGCCAGGTAAGGTGGCACCCGTGGGGATACCGTGCGTGAGGCCGCAAAGTGATATGATGTGTTACAGGCTAGACCTGTGTGACTTAGGATCGGGGTCCTGACAGCTTTGGTATCAGAGCCTGACTGCCTGTAGGATTAGCAAGCCAAACTGGTCGAAGTCGTGTCTAGAAACTCTTTAGTTATGTAAGGGAATTGTTTGTGGAAGGGAACGTAAGGCTCTTTTTACTTCTTTGCCCTATGACCTTCTGATCTGAGTCACCTTCTTCTTTCTACGGGGATTAAGAACTAGGATTCTCATTCTATTTATCAGGATCACGTTATTGTGGATTCAACCCTCAGCTCAGTTTCTACTACTTCTTTTTGTTCAACTGTTGGTCTCAGAACCCTGACATTATGATGTTAAGTGGATATGCTACCCTTTTTGCTTGGATCTCAAAAGTATTTTCGAGCATTTGCAGCCGTTATGCTGTCCGAGTCATCCCAGGTCTCTAAACAATCTGATGCATTTGCAAATCATTCCTACCTGTTCTTAATGTCCTTTTAGGCCAGATTAACCACACTAGACGGTAAGTTGTGGTACTTTGTTACCTCGACACATATGTTGGAGTTATTATTATTGTTGTAGAACGTAGCATAATTCAAAAAATTTCTACGTCTTCACCAAGATCCAACTATGGAGACATCTAGCAACGAGCAACTAAGAGTGCATCTACATACCGTTATGAAGATTGCGTGCGGAAGCTTTCAACGAAGCAAGGATGAAGTAGTCGTACTCTTCACGTTCTTCGTCACCGATGATCTAGCGCCGAACGGACGGCACCTCCGCGTTCAACACACGTACGGTGCAGCAACGTCACCTCCTTCTTGATCCAGCAAGGGGGGAGGAGAAGTCGTCAGAGATCCGGCAGCACGACGGCGTGATGACGGATGTAGTGGAGATCGCAGCAGGGCTTCGCCGGGCGCCCTGCGTGGGAGTTGGGTGGTGTGACGGGAGGGGAAGAGGCGCCAGGACCTGGGTGCGGCTGCCCTCTCCCCCCCACACATATATATAGGGGGCCAGGGGGGCGCCAGGACCCCCTGCAGATCCAATCTGCAAGGGGGCGGCGGCCAGGGGGGGTTCCTTGCCCCCCAAGGCAAGTGAAGCCCCCCCTCCCCTTAGGGTTTTAACCCTAGGCGCATGGGGAGGTGGGCCCCCTTGTGGTGCGCCAGCCCTGAGGGCTGGACACTTCCCCTTGCGGCCTAGGGGCCCCACCGGGATGGGTGGCCCCACCCGGTGGACCCCCGGGGCCCCTCCGGTGGTCCCGGGACGCTCCCGGTGACCCCCGGAGATCACCCGTTGGCCGAAACTGGACTTCCTATATATCAATCTTTACCTTCGGACCATTCCGGAACTCCTCGTGACGTCCGGGATCTCATCCGGGACTCCGAACAACTTTCGGGTTTCCACGTGCATTTATCTCTACGACCCTAGCGTTACCGAACCTTAAGTGTGTAGACCCTACGGGTTCGGGAGACACGTAGACATGACCGAGACCACTCTCCGGTCAATAACCAACAGCGGGATCTGGATACCCATGTTGGTTCCCACGTGTTCCTCGATGATCTTCATCGGATGAACCACCGTGTCAAGGATTCACTTAATCCCGTATGTTATTCCCTTTGTCCATCGGTACGGTACTTGCCCGAGATTCGATCGTCGGTATTCCCGATACCTTGTTCAATCTCGTCATGGCAAGTCTCTTTACTCGATCCGTAATCCATCATCCCGTGACTAACCACTTAGTCACTTTGAGCTCATTATGATGATGTCTTACCGAGTGGGCCCAGAGGTACCTCTCCATCATACAGAGTGACAACATCCCAGTCTCGGTTCGTACCAACTCAACAGACACTTTCGGAGATACCCGATGTGTACCTTTATAGCCACCCAGTTATGTTGTGACGGTTGGCACACCCAAAGTACTCCTACGGTATCCGGGAGTTGTACAACCTCATGGTCTAAGGAATAAATACTTGACACCGAAAAGCTTATGCATTACGAACTATACGATCTCGTGTCATGCTCAAGTTTGGGTCTTGTCCATCACATCATTCTCCTAATGATGTGATCCCGTTATCACTGACATCCCATGTCCATGGTCAGGAAACCGTGACCATCTGTTGATCAACGAGCTGGCTACTAGAGGCCTACCAGGGACTCATTGTGGTCTATGTATTCACACATGTATCGCTGTTTCCGTACAATACAATTCAAGCATGAATAACAGACAATTATCATGAACAAGGAGATATAATAATAATGCTTTTATTATTGCCTCTAGGGCATATCTCCAACAGTCTCCCACTTGCACTAGAGTCAATAATCTAGTTACATTGTGATGAATCGAACACCCATAGAGTTCTGGTGTTGATCATGTTTTGCTCGTGAAAGAGGTTTAGTCAACCGGTCTGCGACATTCAGATCCGTATGCACTTTACAAATATCTATGTCTCCATCCTGAACATAATTCCGGATGGAGTTGAAACGGCGCTTGATGTGCTTGGTCTTCTTGTGAAACCTGGGCTCCTTGGTAATAGCAACAGCACCAGTGTTGTCACAGAAGAGAGTCATCGGGCTTGACGCGCTTGGAATGACTCCTAGGTCGGTGATGAACTCCTTCATCCAGACTCCTTCCTGCGCTGCTTCAGAAGCAGCTATGTACTCCGCTTCACATGTAGATGCTGCCACCACGCTTTGCTTGCAACTGCACCAGCTGACTGCCCCTCCATTCAAAATATACACGTATCCGGTTTGTGACTTAGAGTCATCCAGATCTGTGTCGAAGCTAGCATCGACGTAACCCTTTACGACGAGCTCTTCGTCACCTCCATAAACGAGAAACATATCCTTAGTCCTTTTCAGGTACTTCAGGATGTTCTTGACCGCTGTCCAGTGTTCCGTACCGGGATCACTTTGGTACCTCCCTACCAAACTTATGGCAAGGTTCACATCAGGTCTGGTACACAGCATGGAATACATGATAGAACCTATGGCCGAGGCATAGGGAATGACACTCATCTTTTCTCTATCTTCTGCCGTGGTCGGCGACTGAGCCTTGCTCAATTTCATACCTTGCAAAACAGGTAAGAATCCTTTCTTTGATTGATCCATATTGAACTTCTTCAATATTTTGTCAAGGTATGTACTTTGTGAAAGACCAATGAGGCATCTCGATCTATCTCTATAGATTTTGATGCCTAATATGTAAGCAGCTTCTCCAAGGTCCTTCATTGAAAAACTTTTATTCAAGTAGGCATTTACATTTTCCAAGAATTCTATATCATTTCCCATCAGCAATATGTCATCCACATATAATATGAGAAATGCCACAGAGCTCCCACTCACTTTCTTGTAAATACAGGCTTCTCCATAAGTCTGTATAAAGCCAAACGCTTTGATCACTTCATCAAAGCGAATATTCCAACTCCGAGATGCTTGCACCAGCCCGTAAATCGAGCGCTGGAGCTTGCATACCTTGTTAGCGTTCTCTGGATCGACAAAACCTTCCGGTTGCATCATATACAACTCTTCCTTGAGGAAGCCGTTAAGGAATGCTGTTTTGACGTCCATTTGCCATATCTCATAATCATAGAATGCGGCAATAGCTAACATGATTCTGACTAACTTCAGCATCGCTACGGGAGAGAAAGTCTCGTCGTAGTCAATCCCTTGAACTTGTCGATAACCCTTAGCGACAAGCCGAGCCTTATAGATGGTCACATTACCATCCGCGTCTGTCTTCTTCTTAAATATCCATTTGTTTTCTATGGCGTGCCTGTCATCAGGCAAGTCCACCAAAGTCCATACTTTGTTTTCATACATGGATTCTATCTCGGATTTCATGGCTCCAAGCCATTTATTGGAATATGTGCCCGCCATCGCTTCTTCATAGTTCGAAGGTTCACCATTGTCTAACAACATGATTTCTAGGACAGGGTTGCCGTACCACTCTGGTGCGGAACGTGCCCTTGTGGACCTTCGAAGTTCAGTAGTAACTTGATCAGTTTCTTCATGATCATTATCATTATCTTCCTCCCTTGTCGGTGCAGGCACCTCAGGAACAGTCTCCTGCACTGCGCTACTTTCCGGTACAGGAGTGGTGACTGTCACCTCATCAAGTTCTACTTTCCTCCCACTCACTTCTTTCGAGAGAAACTCTTTCTCCAGAAAGCATCCATTCTTGGCAACAAAGACTTTTCCTTCGGATCTGTGGTAGAAGGTGTACCCAATCGTTTCCTTTGGGTATCCTATGAAGACGCATTTTTCCGATTTGGGTTCGAGCTTTTCAGGTTGAAGTTTCTTGACATAAGCATCGCAACCCCAAACTTTCAGAAACGACAGCTTCGGTTTCTTGCCAAACCAAAGTTCATACGGAGTCGTTTCAACGGATTTCGACGGAGCCCTATTTAAAGTGAATGCGGCAGTCTCTAACCCCAAAAAGATAGCGGTAAATCGGTGAGGGACATCATAGATCGCACCATGTCCAACAGAGTACGATTTCGACGTTCCGACACACCGTTACGTTGAGGTGTTCCGGGCGGTGTCAATTGTGAAACAATTCCACAGCTCCTAAGGTGTGTGCCAAATTCATGACTTAAATATTCACCCCCACGATCCGATCGCAAGAACTTTATTTTTCTGTCACGTTGATTCTCAACCTCATTTTGAAATTCCTTGAAGTTTTCAAAGGTCTCAGACTTGTGTTTCATCAAATAGATATACCCGTATCTACTCAAGTCATCCGTGAGGGTGAGAACATAACGATAGCCTCCGCGAGCCTCAACACTCATTGGACCGCACACATCGGTATGTATGATTTCCAACAAGTTGGTTGCTCGCTCCATTGTTCCGGAGAACGGAGTCTTGGTCATCTTGCCCAAGAGGCATGGTTCGCACGTGTCAAATGATTCATAATCAAGAGACTCTAGAAGTCCATCTGAATGGAGCTTCTTCATATGTTTGACACCAATATGACCAAGTCGGCAATGCCACAAGTATGTGGGACTATCATTATCAACTTTACATCTTTTGGCATCTACACTATGAATATGTGTATTACTACGTTCGAGATCCATCAAAAATAAACCATTGACCAGCGGGGCATGACCATAAAACATATCTCTCAACCATTATTCTCCGATTTGAAAGAGTAGCCATCTCGCATAAGACGAGATCCAGAAACAATGTTCATGCTCAAAGCTGGTACTAAATAACAATTATTCAGGTTTAAAACTAATCCCGAGGGTAGATGTAGAGGCAGCGTGCCGACGGCGATCACATCGACCTTGGAACCATTCCCGACGCGCATCGTCCCCTCATCCTTCGCCAGTCTCCGCTTATTCCGCAGCTCCTGTTTTGAGTTACAAATGTGAGCAACTGCACCGGTATCAAATACCCAGGAGCTACTACGAGCGCTGGTAAGGTACACATCAATAACAAGTATATCAAATATACCTTTGACGTTGCCGGCCTTCTTGTCTGCTAAATATTTGGGGCAGTTCCGCTTCCAATGCCCCGTTCCCTTGCAATGAAAACACTCAGTCTCAGGCTTGGGTCCATACTTTGGCTTCTTCCCGGCAACTGGCTTACCGGGCGCGGCAACTCCTTTGCCGTCCTTCTTGATGTTCTTTTTACCCTTGCCTTTCTTGAACTTAGTGGTTTTATTGACCATCAACACTTGATGTTCTTTCTTGATATCCACCTTCGCTGATTTCAGCATCGAATACACCTCGGGAATGGACCTCTCCATCCCCTGCATATTGAAGTTCAGCACAAAGCTCTTGAAGCTTGGTGGGAGCGACTGGAGGATTCTGTCAACGACCGCTTCATCTGGGAGATTCATTCCCAGCTGAGACAAGCGGTTGTGCAATCCTGAAATCTTGAGGATGTGCTCACTTACAGAACTGTTTTCCTCCATCTTACAGCTGTAGAATGCGTCGGAGACATCATATCTCTCGACTCGGGCATGAGCTTGGAAAACCATTTTCAGCTCTTGGAACATCTCATATGCCCCGTGGTGCTCAAAACGCTTTTGGAGCCCCGATTCTAAACTGTAAAGCATGCCGCACTGAACCAGGGAGTAATCATCACAATGCGACTGCCAGGCGTTCATAACGTCTTGGGTCGCCGGGAGAACGGCTGCATCACCTAGCGGTGCTTCTAGGACATATGATCTCTTGGCAGCTATGAGGATAATCCTCAGGTTACGGACCCAATCCGTATAGTTGCTACCATCGTCTTTCAGCTTGGTTTTCTCTAGGAACGCGTTGAAGTTGAGGGAAACCTGAGCGTGGGCCATTTGATCTACAAGAGATATTGTAAAGAATTTAGACTAAGTTCATGATAATTAAGTTCATCTTAATCAAATTATAATGAACTCCCACTCAGAATGACATCTCTCTAGTCATCTAAGTGATACACGATCCGAATCGAGTAGTCCGTGTCCGATCATCACGTGAGACGGACTAGTCATCAACGGTGAACATCTTCATGTTGATCGTATCTTCTATACGACTCGTGTTAGACCTTTCGGTCTTCCGTGTTCCGAGGCCATGTCTGTACATGCTAGGCTCGTCAAGTGAACCCTAAGTGTATCGCGTGTGTAAATCTGTCTTACACCCGTTGTATGCGAACGTTAGAACCTATCACACCCGATCATCACGTGGTGCTTCGGAGCAACGAGCTTTAGCAACGGTGCACAGTTAGGGGAAACACAATACTTGAAATTTTAGTGAGAGATCATCTTATTTACTACCGTCGTTCTAAGTAAACAAGATGCATAAACATGATAAACATCACATGCAATCAATTAAAGTGACATGATATGGCCAATATCATCTTGCTCCTTGGATCTCCATCTTCGGGGCACCATGATCATCTTGTCGCCGGCTCGACACCATGATCTTCATCATCATGATCTCCATCATCGTGTCTTGAAGAAGTCGTCACGCCAACTATTACTTCTACTACTATAGCTAACGTTTAGCAATGAAGCAAAGTAATTACATGGCGTTATTCAGTGACACGCAGGTCATACAATAATTAAGACAACTCCTATGGCTCCTGCCGGTTGTCAAGTTCATCGACATGCAAGTCGTGATTCCCTATTACAAAAACATGATCAATCTCATACATCACATATATCATTCATCACATCTTCGTTTTGGCCATACCACGTCACATAGCACATGCTGCAAAAACAAGTTAGACGTCCTCTAATTGTTGTTGCAAGTTTTACGTGGCTTCTATAGGATTTCTAGCAAGAACATTTCTTACCTACGCCAAAACCACAACGTGATTTGTCAACTTCTATTTACCCTTCATAAGGACCCTTTTCATCGAATCCGATCCGACTAAAGTAGGAGAGACAGACACCCGCCAGCCACCTTATGCATCTAGTGCATGTCTGTCGGTGGAACCAGTCTCACGTAAGCGTACTGTAGGATCGAAGAAGGTGAGAGTGTCTAGAGGGGGGGTGATTAGACTACTCGACTAGATAAAAATTCTGCCTTTTAACAAGAACAGATTTTGACAGTTTTTGCATAGCACACGAGTCAAGTAACATACTACACATGCAATTCTAGAGTATGGGCAGCGGAAAGTAAATTGCATATATAGTAAAGAGAGGTGGAGAAGATCAAACGCAGTTTGGTGACACGGAGATTTTTGTCGTGGTTCCGATAGGTGGTGCTATCGTACATCCACGTTGATGGAGACTTCAACCCACGGAGGGTAACGGCTGCGCGAGTCCACGGAGGGCTCCACCCACGAAGGGTCCACGAAGAAGCAACCTTGTCTATTCCATCACGGCCTACGCCCACGGAGGACTAGCCTTACTCGGGGTAGATCTTCACGAAGTAGGCGATCTCCTTGCCCTTACAAACTTCTTGGTTCAACTCCACATCTCAAAGACGGAGGCTCCCAAGCGACACCTAACCAATCTAGGAGGCACCACCCCCCAAAAGGTAATAGACGGTGTTGATGGTGATGAACTCCTTGCTCTTGTGCTTCAAATGATAATCTCCCCAACACTCAACTCTCCTCACTGATATGGCTGTGGTGGAAGGAAGATTTGAGTGGAAAGCAACTTGGGAAGGCTAGAGATCAAGTTTCATATGGTAGGAATGGAATGGCTTGATCTCAACACAAGGGTAGGTGGTTCACTTCTCAGAAAGTGTATGGTAGAAGTGGTGGTACTTTCTGATGGCTCTCCTCACGAATGAGGAGGGGGTGGAGGGGTATATATAGCCTCCACACAAAATCCAACCGTTACACACACATTTGACCAATCTCGGTCAGACCGAAGTTAAAACTCGGTTAGACCGAAAGTTCAAATATAGTGAACGTTGGGGTTTTCGGTGGGACCGAAAATACCATCTCGGTGGGACCGAAAGTGTATCTGATATGAACGTTGGAGATTTCGGTGAGACCGAGAAAGAAAACTCGGTTGGACCGATTTGAGAAAGAGCAGGAACATGCCAGAATCGGTTTGACCGAAAATGAATTATCGGTGAGACCGATTTGAGCCAAGACAGAACCTTGCCCATTTCGGTGAGACCGATAATGCAAACTCGGATATTCCGATATGATGTGAAATGGTTACAGAAGGTTGGCAGTTCAGTTTCGGTGTGACCGATCTCAAACTCGGTAAGACCGATTTTTCTAGGGTTTGGGAAATGGCAGAAGTGGTTCATCTCGGTGGGACTGATTTGAAGAATCGGTGTGACCGAGATGTTAGGGTTTGCAGAGATAGCTTCATCTCGGTGAGATAGAGTTGGTTTGACCGAGATTACTTATGGGTGTGTGTTAAGTAGTGAATAGTGCTGATAGTTGAGGGAGTTAGATCACCAAGCACTTGAGCAACCAGATCATCAACACAACCTCATCCCCTTTTAATAGTATTGGCTTTTCCTATGGACTCAATGTGATCTTTGATCACTAAACCAGAAATGGAGTCTTGAGCTTTTGCCAATGCTTGCCTTAGCATTTGAGGGGTCCACTTCTTCAGTCATCTTGCCATACCAATGTGATTGGGTTTCCTGAAACATACTTGATAAAAGCATTAGTCCAACCACAAAGTATGTTGTCATTAATTACCAAAACCACCCGGAGAGCAAATGTGCTTTCAATCTCCCCCTTTTTGGTAATTGATGGCAACACACTGAAATAATATTGAACGAGACATCAAAGCTTATTGAAAGAAAGACAGGGTTATCACAACGGGACAAACAAGAACATTCATAGAGAAACAAGAACATTCATAGAGAAACAATTTGAGTCCAGATTTGAGTCCTCTCCCTCTTTAAGATTTAAGTCTGAGTGGAGCTGCAGAAGGTGATGTCCTGGAAGATAAATCCAAGGAAACACAGAAATAATCCAGCTCACTCTGCGAGGGATGTTTCAAAAGATTTGCAATGAATTTGTAAAAGATTTTCAGGGAATTGATCAGAGTCATAAAAGGATTTCCAAAAGATTTTTTTTTTTTTAAAAGAAACCTCAATGAGAGAATATAAGAGAGAAAACAGAAAAACTCCAAAAGCATATGTACTTCATCTAGATAAAGGTCGGCGACAAAGTCACCTATGTTTGAGTATATTGACTTAGGAGTCAAATGAGGACATTTGATCATAGGTCATACTCATCGTTTAAGCTCAAAATGGGGTTGCCATTTTTCGATTAAGCATTTAATGTGATCACATCTTATGAAGCTGCTTGTACTCATGACTTTGAGCAAAGCTCCTCAAAGATGTGAAGAACATACCTTGGGTTTGTTGTTTGCTTTACTCATGTAGGTAAGCTTGATGTAGGTGCTCATTGAATGTGAAGTTGGAGCGCCATTTCTACTTGTGTAGTTCATCTTCCTACATGGGTTAGGCAAGCAAGGAAATACTCGAGGATATCCAAGATGACAAGAGTGAAATACTAGATGTATAAGATGTCAAAAAGGATATGTGGAATTTTGTTCCTTGAACTCAACATCCCAAAGGGCTAGATACTTGGTCAATGACAAGATTACTCATGATTTGAGTGTGTGATAATCTTGTGGAATGTAGATCATCCAAGTACCTGCAAAGAGTTATATGCAATACAAGGAGGCAAATGTGTCCAAGACATATGATCATCATCATAAGAGAAATATCAAGGATTAGTCAAGAGGCTCATGCCTTGCATGCATCAATGGAGTTATCACTCCAAGTTTGAAGCATCAATGATATTCAACTCACTCCTCAAGCGACAAAACACTTTCTCATCAAGAGGTTTTGTAAAGATATCAGCAAGTTGTTTGTCAGTACGAACATGCTTAAGATTAATATCACCCTTGGCAATATGATCACGAATAAAATGGTGACGAACTTCAATATGCTTTGTTCGAGAATGTTGCACTGGATTGTGTCCAATCTTGATTGCACTCTCATTGTCACAAAGCAAGGGAACACGTCTCACATGTATCCCATAATCTTTAAGCGTTTGTGTCATCCATAGTAATTGAGCACAACACGAACCAGCAGCAATATATTCTGCTTCGGCAGTGGATAAAGATACCGAATTTTGTTTCTTGGAGGACCAAGATACAAGGGATCGACCAAGAAATTGACACGTACCCAAAGTTGACTTTCTATCAACCTTGTCACCGGCATAGTCCGAGTCGGAATAGCCAACAAGATCGAAAGAAGCTCTCTTAGGATACCAAATGCCAAAGTTTGGTGTGTGTATCAAGTATCTCACTATCCTTTTAACAGCTTTAAGATGACATTCTTTAGGGGCTGCTTGATATCGCGCACACATGCATACACTCAACATTATGTCAGGACGAGAAGCACAAAGATATAATAGAGAACCAATCATAGAACGGTAAACCTTTTGATCAACGGGTTCTCCATCCTTTGTCAAGTCATTATGTCCACTTGTAGGCATGGGGGTACTCATACCTTTGCTTTCTTGCATGTTGAACTTCTTGAAGAGATCCTTGGTGTACTTTGTTTGTGAGACAAAGGTACCCTCCTTAGATTGCTTGATTTGCAACCCAAGGAAGAATTTGAGTTCACACATCATGGACATTTCATACTTCTCCGACATGAGCTGTCCGAACTTCTTGCTAAAATGGGGGTTAGTTGAACCAAAGATAATATCATCAACATATATTTGGCACACAAATAGTTCACCATTAACCCTTTTCGTGAACAGCGTTGAGTCTATCTTTCCAATTTCAAAGCCTTTTTCAAGAAGAAAGCTAGTTAAGCATTTGTACCAAGCTCTAGGGGCTTGTTTAAGACCATAAAGAGCTTTATGCAACTTGTAAACATGATTAGGCTTTTTGGGATTCACAAAACCGGGAGGTTGTTTTACAAATACTTCCTCCTCAATTTCACCATTTAGGAAAGCACTTTTGATGTCCATTTGATAGAGAGTAATATCATGGTGATTGGCATAAGCAAGAAGAATGCGAATGGACTCAAGTCTAGCAACGGGGGCATAGGTCTCACCATAGTCCATACCTTCGACTTGTGTGTAACCTTGAGCTACGAGACGAGCCTTGTTGCGGATGACTTGTCCATCTTCATCTTGCTTGTTCCGAAACACCCATTTGGTTCCAATGATGTTTTGATCATCGTTGGGCTTCTCTACCAAAGTCCATACCTTGTTCCTCTCGAAGTTGTGTAGCTCTTCGTGCATAGCGTTCACCCAATCCGGGTCTTCAAGTGCTTCTTCTACCTTCATAGGTTCAATACTAGAGATAAATGAGTAATGCTCACAAAAGTTAGCTAAGCGAGTTTTAGAGCGAGTAATTCTCCCGGAGTTGATGTCGTTCATCATTTGTTCCACGGGATGATTTTTCTTGACTCTTGCTCGGACTCGGGATAGCTTTTGTTGAGGTTGTGGTTGAGCTTCCTCATCATCTTCATCTTCCTCTTCTTCTTCTTCATTGTTGTTGGTGTTGTCTTGAGGCGGTGGAGAAGGAGGTTGTGGTGGATCTTCTTGTTGCACTTCCTCATCTTGGTGAGTTCCACTTGTGGAGGCCTCCATGTTGCCTTGAGGTTCATCTCGCCGTGAGGTAGGGGGCTCCACATATGTAGATGAGGTACTCTCCTTCACTTCCATGGGACGGATCTTTCCAATAGATAAATCTTGGATAGCTTCTGATGGGTCCTTGTCTCCTACATCAATAGGCATTTGCTCTACTTGCGAGCCATTAGATTCATCAAACTTCACATCTACCGTCTCTTCAACCTTTCGGGTGAAATTATTGTAGACACGGTAGGTGTGGGAGTTTGATCCATAACCAAGAAGAAAGCCTTCATGAGATTTAGGAGCAAATTTAGACCGACGATGCTTATCAAGGATATAGCATTTTGAACCAAAGACACGAAAGTATCCCACTTGGGGTTTGTTACCGGTGAGAAGCTCGTATGATGTCTTGCCAAGAAGCTTATGAAGATAAAGCCTGTTGATAGCATGACAAGCTGTCTCGACCGCTTCTCCCCAAAAATGCTTCGGTGTCTTGTATTCATCAAGCATCGTTCTTGCCATCTCTATGAGCGTTCGGTTCTTCCTCTCAACAACTCCGTTTTGTTGAGGAGTGTACGTAGCCGAGAACTCATGCAGAATCCCCTCTTCATCGAGAAAAGAGTCTACATTGGCGTTCTTGAACTCCGTTCCATTGTCACTCCGAACTTTCTTGATCTTCACCTCAAATTGATTTTGGGCCTTTTTGGCAAAGGTCTTGAAGATTTTCTGAACCTGCGATTTATCATCAAGGAAAAATACCCACGTAAATCTGGAATAATCATCAACTATAACTAGACCAAAGGAGTTACCACCAAGGCTTTTGTAAGCATTGGGACCGAAGAGATCCATATGAAGCAGCTCAAGCGGTCTCCTTGTGGTCATGATGTTTTTCACGGGATGACTTCCACCAACTTGTTTTCCTGCTTGACAAGCACTACAAAGTCTATCTTTGTCAAAGAAAACATCTTTAACACCAAGAATATGATCACCTTTGATCAGCTTGTCTAGATTACGCATACCAACATGTCCTAGCCTTCTATGCCATAACCAACCTTTAGAGGATTTTGCAATGAAACAAGCTCTAGGTTGGGCTTTCTTAGTGAAATCAACAATATAGAGATCACCTCTACGAATACCAGTAAAAGCCATGTTTTGATTATCACGACGAAAGACTTGGCAATCTACTTTGGTGAATAGCACATTGAATCCAAAGTCAGCTAATCTAGACACGGAAAGTAAATTGTATCCAAGAGATTCTACAAGCATGACATTTTGAATAGAGCTATCATGAGATATGGCCACCTTACCAAGGCCAAGTACCTTACCCTTGGAGTTGTCTCCAAAAGTCACATACTTGCGTGGACCATCGTTCTTTGCAAGCTCTCGAAACATGTCTTTGTTTCTGGTCATGTGGTCGGTGCATCCACTATCGAGAATCCACTCTTTTCCGCCGGACATGTAGTCTCTCATATTTGCCATAAGATTGAGACTCTTCATGACCTTGTCTAGCTCGGTGTCCGAATCGGAGTAATCATCATCATGCTCATCATCATATTGACCCATAGATTGTTCATCATCAACACCTAGGTCAATTTGATAAGTACTTGCATTAGTTTGGTCAATGGAACAATAATCTTCGGAATGCAATGCAAGAGCATTTCTAATGATAATATTGATAAGACCGGGATCACCCTTCTTTTTCATAAGATCACGAAGCTCAAAGAAGCATTTATCAAAGTTGGGATCATTGGGGTGCAACTTATCAAATTCAATAGTCTTGTGTAGAATTTCATCAAGACTTCTCAAAGAGTAGTCCGGATAAAGTTCTTCCAAGAACTTCCATATAGCATAGGCACACTCAAAATTTGTAACAAGCTTAAGCAAATCATCGGGTAACCCTCTAATGATAAGATTCACAGTTCTAAGGTTACGAAGCAAATCAAGCTCTTCATCCAAGGTAGGGTGCAAGGGATCAACAGGAGGCACATAGGGGGTCTCAACATATTTGCACAAATTGTACATCTTAAAGATACTAAGCATTTCAGACCTCCAAGAGTTATAGAACCTTCCATCAAGAACAGGCACTCTATGGCTAACACTCCCATCCGTAGACACGTCCATCTTCCTCCAATGGTGTGTAAACCAAGGCAATGGAGACCAAAGCTCTGATACCAATTGTAGGATCGAAGAAGGTGAGAGTGTCTAGAGGGGGGGTGATTAGACTACTCGACTAGATAAAAATTATGCCTTTTAACAAGAACAGATTTTGACAGTTTTTGCATAGCACACGAGTCAAGTAACATACTACACATGCAATTCTAGAGTATGGGCAGCGGAAAGTAAATTGCATATATAGTAAAGAGAGGTGGAGAAGATCAAACGCAGTTTGGTGACACGGAGATTTTTGTCGTGGTTCCGATAGGTGGTGCTATCGTACATCCACGTTGATGGAGACTTCAACCCACGGAGGGTAACGGCTGCGCGAGTCCACGGAGGGCTCCACCCACGAAGGGTCCACGAAGAAGCAACCTTGTCTATTCCATCACGGCCTACGCCCACGGAGGACTAGCCTTACTCGGGGTAGATCTTCACGAAGTAGGCGATCTCCTTGCCCTTACAAACTTCTTGGTTCAACTCCACATCTCAAAGACGGAGGCTCCCAAGCGACACCTAACCAATCTAGGAGGCACCACCCCCCAAAAGGTAATAGACGGTGTTGATGGTGATGAACTCCTTGCTCTTGTGCTTCAAATGATAATCTCCCCAACACTCAACTCTCCTCACTGATATGGCTGTGGTGGAAGAAAGATTTGAGTAGAAAGCAACTTGGGAAGGCTAGAAATCAAGTTTCATATGGTAGGAATGGAATGGCTTGATCTCAACACAAGGGTAGGTGGTTCACTTCTCAGAAAGTGTATGATAGAAGTGGTGGTACTTTCTGATGGCTCTCCTCACGAATGAGGAGGGGGTGGAGGGATATATATAGCCTCCACACAAAATCCAACCGTTACACACACATTTGACCAATCTCGGTGAGACCGAAGTTAAAACTCGGTCAGACCGAAAGTTCAAATATAGTGAACGTTGGGATTTTCGGTGGGACC
>LR738713.1:769021750-769041547 GCA_902687465.1 Secale cereale
CGGAACTCCTCGTGACGTCCGGGATCTCATCCGGGACTCCGAACAACTTTCGTGTTTCCACGTGCATTTATCTCTACGACCCTAGCGTTACCGAACCTTAAGTGTGTAGACCCTACGGGTTCGGGAGACACGTAGACATGACCGAGACCACTCTCCGGTCAATAACCAACAGCGGGATCTGGATACCCATGTTGGTTCCCACGTGTTCCTCGATGATCTTCATCGGATGAACCACCGTGTCAAGGATTCACTTAATCCCGTATGTTATTCCCTTTGTCCATCGGTACGGTACTTGCCCGAGATTCGATCGTCGGTATTCCCGATACCTTGTTCAATCTCGTCATGGCAAGTCTCTTTACTCGATCCGTAATCCATCATCCCGTGACTAACCACTTAGTCACTTTGAGCTCATTATGATGATGTCTTACCGAGTGGGCCCAGAGGTACCTCTCCATCATACGGAGTGACAACATCCCAGTCTCGGTTCGTACCAACTCAACAGACACTTTCGGAGATACCCGATGTGTACCTTTATAGCCACCCAGTTACGTTGTGACGGTTGGCACACCCAAAGTACTCCTACGGTATCCGGGAGTTGTACAACCTCATGGTCTAAGGAATAAATACTTGACACCGAAAAGCTTATGCATTACGAACTATACGATCTCGTGTCATGCTCAAGTTTGGGTCTTGTCCATCACATCATTCTCCTAATGATGTGATCCCGTTATCACTGACATCCCATGTCCATGGTCAGGAAACCGTGACCATCTGTTGATCAACGAGCTGGCTACTAGAGGCCTACCAGGGACTCATTGTGGTCTATGTATTCACACATGTATCGCTGTTTCCGTACAATACAATTCAAGCATGAATAACAGACAATTATCATGAACAAGGAGATATAATAATAATGTTTTTATTATTGCCTCTAGGGCATATCTCCAACAGTTATGACCCTAAGTATCTTAGAAGATCACCCAGTAATCCAGCAATGTTTTATATTCCAGTGTGATGATTTTGGCCATCATTCTCGAAAGCATCCCGTGATGCTATTTAGTTGGTAGGTAATCTATTCCTGGGTTCTTGAACCCGAGCTTCACCCTACTTACTTCATGCTGATAGTATTTGCTCGTTCCTTTAGGATATTAGTAACCTTGTGATAGTCCTCGAGGTCCGTGGTTATCGTTCTTCCAATACCATGAACCATCTTGGCAGAAGTTCTCCCGAACCAAAAGATCACAACCAGAGTGCTCCTGAGTGGTACTCCATTCATATTGTGACTCTGCCAGTCCTACTTTCTGCATGGGTTATCCAGAAGAAATATGTGGAACTCGTTCGACATACTAACCTATGCATCCACAACTCAGAAAGATATATGTTCCTTTGAGTTGTCCCTTTTCAGTTGTTTTATGACCTTCGTCTATGAGTTGATAGTCAGGAGTAGTCGTGCACTTGTGTTCATCGATGCCTTTTACTCTTGTGGTCTGTCAAGCCATTCTATTCTGGAATGACTAGGAGAAACAAACTCCAGTACCTTATCCATATCCAGGATTGGGTCAAAGAAGTTGTACTTCGCAGATGAAGAACGCTAATCCAGCTTCTAAACTGTTCTATCCTGGAGTATTACCATCTTTATGTCAAGAATGTCATGGGAATTGCTCCACCTCCTATGAACCTTTGATAAGGTGATACTTCTCGCCATCATCGTTTATTTCTCGGCCTCCGTGTTATTATAACCGGAATGCTGACAAGTGGATTGTGATGTGTGAAATCAATACTCCTAGCAACTTCGTTGCTTGGTAGTTAAAGGACAACAATTTCATTCTTAGCGTGATGATTACTGAATCACCATTCTAAGATTGATTGTGCTACCTAGTCCACTTCCTGGTGCACTCCTTGATTGATGAGTTAGGATTTTGTTAAGTCCTTGCTCATTTGATCATATCGTCTTGCCCTGAAAAGCAAGATTGTTCTCGAGCTTAGTAACATATCGATTGTTCGTGATTTTCCGAATATCTTCTCGGAAGTATTTCCAGGTTGTCCCCTGACCGCTATGTTAAGCTCGTGATCAAGTTGGTTTCTTGTAACCAATCCTTCTCCAGGAATCTGTATTGCATACCCTTGAGCTAGTTGGTTAAGCTAAACGAAAACTTGGAGAGTTGGAAGATAAAACCTTGCCAGCTTAGTTCATCCAAAGGGATATCTTGTATGTGTATTGAAGATAGATGATATCTTCTTCAATTGATCCCGTGATCATTTGTGGATCTATTGTCTTGTCCAAACTTTGATTTGAGTATGGGTTATCGTCAAGTCAAATCAGAATCAACGATATTCGTAATGTTGTCTTACTCATAGTTGTTCCCTTGAGCATACACCATTATATCTTTTGGGTCTGATCAATGCTATCACTTGGTTCACATTGTCATGGAACTCCAATTATATGGAAACCTGGATGAATTGTTGTTGATCCCATCAGCAACATTGTTATCTTCACCATGATCTATGTTGAACATCCAGCTAGTATTGGAAACTTTCATAAGCATTATCTTCATGACCCGTTCGTGAAGCATATGTACGGAAGAAAGAAGTGACTTCCTCTAATTCATGTGCATTTGATGCAAGTTGCCGCCGTGAATTCGAGAAAGCATGTTTTTACCTCCTCTGGAGTCATCCCAAGTCAGTCATGCATACGTGTGAAGTATTCTATGGTCTGATAGACTGATCATCTTCATTCTGTATGTATCCCTAGCACACCAAGCCACTGATTGATTTGTTCAAAGAAAAGAAGCTCAAATGCTACTCCCGAAGGGCCCGGACGGACATGCACAAGACTTCGTTATCTCCAATGATGATTCTTAACCTGAAACTCGGTAGTATTTTATCATAAGACTACTATGTGGTCATGCTTGTCTGGGACAACGTGTTCACAGGTTTTGTAGCAGAACCCGCTCATGTTTTGGAGCTTGCTATCGTAGTTCACTCCCTGAGAATCTCGCAACGCCATCTCTTCGATTTGTGTTGCAACATTTATTCTTTGTAGACTCGATGAGCCTGGAATATCCTGACACCAACCAGAACTAAATTTCAGGCAGATATGATGGTTGGAGCCTTTCCCAAGAACTATAATATTGGTCTCTCGATAACCGGTAAAGTGGATGTCGTGGTCAACACACCCAGCCGGAAGACCTATTGTTGTAGAGTCTTGATTGAAGAAGTTGGCCACCTCCCCATAAGGATTTCGTAGGATTTACTCCCTAGTTGTTCCTTATGGATTCTTGTGCTTCCGAAGTCTGACCTTTACTTGATGTTCAAGATACCAAACATATCTATGAATGGTTTACGCTAACACATCAAGGAGAACATTAGAAGCGGAGTGCTAAATGTCTCTCGGTTGATCATCCAGATTTCGTCCCCTTGGCCTCGCCAAGGTGAAATCTGAGAAGTGTTATCTTCCTTTGCATCTGCATCATCCATCATTATTCATCATGGTAGTATGTGGTGTTGCCAGGATCCTTGACACGGATATTGGTAAAACCTTGATGGATATGGGAATACTCAAGTTCTTGAGAGCACGCACAAGCACTAGGTGTTATCATCGACACTAACCGGGATTGCTCCCAGTGTTCTTGGTTATGTTGTAACCTCTCAAAGAGCAATTTACTTTCTACTGTTGGGATTCTTCCCAGTTACCAGAATTATTCCCAGCATTTGCATTTTGTTCCCAGCTTGCACCGCCAATGTGCCAATTTTCCATGGGTTGCCCTTCTCAGCATCTGCTGCTCAGGATTATCTTCAAAAGTGGTCTTACCATGGGTCCCATCCATTTCCGATGATAAGCAAAATTAACCTTGGTATTGCCTTTTACAAGGCAGTCCACATCATCCATTCTAGATGTAGAATGTCATTCCTTCGGACTCCGTCAAACGATCGACTGTGATTTGCCTCCGGTTGGTATAGGGAATTTCAATGATCTCTATATCAAAAGTAATTATTTTTGCCACTTAAGGGAATAACTCTACGAGTCACCTTCTCTAAGGTGCCCCGTCTTGTGGTATCGTTACCATCACCTTAGGTGTGGAATTATTGCCGTCAAGTGAATCCTCATCGTTTGTTCCACTCCGTCCCTTTGGATGTGTGTCCCGTGTCTCAGCTCAAGAGATGTCTCAACGTCTCACTCCATGAGTTGATCTTGAGTTGCTCGATCTTTCAGAAGATCAATTTTGTAGAGTTTCTATCATCGTCACCGTTTGGACAAAGCTCTCGAAAGCAAGGATGCCGGGATCAACATGATGCTAGCAATCAACATTCCTATGAAGGGCACTTGGATCATGAAGATTGTGTTAGTTAGTGTCCCCTCTGATATCTTACCCTACGCCTGAATCTCGGGACGAGATTCTTGTTTAGTAGGGGTGAGTTGTCACATCCCCAGCTTCTGGTAATGCACTAGGCTAGCCTCATGTGTGCATCATGTTTAATCTTGAAAGAAACTTGAAATGGGGATTGCCTAAACCCTAGCAGTAAAGTAATTCAACTAGGGTAAACTAAAATCTTTTTCAATGAACCCATATGCCCCTTGGGAAAGTTCATCATTTTTGGATTGATTAAAAACCTCTGCCAAAAATGTTGCACATATTTCTAGGACCATTCTGGATTTTTGAATTAAATCATATCTTACTTGCATTTGGGCATTTAAATTTTATATACTATTTTAAATGCTCAAATAATCCTAAACTGAAATGTTCCATGTTGGTTATATGCTAAACAGTGGGCATGAGCAGTTTGGTGATTTATGAAAGTGCCTAGGCATTTTTAGAAAAGCCACAAAGTTGCAAAGAAATAAATAACAGAAACAGAAAGAAAAAACAGAGAGAGAGGAAGCCCACCTGAGCCACTTACCTGGTCTCCCTGTAGCCTGGTGGCCCAGCAGTTTCGGCCCAGCCAACCTGGCCCTCCCCCTATCGTCTTCCTCGTGACAGAAGGACGAGCGCGCGTGCCGGCGCATGGTCGCCGCACTCCGGCCACCTCCTGCCTGCTTGCTTCCTCCCCGACCCCCCTGGAGATGCCACGCACCCCCCTGGACTTCTCCCACTCTCTTCGGTGCCTTCCCCCCTCCTCTGCTCTCTCTTCCTCTCGCGTCCGAGCGGAGCTCGTCGCCGCCGTTCGCCGCACGCATAGCCACCGCTGCCGCCTCGCCCTTCTAGCATGCCCCCGAGCTTCGCCTCGTCCCTTTCTTCCTCCTCGCCGAGCCGCCCGACGCCGGAAGCCCCAAAACACCGCCGTCTTCGTCTTCTTCAACCTTCGGCCGCCGACGACCTCTCCATCGAATTCGCCGTCGTTAGCGCCTCCCCGAGACCGCTTGTCTGCTCTGCGTGTCCACTGTGAGCTTCCGCTCCGAACCCCTCTCTTCCCCGCCTCTTTTGCACCGCGCAGCCCCGATCCCAACCGTGGCCGTGAGCTTCTCGCCGCCGGCGATGTTGCAGCCGTGGCCACCGTCACCCAGGGCGGCAACCGAGCACACAGACGTGCTCAGAGCAACACCAGAGGCCCAAAAACCCCTCCCGTTGCTCCTCCCGTGCCCCGTATCACCGAAACCACCGAGGCCCGATTCCGACCGCCGCCCCTGAGCTCGCCGCCGATGATTCCGGCCACCCCAGCCTCCGCCATCGCCACCGTTGGATGCGCCACTCCGCCCTCTTCCCGTAGCTACTCCCTGCGCGCTAAAAGAACCCCCGTAGGTGAAACCCGACGCGCTCCGCCGTGTCCAGCCTCGCCGGCGGCTAAACACCGGCGGGATGACCGCTTTGACCGGCGGGGTTTGACCCCGTTTATCCAGGGGTTTGACCCCTCTCTCTCAACGACAGGTGGACCCAGGCCCCTAACTAATTAAGGTTTTGATTTAGTTTAGTTTTATTTATCTCTGTTAGTTAGATTGGACACTGACATGTGGGCCCTGGGCCCACTGACAGTTTAGTTAGTATTAACTTAAGGCTAACTAACCCTGTTAGTTAGATATGTCACTGACACGTGGGGCTAGACTCTGTTAACCTTTAGTTTAGTTTTAAAAACGTTTAGTTAGCCCTGAGAGACTGACCAGTGGGACCCACTGGTCAGGTTTGACCTGAACCAGCCCGTTGACCTGCTGACGTCATGATGACGCAGTAAGTTTTTTCTGGAGTTTTAAATAAATCAGAAATGATTTATTTAATTCAGAATATAGCCAAAACTTCTAAAAATCACAGAAAATAAACTATAGCTCAGATGAAAATAATTTATATATGAAAAATGATCAGAAAAATTCAAGGAATCTGTTTATGGCATTTTCATGCATGTTTAAATAACTTACAGCCACTGTTTAGGGCAATTTGCATAAATGGCATTTAAATAATCATATATGGAGTTTGAGTTTGAACCCTTGGTTCAAACCTACTTCATTTAACTTGTTGCTAGTTGCATTAGCTCAACCAACAGCATATTGCCATGTCACATTCATGCATCATATTGTGCATTGCATTGATTGTGATCTTTCTCTGTTTGTCGGTTTTGTTCCCTCTCAGTAGACGACGTTCCGACGATGTGATCGATGACACCGATGAAGACTCAATGTTATCTTCAGGAGTGCCAGGCAAGCAAACCCCATTGAGCATTCCGATACAATCCCACTCTCTCGCTCTTGCTCTCTTTTACTGCATTAGGACAACAACGCTTCAATTGTTACCTGCTGCGGTAGTTGAACCCCTTTCCACTGCATGACCCGTCATTGCCACAGTAAATAGTTGAAACCCACTAGTATGAGTAGGAGTTGTTTGAGCCATGTTGTGCCTACTCATTGATGCTTTCTGGTTATGCCTGCTATTGCTTAGAGTTGTGTCAGGTCTGATTCATCGGGGATGAATTGGAATGTGATGAACATGTCCTACGGTGTGTGAGCTAAGTGTGTGAACACGATTTGGTAAAGGTAGCGATGAGAGGCCATGTAGGAGTACATGGTGGGTTGTCTCATTGCAGCCGTCCTCAGGAACTGAGTTCTGTGTTGGTTGATCCATGACCAGTTACTACCATGCATTGGGCCCGAAACCAATGGACCCTCTCGACTTATTAATCAACATGATCTCTGTCCAGGAGTTGCAACTAGTTTCTGGTGTTTGTAGTTTACTGGAGGTCGTGCGCAGCGCTGACCCTCGGGGTGGGCTGTGACGCGGCAGGTACGTGGCACGGTGTACCGATTGCCCGTTTGGTGATGCGGGAACCCTGTACACATTGTTTGGGGCCGTGAGCGACACCCCGGCCGGATCTCCCCACGGATGGAACCCAAATAGGCGATAAACCTGGACGAGAGACTTGTGTGGTTAGTCAGGTCGTGGCCGACACCCTCGCTGGGCCTCCGCTTGAAGGTTGCCGAGTACATGTCGTGTAAACGGCGGTAAGTGGTGAGAGCGTGTGTGAAGAAGTACACCCCTGCAGGGTTATATATGATCTATTCGAATAGCCGTGTCCGCGGTAATGGACTTCTGGGTTACCTCTACAGTTCATAGACAAGTGAAAGTGGATACTCTAAAACACGCAAGATAAGCGTGAGTGCTATGGATGGCCTTCTCGTAGGGAGACGGGAGCGGATCCATAGTGGTGTATTGATTGGTGAATATGTGGACTCGTGTGCGCCACCTCAAAAGAGTTACTTGCAGTCGTAGTTTAGGATAGCCACCGAGTCAAAGCTGGCTTGCTGCAGTCAAACTCCACCACCCCTTTGTTGATACTGATGCTTATGTAGATAGATCTGATGTAAGTCTTGCTGAGTACCTTTGTACTCACGTTTGCTTAATTTATGTTTTTGCAGAGAGACTTCAGTCTCGCTAGTGGTTCCGCGTGGACTTCGACGTTTAGCTTGTTACCTCAGCTACGATCTTGAACCCTCGTAGGGTCTTGTAGATAGTCAGGCTTCTCAGCCTTTTTCATTCGTAGATGTCTGTACTCAGACATGTATTGCTTCCGTTGCCTGTATGCTCTGTATGTTGGGTCATGTGACCTCTGATTGTAATAAATGCTATGATGGCTCTTCTGGGCCTTTATCTATATGAGTTGTTGAGTTATGTTGTGATGCCTTGTTGTACAACACATACTTGCATGTTATGCGTACGTGTAATGTGTATTGCTATGTGTGGGATCCGACACCTAGTTGTTTACCTTTGGTAGCCTACCTTACAGGGAAATGTCTCCTAGTGCTTCCACTGAGCCTTGGTAGCTTGCTACTGCTCCGGAACACTTAGGCTGGCCGGCATGTGTCCTTCTTCGTTCCTGTGTCTGTCCCTTAGGGGAAATGTCACGCGTTGTTCCTTTAAGTCCTTGTAGCTTGCTACGACTTGGGTTCATACGTTGATGACCGACACGTTCGTTGCTGGGTCATGTATGCCTGTCCCTGTAATTTAGTGCCACTTTTGGTTTATAACTAGTCATGTCGGCCCGGGTTCTCTGTCATATGGATGCTAGCGACACTATCATATACGTGTGCCAAAATGCGCAAACGGTCCCGGGCCAGGTAAGGTGGCACCCGTGGGGATACCGTGCGTCAGGCCGCAAAGTGATATGATGTGTTACAGGCTAGACCTGTGTGACTTAGGATCGGGGTCCTGACATACATTCTGCCTTCCCTCCAACTCAACGATATCACTAAGGTCCATCCAATTCAATTCTTTCCTAACTTGTTGCAAGAGCTCCGCGTAGCTAGGACTACTATCAAACACAATGTCAAGCTCATCCGGGTCCGGTTCAATATTGCCTTTCAAAAAGGCGTCTTTGTCCCCATGATGAACAAACACACATGTTCTTCCCATCCCTATAAGCATTCCAAGAACACAAGGTAACATTGCTTTCATGAGTACTAAATGCAAAGATTAACAAAGAATACAAACCCTAATATATATATCAAACAACAACCCTAACCATAACCCTAACCATAACCATAACCTAACCCTAACAACAACATAACAACACCCATAGGAACACCCATAAGAACACACATAGGAACACCCATAAACATACATCTCACTTCTCCATGCAAATCACTAGATCCAAACACAACTAGGGTTTTCCCAAACTAGCAAGATTTGAGCAATTTGATAACATTACTTGGATCAAAACAAGGGGATCGGAGGTGATTACCTTTAGGGAGGGCTTGACTTCGAAATCCACGGACAAATTCTTCAAATAAGCAAGATTTCAGAGAGGATTTGAGAGGGGAAGAGAGTGGGAGAGGGGCCTAAGCTCGGGGTGAGAGTGGGAGAGAGTGTGAGTGGGGGAGTGGGGGTCCAGCACGGCTGCTGGATAAGTTATAGTGCAGCGCCTGGCTCGGAGGCGCTGCACATTACATTGTGTGGCGCCTAGCTGGGAGGCGCTGCACGGCCGGGTGGGGGGCCGGGGGCTGCCACGGTGGACAGGCGTGCAACGCCCCTGAGCCAGGCGCTGCACAGTAAGGTGCAGCGCCGTCGTGGCAAGCGCTATACAAAAAGATCATGGCTGTGAAATAGTTTCACGGACAGTTCATTCTGTGAATTGATTGCAGCAACAGGTCAAAATTGTCAAATTTACCACCGAAACCTGACTTTGCACTGTTGGGTGGAGCGTACGACGGGTAGGACTCGAAGATCGGGACAGATTGGTCAAGGTCACCTCAGGGCGACGACGTGCCAATGAGAAACGCGCGCCAAAAGTTCAAACCTTAGCTAGCTCTCCGGCCTTAAATGGCTCAAGGCGCTACTTGATACTACCTGCTACTATATTCCAGAGTTTGGATGAGGACGACGAAACGGGACAAACGAGCCGATGCATGCGTGTCCATTTCAGAGACTCTCAGCTGGTCGTAGTTTCTTTCGTCTTTCTTCTTCACAAAAATTTCTTCTTTCGAGCTTTGTTAGGTCAGCTCTTAGATTTTCTCTCTCCGTTCTTCTAGAAGAACCCCCACTCCACAACAGATTAAATATGACATCCTACAAAGCGATCTTAATGAAATTCTCGTACCCAGCTAGAAAAGTGCGTCCTGTACGTAAGCATATACTCCCTTCGTCCGAAAATACTTGTCATCAAAATGAACAAAAAATGATGTATCTAGAACTAAAATTCATCTAGATACACCCCCATTTATTCATTTTGATGACAAGTATTTCCGGACGAAGGGAGTATGTGGTAGTACATTTTCGTCTCCTTAGCTACGATCTTTTTTGCCCCCACAACTTGCATGGAAATGTATGACTTGCACTCAAAGATTGTTCCTTGTTCCAACGATCTTGGTGAAATCCCTTGTGGCATCGACATCCACTCGATGCTTAATTAATGAGGCACGCCATGCACGAGTTGCTAGGCCTAGCGCATTGACTTGGGAGTCAAACGATCGACAGGACCATGCTACGTCTAACAAACAGGGAGGGACTTTTTAGGAACTATGGGTTTTTTAGTCCCTGAAAACAAACAGGGAGGGACTTTTTAGGGACTAGAGACTTTATAGTTGGGACTAGAAATAGTCCTAGGACTTATGAACCAAATAGGGCCTAAAGTAAACAGGAGCTGTGATAAGTGCCTTGACTCTTGACGGCCAGGACAATGGCAAGCAACTTGGCAATATGCCGTGTCATGTTAGATTTCATCTATGCCTTCAATCCACACATAGTATATATTCGAATTTATGTAATTCTAAGGTTAGCTCTTCGGTCCATTTCGGTTGGACTTGGTGTCGCTTTCTCCGTTTCGGTCACATGCAATGCACCTCACGTGTGAATTTGGATTTCGAGTTTTTAGAGATAATATAGTGTAATCTCTTAGCACGCGTAAGAATATCACTACTACACCGCGGCCAAGTTAAGAACCGAATCTATTAAGGACCAACTTTTTTTCGGCCGTCGACTGAAGTCAAGGCACATGCACACGACATCATCATCGTGGAGAAGTACGTAGCACCAACGTCCACTTGAACTCGAGGTGATAACTACGTTACGTACATGTGAGATTCCCAACATGGACCAAAATCTGGCTTTGCACTTTTGGTTGTTGATGACTTTGTCTGTGTGTGCGCGCGCGAGTGGGAGTGGGAGAGGATCATAAGAGAGAGAATATTGATCAAGCGAGGTGCCGAGGTCACCTCACCTCACGTATGTACGCCGACGTGCCAAATGAAAAAGAAACGCTCACCAAAGCTCCAAAACGTAGCTTTCAGGCCTTAAATGACTCGAGATGCTTGATCCTAGTAACAGATTTGTGGTGTCTGAAATTTCAAGATTTCGTTGAGGACAAGGAGATGAGCACAAACGAGGTTGTGCATGCGTGTCCACCCGAGAGTCTAAGGAGTTTCTTTCGTCTCTCTTCTGCTTAAGAATAATTAAGCTGTTTGTTCTACTAGACTAGTTAGGCCAGCCCCCAACAAATAAGATGTGCCATCTCTATCGAATTCTCGTACCCCTACCCAAGAAAGTGTCTTCTGCGTCGCTGCTGGAGTGGATGCATATCAACATGTACCACATTTTTACCTCCTTTTCCACCCCAACTTGCTTGGAAACTTATGGCTTGCACTCAAAGATTGTTCCTTTCTTTGCCCCCCAACGATTTTCATGGCGTGGACATCCACACCTTATGTTTGGTGCAGCACGCCATGCATGCATGAGTTTTTTCTCAGGACACACGACGGCGCATTTGACTCGCGAGTCAAACGGTCGACAAGGGTGCACATGCTTCCGCGCAAATAGGAGCTGCAATGAGTGTTTCGATAGCGACACCAGTAAGCAACTTGGCAATATAATGTACTAGTGTCAAAGTTTTCACGCCAGCATCCACTATAGATATTTTCGTAGTACGTTTCGCAAATAAATATGGCTACTCAATATACAAAAGGAACCCACACTATATATTCTGTTGAGAAATTAAGCAATTGTTCGATTAATTTAATCCAAGAATAAATCATGAACATGATATAGACAGTGCTAATGACATACTGAAAATTCATGATGTACGCACATACTAGACATATAGTAGAAACATCTACGCAAACCACTAGTACTGCACACATGGAAATAATCAGGATAAGGGTAAGCATGGTATACCCTCCAGTAGGCCAGTTGGCCGGATCAGCAGCAGAGGCGGCGGCCTCGTCGGCGATGCGCTTGTCGGAGGCGGCCTTGTCGGCAGCAGCCTTGTCAGCGTCGGTGCTGGTGCTCATGGTGAAGGCGAAGGCGACGCGGACGAAGATGTAGTCGACGTAGAGGAAGCAGTCGAACCGAGGCGAGCAGTCGCGTAGAAGACGCTCCCCAAAAACCTAATCGCCCCTCTCCCGTACAGGATCTGGAGATGCGGGGTTTCGGAGGCCTGCTCTCCCGTCGGCCGTGTACGCGGAAGACGGGATGGAGTCACCGGCGACAGCAGCAGCGAGAGGAACGACAGAGGTGGTGGTGGCAGAGCAGATGTGATCTGTGTTGTTCTCTGGAGAGGAGCGACCTCTCTTATATAGGCGCAGAGGAGGAGACAAACGGTCCAGCATAAACGCACATAATGAATCACAATGAATTCTGGTAACGGCCGTACTTAAGACGAAACGTTTCAGCTCGTATTCATTCTCCATTGATCGTTTTCAGTTGACTGTTCAAATTCCAATCCTGCGTGACAAAAAGAACACATCGGCTCGGCGAGATTCCCGCAACCCGCGGCGCGGCGCGGCGCGGCGTGACGAGACGAGCGGGCGGCGGAGGAGGAGGAGCGCGCGTGTGGAACACCTCTCCTTCCTTCACACCAACTCATACTAGTGGGAGACTGTCTCACCTTATAAGTTGGTGTACATCTCTCTCAATTAGCAATATGGGACTAAACTCCCACCACTTGCTAGGCAGCATGGGCCCTTAGGGATTTTTCTGTAATTGCTAAATGGGCCCAAAGCCCATCTCATATTCAGCAATCCCCCACCAGATCCCAAAGGCCCATGGTGTTGCCCTCTGTTTCAAACTCTGTTTTGATATACCAGTATTTCAGTGGAGACCTGTTAAGATTGAACATCCACCTAGAGCAAATAGCTACACCCCTCCACAACTGAACAATGGACTAAGCCTTGAATTGTCAGTTTGGCGTAAAGAAGTTTCACCACATGTCTTACTGATACTAGGCTGCCGAAGGCTGACCCCTCGGGTGGAGCATATAAGTCACACTCCTGGCCTGTTCATGAGCTTACTAGAGATCACCCCAATCTCATAGACTGTGACCAGCAGTCGGGCTCATATAGGTGTGTTCCTCCAAAGATCGCTCTGTAGGATAGCATCTTGCTTATACATATAAGCCTTGGAACACATTAAGACAGTAGTCATCCTCCCATACAGTATTGAGAGTATTGCATCTACAGCGGAGTGGGTTAGTATAGTTACTCTCCTCAGTTCACCACTGGCTTGTTTTCCCAGGTCCTACTTCACGGGATCTCCGATCACATAGGTTGGGTTACCACCATGGCAACTCATGTGGGTCTCATGCCCATCTCCCTCGATGCATTATCTATCACAACACGTGATAGCCCTTTTGTAAAGGGATCTGCCAGATTCTTAGCCGTATGGACATATTCCAACGCTATCACCCCGGAGTTTCTCAATTTTCTGACAGCTTTTAATCTCATTCTTATGTGTTTGTTGGACTTCATGTTGTCCTTTGAACTCTTCACCTTGGTGATGACGGTCTGATTGTCACAGTTCATAAGGATAGCCGGAACCGGTTTATCAACCAATGGCAAGTCCATCAAGAGATCTCGAAGCCATCCCACTTCGACACCAGATGTGTCTAATGCTGTTAATTCTGCTTCCATTGTCGATCTCATTAAGATCGTTTGCTTGCAAGACTTCCAGGAAACAGCGCCACCTCCAAGAGTAAACATATACCCAGTTGTGGCCTTCATCTCATCAGCATCAGAGATCCAATTCGCATCACTATACCCTTCAAGTACCGACGGGTATCCGGTATAGTGAAGTCCATAGTTCATAGTACCCTTTAGATAACGCATAACTCTTTCAACAGCATGCCAATGTACATCACCCGGTTTTGATACAAACCGACTCAGTTTGCTCACAGCAAAAGCGATGTCAGGCCTCGTAGCGCTAGCTAGGTACATCAGTGAACCAATGATTTGAGAGTATCTCAATTGATCTATAGCCGTGCCTTTGGATTTTCGAATCAACACGCTAGGATCATATGGTGTTTGAGATGGTGTGTAGTCCGAGTATCCAAAATGACTCAACACCTTCTCAACATAATGGGATTGCAAAAGTGTAATCCCGCCCTCATTATCTCTCAGTAGCTTGATGTTCAAGATAACATCAGCCACACCAAGGTCTTTCATCTCAAAGTTCTGAGATAGAAACGACTTGACCTCCTCAATTACTTTGAGGTTGGTTCCGAATATCAGTATGTCATCAACATACAAGCACAGTATAACTCCTTCGCCCCCACCATGGCGATAGTATACACATTTGTCAGCTTCATTAACAACGAAGCCAACAGATGTCAGTGTTGTATTAAACTTATCATGCCATTGCTTAGGTGCTTGTTTCAGGCCATATAAAGATTTTGTCAACCTACACACTTTTCCTTCCTGACCATCTATCACAAAGCCATCTGGCTGTTGCATGTAGATTTCCTCGTTTAGCTCTCCATTCAGGAAAGCTGTCTTAACATCCATCTGGTGGACGAGAAGACCATGCGAGGCCGCCAACGAGAGTAATACTCGAATGGTGGTCAGTCTGGCCACAGGTGAATAAGTATCGAAGAAATCCTCATCTTCTTTCTGGGAATAACCCTTGGCCACAAGCCTAGCCTTGTATTTTTCAATCGTACCATCAGGCCTAAGCTTCTTTTTGAACACCCACTTACATCCCAATGGTTTACAGCCATAGGGACGTTCTGTGATTTCCCATGTCCCATTAGCCAAGATGGAGTCCATCTCGCTACGGACCGCTTCTTTCCAGTAGTCAGCATCCGGAGACGCATAAGCTTCTGAAATAGAAGTGGGAGTATCATCCACAAGGTACACAAGGAAATCATCACCAAAGGACTTTGCAGTCCTCTGTCTCTTGCCCCTACCAAGGGTTTCCTTGTCCTCCTCCTCAGGATTTTCATCATGTGTTTGTTCATAATATTCCATCGGAATGGCAGGTTCAGGAGTCTCATCAGATTCCAGTCTAGAAGTGCTTTGCATATCTCTCATAGGAAAAATATCCTCAAAGAATGTAGCATCTTTAGACTCCATAATCGTACCGACTTTCATGTCAGGTACCTCAGATTTCACTACCAAAAATCTATAGACGACGCTATTCTTAGCGTAGCCCAAATTAACGCAATCCACAGTCTTTGGTCCAAGCTTACGCTTTTTGGGGATCGGCACATTGACTTTCGCCAAACAGCCCCAAGTACGTAAGTATGAGAGTGTTGTTCTTCTCTTTTCCCATTGTTCATAGGGAGTGATCTCATTGTCTTTTGTCGGAACTTTATTCAGGACATGACATGATGTCAATATAGCCTCCCCCCACCATGCCTTGGATAAACCCGATGTATCTAACATGGCGTTAACCAAATCAGTTAGAGTACGGTTTTTCCGTTCGGCAACCCCATTTGACTGAGGTGAGTAGGGAGGCGTCCTCTCATGAATAATACCATGTTCCGCACAAAAGGAATCAAACTCATTAGAGAAATACTCTCCACCACGATCTGACCGGACTCGTTTTATTTTCTTTTCAAGTTGATTCTCAACTTCTGCCTTATAGATTTTAAAGTAGTGTAGAGCCTCATCTTTAGTGTTTAAAAGATATACATAGCAGTATCTAGTAGAATCATCTATCAGTGTCATGAAGTATCTCTTTCCACCTTTAGTCAACACACCATTCATCTCACAAAGATCGGAATGTATGAGTTGTAATGGCGCCAAGTGTCTCTCCTCCGCAGCCTTATGGGGCTTGCGAGGTTGCTTTGCTTGCACACACGAATGGCACTTAGAACCTTTGGCTAAAGTGAAACTTGGGATTAAATTTAACTTTGCTAACCGCGTCATACAACCAAAACCAATGTGACAAAGACGTGAATGCCAAACTTCTGTTTCATTAACATTTGAATGAATATTGTTCACGACTTTATTACAAAAATCAGCGAGGGAAAAGCGGAATAGACCTCCACATTCATAACCTTTTCCAACAAACAGTCCATATTTCGTAACAACTACTTTATTAGACTCGAATACCAGCTTAAACCCTTCTCTACATAGAAGGGAACCACTAACGAGATTCTTCTTGATGGCGGGGACATGCTGCACGTTCTTCAGTTGCACGATCCTTCCCGAAGTAAACTTCAGATCGACCGTGCCAACACCATGAACAGAAGCACTCGCGCCATTCCCCATCAGTATGGACCCGTTTCCTGTGGCCTGATAAGAAGAAAACAATGAAATGTCAGCACACACATGAATATTTGCACCTGTGTCAATCCACCAATCGGTAGACTGGCAAACTGAAAATACAGTAAACAAATTACCGTACCCAGATGGCCCACTCTCATTGTTGCTCACAATCATGTTGACAGTCTTGGAGTCCTGTCCTGGCTTCTTGAACTTGTGTGGGCACTTGACAGCCCAATGTTCATCAGAACCACAAGTGAAACAGCCACCCTTCTTCTTATCCTTCTTGAAAGGCTTCTTGCCCTTCTTCTTAAACTCGGTATTCTGTTGGACACCAGTCTTTCCCTTGGGCTTGTGGGGGTTGAAGTTCTTCTGCACCATGCTGGCGACAGAGGTCCCTTCGTTCCCTTTTCCATTCGAGTCCTTTGCTCTCGAGTTCTGCTCAACACTCAGATGGCCAATGACATCCTCAACTGAGAATTCACGCCTCTGATGTTTCAGAGTGGTAGCAAAATTCCTCCAGGAATTGGGTAGCTTAGCGATGATGCATCCCGCGACAAATTTGCCCGGCAGCACACACTTCAGAACCTCAAGTTCCTTAGCGATGCACTGTATCTCATGAGCCTGTTCCAATACAGGACGGTTTTCAACCATCTTGTAATCGTGGAACTGCTCCATAATATACATCTCGCTTCCAGCATCGGTTGCGCCGAATTTAGATTCGAGCGCCTCCCACAAGTCCTTGGCAACCCGCATATGTAAATATGCATCAACCAACTTATCTCCGATCACGCTCAGAACGCATCCAACAAAGACGACGGTGGCCTCCCTGAACGCCTTCTCCTGTTCAGGAGCAATCGTTCCCGTGGGAGTCACACCGGCGACCCAGAACACGTTCATCGCCGTGAGCCATAAGACGGTTTTGGTCTGCCAACGCTTAAAATACATCCCCGTAAACGGGGCAGGTTTCAGTGCAGCAGCAAAACCATGGATCGAAAATTGCCTACACAGATTAGGTTTTTGGATTGTTGAGAAATTAAGCAATTGTTCGATTAATTTAATCCAAGAATAAATCATGAACATGATATAGACAGTGCTAATGACATACTGAAAATTCATGATGTACGCACATACTAGACATATAGTAGAAACATCTACGCAAACCACTAGTACTGCACACATGGAAATAATCAGGATAAGGGTAAGCATGTTATACCCTCCAGTAGGCCAGTTGGCCGGATCAGCAGCAGAGGCGGCGGCCTCGTCGGCGATGCGCTTGTCGGAGGCGGCCTTGTCGGCAGCAGCCTTGTCAGCGTCGGTGCTGGTGCTCATGGTGAAGGCGAAGGCGACGCGGACGAAGATGTAGTCGACGTAGAGGAAGCAGTCGAACCGAGGCGAGCAGTCGCGTAGAAGACGCTCCCCAAAAACCTAATCGCCCCTCTCCCATACAGGATCTGGAGATGCGGGGTTTCGGAGGCCTTCTCTCCCGTCGGCCGTGTACGCGGAAGACGGGATGGAGTCACCGGCGACAGCAGCAGCGAGAGGAACGACAGAGGTGGTGGTGGCAGAGCAGATGTGATCTGTGTTGTTCTCTGGAGAGGAGCGACCTCTCTTATATAGGCGCAGAGGAGGAGACAAACGGTCCAGCATAAACGCACATAATGAATCACAATGAATTCTGGTAACGGCCGTACTTAAGACGAAACGTTTCAGCTCGTATTCATTCTCCATTGATCGTTTTCAGTTGACTGTTCAAATTCCAATCCTGCGTGACAAAAAGAACACATCGGCTCGGCGAGATTCCCGCAACCCGTGGCGTGGCGTGGCGTGGCGTGACGAGACGAGCGGGCGGCGGAGGAGGAGGAGGAGGAGCGCGCGTGGAACACCTCTCCTTCCTTCACACCAACTCATACTAGTGGGAGACTGTCTCACCTTATAAGTTGGTGTACATCTCTCTCAATTAGCAATATGGGACTAAACTCCCACCACTTGCTAGGCAGCATGGGCCCTTAGGGATTTTTCTGTAATTGATAAATGGGCCCAAAGCCCATCTCATATTCAGCATATTCTACTCCCTCCGTCCCATAATGTAAGACGTTTTTTGACACTACGTCAAAAAACGTCTTACGTTATGGGACGGAGTGAGTAGCATGTTGATGAAGCTTTTTTTGACTTAATCATCATCCAGATGTGACATGTAGGAACAGGCACCTTCTTCCAAAAAGCGTAATATATTGATCACGAGCTATATTTTCTAGTATGTTGATAAAACCCTTTGACTCAATCATCATCCAGATGTGACATGTAGGAACAAGCACCTTCTCTCAAAATGCGCAATATATCCCGTGCTATATGGAGCCCCGTTTTATGAAAAAAAAATCTCAAATATTCTTTTATAGGACCAAAAATATTTAAGAAAAAATTATAGATGTAGTACTACTTATAGATGTGTAGTGTGTGTATATGATTTTCCATCAATATATGTTCTTGCCTATGGTGCACACAAAGAATTGTACATCTAATTTATGAACCTCAAATCTCCCTTAAAACGGCGGTAGCTGCCCGAGCCGGTGTAGGCTTGGCGAAAGGACATTGGTGCATGAAGTGCAATGCAGGTTGCTGAAATAGAGGTAGGCAGTGTAGCAAGTGGTCGTGCATGTTGGCACGACGACAAAGGTTAGCTCGGAGACCACCGGTCGCAGAGGCGGAGACAGGATCCAGGCCCCCAGGGCCTGGGCCCGGGGCGTGAGGCCCAACTCCTTTGGTGATTGTAGTGATTACCCTACCAGAGGCCCAAATCTAGGGGCAGTGCCTGAAGCAGGCCCAGAGCCTGCTGCCGGCCTGGCTCCGCCCCTGACCGGTCGGTCATGCCAAGAATGAGAGGTGTCTATGGCTTCGATGAATTAGTAATTTACACAATACTGAGGAGGAAAGGAATGATAGTCAATTTGAGGTATCCGTATAGTTGGAGCTCAGAGGACCTGCAGTTGTGGAACATGGTTCCACGCGCATCCATTATCTTTCCTACTTATAAAGATTGAAGTTGGTGGTGAATTCACTTGTGGGACCAATATCCTTCACCCATAAAAAATACACAATTGCCCACATGTGGGACTAGCAAAGCTTCCAAGAGACATAAAAAACAAATGCACTTTTACTCACATGTGGGACCTAAAACAAACTAACAAGTACACTACTATCTTCACACTTGAAGAATGCACGAATAACAAAATGCAAAAATGTGACTCCAACTCAAAATTATGGGCATCGTGCTAGTGAATAATAAATTTGGAAAGAAATACTAGAAATTAAAAAAACGTGAAGTACATGGTCGACTGATGTAGTCGTCTATGAAGTTTCACGAAGACATCAGTGGCGGAGACAGGGGGACCAGCACGGGCTCTCCC